>VWZT01010244.1:207068-320749 GCA_013397055.1 Pachycephala philippinensis | reverse complement strand
ATATATATATACCCCCCTACACCACCCTTACTGCTTGCAACACAGTCGAATGTTAGCCATAGATCTATATCCAAATTTATCACATTTGATCACCAAATGAATTTTTTGAGTAAATATTTTTAACCCTGGAAGTTCTCTTATATTTTTTTCCTTTGGGAGAGGCAAAACTTTTTGTTTTCTAGGAGGTCTGAGTAATTTACCAGAGTTCTTTATTTGATGTAATAATGAAATTTTCATGTTTCTGCTTTTGCCATAGTCAATGCCTTTCATTTTGTTTTATGAAAGGTATTTTGTGATACCTTTTGTAATACCTGTAGAGTACCTTTTTTAATACATTCAAAAGCTGGTGAAAATAAAATTACTCTATGTC
Source organism: Pachycephala philippinensis (assembly GCA_013397055.1). Lineage (NCBI taxonomy): Eukaryota > Metazoa > Chordata > Aves > Passeriformes > Pachycephala > Pachycephala philippinensis. Next base: position 320,379 of record VWZT01010244.1, on the reverse strand, counting down.
AAATTGAATATCCAAGAGAATATTTACCTAAAGGTTTCTTAATACAGTATAAGCATGGATTTATATTTCAAATGGAGATCCAGCATCTCTTTTGCAACCCTATGGTCTCTAAAGCACAGTATCTAGAGACTGATAGTAGAGGTTGCAAAATCTCACGAGGAGATGGTAATGTAGCAATGTACAGGTCTTGTCAGAAAAAGTAAGTCATCCTGCATCATGGTGTGCGGCATCTTTGACCAAAATGTCAGTATGGCTGATTTTCTCAAATGCACCTCACAGACTTGTCTGATCCTCTGGGTTTGAAAGAAGGCGAAGGAAGGGATGGATGCTGTGCCAGGACAGTGCAGAGCAGAGCACTGTCTTACCTACCTGCCTGACCAGCCTGTTCCCTGCAGGCACCAAATAAAGATTTGAGGGGACCTGGGGAGCAGCAGCCTCAGCAGCTCAACCCACCAGCATCCTTTGACGTGGGGCATTGCAGACAGGGGGGAAGACAAGCCAGGTTTTTCAGTTTCCTGTCTCTGCGGGCTCCTATCTGCCAGAGAAATCACAAGCAAAGGACTCGGCAATTTCCTTTCCCACCCAAGGAAGCGTGAGAGAGAGCAGAGGATCTCCCCTGCCCCTCCTCTGCAGTCGTACTGAGCTGTGGATCTCCCTTTTCTCACCAGCAAGGCAGTGTACAACTGAGTGGCAGAAAAAGCTTAGAGTCATCTGTTAGAGGGATGAGTTTTCAAGGAGTGGGATGTGAGGAAATTTTAGAAAGGTGATTCCTTAGGAGAAGTTCCCGTTACATTTTTGTCTTGGTGCCTCATGTTTTGTTTAAAAAACAACACTCTATTAAATATTACAGGCTGAGAGAGTGAACAGTTATTTACAAATTAATAATGAAAGCTAGACTGAGGATGGTTTGACAGTATTTTAAAATTAATGGCCTGCCATAGAGCATTTCTGTTCTTTTTTTTGTCTGGACCTCTGGCAATATAAATGAGTTTAGCAAACCAAGTTCATGTGAACTAGTTTTTGGTGCTTTTAGCAGAATTATTGATGACACGATAATGCTGTAGATGCTACTGATTAAACCAAAGATACTGATAAACTATGAATTGACAGGCTTGAAAGTGGAATATTGAAAGATTACTTCTGAAATATACTTCGAGTTAAGCAAATAATACCATTGCTCACAGTCATACAAACTAATTTGATGAGAAAAATACACATAGGAGATAAGTGTCCTGGTTTTTAGGAGAAATGTGCAGTGGCTTATTTGGGAGGCTGCTTGAAGAAAGCAGCCCACACATGAAGAACTTGTCTTTTTACATGCATAATACGATTTAAGGGTTTTATTTTTTTTTTTAAGACAAAGCTTGATTTCTGTACAAAACTCCAAACTGAAAGAAGCATCACATAAACATGGGCCTCAATGCAGACATTTTTCACAGCTGCGTTCTTAGAAGCATTTTTCCAAAGTTGTAGTGATTGTGTCTGCAGCACAAGGATTTCCTTGGTAGTATAATTACATGCAGGATCTGGCAGCAGATCTGATGTGTGATTAAAGCTTTGTATTGTGCATGCACGGCAAGATTTTGGTAGTAGGGGACCTATGAGGGCAGCTTCTGTGAGAAGATACTGGAAGCTTCCCCTCTGTCCAATGGAGCCAATTCCAGCCAGCACCAAGACAGACCCGCTACTGGCTGAGGCTGGGCCCACGGCTGACCGTGATGGTGGCTGTGCCTCTGGGATATCATTTTTAAGAAGGGGAAAAAACACCTGCACACTTGCAGGTGGAGAGGGGCGTGCAAATATGTGAGAGGAACAACTCTGCAGACACCAACGTCAGTGCAGCAGGAGGGGCAGGAGGTGCTCTGTGCTGTAGAGTAGAAATTCCCCTGCAGCCCGTGGTGAAGACCATGACAAGGCAGGCTGTCCCCCTGCAGCCCAGGGAGGTACATGGTGGAGCAGGTAGATGCCCAAAGGAGGCTGTGACTGCTTGGGAAGCCCACACTGGAGCCGGCTCCTGGCAGAACCTGTGGACCCACCCATGTTAAGGGAAGCCCGGGTTTACTGGCACGACTTCATGGAAGGGACCCATGCTGGAGCAGGGGGAAGAATTTGAGAAGCCCTTCCTGTGAGGAGGTAGAAGTGACAGAGACAATGTGAACTGACCACAGCCCCCATTTGCCATTTCCCTGCACTTCTAGGGAGGAGGAGGAGATAGAGAATTTGGGAATAAAGTTAAGCCCAGGAAGATGGGAAGGGTGGGAAGGAGATATTTTAAGATGTAGTTTTATTTGTCATTGCCCTATTCTGATTTCATTGATAATAAATTAAACTTATTTCCCCAGCTCAAATCTGTTTTGCCTGTGACAGGAACCAATGAGTGATCTCTCCCTGCCCTCATCTCGACCGCAGAGCCTTTTTGTTATATTTTCTCTCTCTCTGTTCAGCTGAGGAGGAGAGTGATACAGCAGCTTTGGTGGGCACCTGGTGTCCAGCCAGAGTCAGCACACCACAAACTTCTACATTATCTTGTTTTAAACTGATCTTGCTTTGATTGCAGTATTTGAGCAGTTTCAAGGATTGGTGAATGGGTTTTTGCCCCATATTGTTGCTTCCCACTGGAAAGGGGTTCCATGCAGGCTGTGCCAGCAGCTGCCTCCTTAGCTGTCACTGGCGACCTCTGCAAGAACTTTCCTTCTTATTGGGCCTCTCTGACTTGGACTTTAAGAAGAAAATAAGTGCAAAGGGGTTTGTTCAGCATCAGTGCTCACTGTGCTTGCTACAGAGAGTTTAGTTGTGGCAGCTTTAAAATAGAGGAACAGCAGTCATTATATAGGCAAGCCTAATAAGTATATGTTTATATATAAGATCCTGCAGACTTGCAGATATTCTTTATTGAAAATCAGGAGCAGAGAAACTAAATCTCACTAAGTGGCAAGCACTCTTGCCTATTAGTAATCTGAAGTCTACTTTAAAGAGACCCAAGGGTCTGATTCTCTTTCTGTCTGGCCATATTTCCAGCGGAGGTTAGGTTTAGGTTATCCACTAGCAAAAAGAGCCCAACACTACTTGCATAGAGTATAATTGCTACACAAGTATTATTATTATTACCTATAATGTAATTGGAAGATGACAAATGACAAATATAGATACGAATATATTTTTAGAAAATCCTTGTGCCTGCTATATCCTCTTTTTTCCAGTTAGGCTGATAACCACTGAGCCATCCTTCCTTTTTCTTTTCTTCTTAATTCAGCACTTACATCATAGAAAGCTTCTCAAAACTATTCCTTTCCTACCTAAAGGAGGAACTATGCTTTGCTGGGTTTGAACAGAAGATAGCACTTTGCTCATCTGCTTATTTTGTGGCACTGCTGTGGGAGGGCTGGGTGGCAGCAGGAGTTGTGCGTGTCGCCGTGGGAGCACTGCGGTTCATGTGACTCTCTCCAGCCCGAGCAGGGTGGCACAGCCCCTGCAACTGCCTGAAGTCACCCACAGAGCAGCTGTTCACCTGAATCATTTCCATTTAGGCTCAGGGGGCATCCTGGAACCCAGGCACCATTGAAAACAAAGGGATTTAAGCATGTAAAAACTTCGGTGAAGCATGGGTCTTCCTCGGATTGTGTGCCTGGTACCCAGATGTGCAGAGCACCAGGAGGGCCTCCTGGAGCTGCTGTTTCGCAGGGCTGAGTTTGAATCTCCTGAAATGAGCGGTTTTCTTGCCAGGTGTAAGCAGGGAAGGTTGATTTGATAGCTTTTGTGAGAGTCCTCCTGAAACCTGAGCCAATAGAGTCTCTTTAGATACAGATAAGCAAGGAAACTAATACTGATTATGAAGAGTTTTTGACAGCAATACCTCTGTGCATGAGCATAATGTGTCTTTTAACATAAGGGATAGAACAGACTAAGAAACACTGGAAGAAGGGGTTGGGTTTCTATGAGCAATAGCTATGGGAAGAGGAGGAGGAGGAGCAGTACTTGTAATGGGTTATTTGCTTCTTGGAATAAATAATTAATCTCACTGTAATAGTCCCAGCCCTCCTCATATCTTTGAAAGATTTCTGAATGAGCCTTCAATGAACTCTAAAGAACCAAGTTCTAGTTACAGTAGCACAGAGCTCTGTGCATGTTAATCAGTCTCTTGAAGACTAAAGACATAAAAGATCCAATAATACCTCATGGAGTCAATACATCTTTTTTGAAATTAATTCTAATTCCATCTTTTACTGTTAAAAATGAGAGGGAGCATGTGCAAATGTTTAGCCTGTGTGTTGCTTTGCAGAATTATTCCATTAGATCAGCAGGCTGGGGATGAATAATTAACATGTATAATGTAGGGTGGTTTGTATGTGTGTCGGCTGATTGGGCTTGAACTGTATTCTTTGTCATCATACAATGCAAGTTCATGAACTGTATTTAGTGTACTGATAGTGACTTGAAAGCTATTTCAAGGTATTATATAATCATTTACAAAAAAGAGAATACTTCATCCAACTCATAGACAAGACAAGGAGCAGCTGCAATTGCTCTGACTGCTGCTGGAACCTAGGCAAATTCATTTTGGAAAAACTGTGTGTATTTCAATTTTTCTGTTCTCAGTCTGGACATAAACAAACAAAAATCTGTCACAGAGCACTCGGGCACAAGGAGTTTTGGAACCACCCATCCTGGTTAGTCTTTCTGCTTTTTTTTAGTCACTTTTTGTCCATTATGGGCTTCTTTGGGCCAAAGAGACAGGTGTCATAGTGCACAACTGGTTAACATTTTGATTATTCAAGAAAGGCTCTCACCCCTCACAAAGAGCCTATGAAAATAATAGTTGCTTCTGTAAAATAGATACAAGGAAAAACAAAGTATACTGGTATTGAAGGCACTATTTTTGCTAACTTGTGGCACTATTTTAACTAACTTATTCTGAGAATTCTGCAGGTGTTAGCAGTAATTCTAATATATGGAAAGACGTATCATCAGGGTGATTTAAATTGAAACTGCATTAGAACAGTTGTAAACTTCAGCGTAATTGCAGTCACAAAAATATCAAGTACAAAAGGACAATCTGAGGTCAAGAGTGGGAGTGGAAATGCCAAATTCAAACAGGTGAACATAGACCAAGGAAAAGGAGAACTTATAGAAACACGAATGGTGCTTCTTTAAGGATGTAATTCAAAAAATAATATATTCCTTTCGGTAAGTGTGTAGGGGGGTTTCGCTATGCTTATTGCATAGCAAGTAAGTTCTTGCTACTCTTTTTCAAAAGGGTGTTGTGACAGCATCTGTCCTGTCTGCTTTGATCCAAAAACTGAATTTGGGAGTGTTGAGAAAGCAAAGGCTCCAGTTCCTGTTCTGACAGTACGGGGGGCCTCAGCTTCTTCACGAACTAGTTCATATATAGCGTATCAAAAACTGAGCCAACCATTTGTGACAGAGAGTGACAGCAGTCACAGCTTACTCTTCCTATCCAGGCAATTCCTTGTATTTGGGAAAAAACGTTTTAAAGAATCATCAGAATGTGTCACTTGGGGGTGAGGATGGGCATTAAGAAAGAAACTTTGACCAAGGTGGTAATTTTGGTTCCTGACTATTCTGCCTCTGTGCTTTGGAGTGGGGCAGGTGGGGTAGCCTGGTTCCAGCCATGCCTCTCCCTGCAGAACCTCCTGTCATACTTAGTATTTATGCCTTGGCATGGAGTATGTCATATGGCAGAAAGGGTGGAAATTGCCAAATGAAATGTCTCTTAGTTTTAAAAGAAAGAAAATTGCTGTCCTCCAGTAGCAGTCTGCAATAGCAAATGTGGCAAGTAAACAATGATAATGTTAGCTGAAATGTTCTGTGAATGTCTGCAGGATATTGTAATAAACTTTTCCATTATTGGTTTCCCCAAACAATTTGCAGTTTAACAGCACTAGAGGGCTGCAGTTAACAGAGCAGTTAGGTTCTGCATTGTAAATGTCTTCTGAAATAAATAGGAAGTACAACATTTTTTTCAACAAGGGGAGAACATTAAAGTCAAGCCATCTCATTTCATTCCCATTCCTTTGCCAAGTGTTTCCTTGGTCTAGCTTTCTACCTTCAGAGGTGCCTTGGCTCTAGAAGCCAAGTATCCTAGGGATTTAAATAGCATTTAGGTCCTCAGAATCTGGGCCACGTTTGGGATGCTGTTCTGTGCACCAGAAGTGGTGTGAAAAAATGCATCAAATTGGAGTGAATGAAGGAACAAAAAGAGCCATGACTGTTCTGTGGCTCAAAAGCAGAGGGAGGAATCCAGGCATGAATGTTCTGAGAGGCAGAAGCCCCATTTGTAGATAAAACTGCTGTGCTCTGCTAGCTTTTAAGCTTTCAAAGTGTTGGCACTCCGTCCTCTGTTTTTGGCTGGTGTCTTGGGATAGACGTGTGGAATGTGATGCAGCAGGGGGGTGGGAAATTTTGAAGGGGTTGGAAGATGGAAAACAGAAGGATTTGGCCCAAACGAGCAAGCTGTGCTAGTTCTCTAGTACAGGGTGGAGAAGTTGTTTCTAACACTCTGATAAGGAGGCTTAAGCTCGGTGCAGTCTATAGGTAGAAATCATTCATCAAACTGTAGCATTTTTCCTCCTCTCTGTCACTTTAAGCAAGCATTTTTCACTCACAGTGCAGAGCAAATCCAGCTTTTCTTTTGTCTGGAGCTGTTTGAATCCACTGAAATAATAAAGGATTTCTGGGAACTGCTGCTTTGCATCATTTTTTTTTTTTCCAAATTGGTGCAAAGTTATGGATCTGTCCCTAAGAGTCAAAATGCCATAAGGAAAGAAATTGGATCAAAATTATTTTCCATTACCATAATTTCTTTGTCTGGTAAAAGTAATTTATTCAAGTTTACAGGGTAGATTCTCTCTCAATTTCATCGGTGTGTCTCAGAAATTTCCTTACCTCAGGAAGGATACAGTTGTGGCTTTCAGGACTGCTGAAAGAACATTTTTAGAGGCATCAAAAGCTGTTGAAACACTTCTCCCATATTGCTATTAAACAGCAGTTTAACAGCTTGGGCACTGAGGCCAGGAAGGGGCTATTTGATAATGCAGGCTATTATATGAAGTTTCTAGTTTGAGACTGTTTGCCTTTTATTTGTACAAGTAAGTTTTAAAACTATACTCTGATACTAGTCCAACCAGATCTCACCAAACATAAATAATGGATAGCAGGGTCCTGGTTTTGTTTAGGATTTAGGTTGCAGTGCTTCTGCTGTTGCTGGATACCTGGAGGGCAACATCAGGTTTTCTTGACTTCGGAGCTGAATGCTGGCAGATAGGACTTCATAAAATATAAGTTTAGCTCAAATCTTGTCAGGAGCATGTGCAAAAATACTTTTTCCATCCTGAGGGCGACAAGCCAAGGTTTTCTGCCTTTGGAAGGGTGAATGAAAGCTGGAAAACAGAACTGATCTGAAAAAGCAGTATTCCTCCTCTCTCTGCAGGGTAGGAAAAGCGGAGCTGGAAAATGCTGCTTTTCAGCAAGGGCCACCCCAGCCATTATCTCAAATATCACAACCTGTTTTTCTCAATGGGGATCTTGATTTTCCAGGGCTCTGTTGGAGGAAAAGGGAACAGTGGGGCATCAGCATTACAGACATTAAATTAGCTGGTGATGGTCCAATATGAAAGAGGCTATGAAATGTAAGAGCATTTAATTATGTAAAAGTGATGTACCTGTAATTGCATCTCTAATTAATACAATAATTAATATTAATGTGATATTAATTTTCTTGATGTTCATCTTAGTATGTCCTTTTTTCTAAGGGCATATTGGCAGTGTCTTTCAGAGAGTCTTGAGAATGTGCAGCCTTATGCTTCCTGTTGGAAGTCACAAATTCTAAAAATTAGCATGCAGCCTAATGTTGAAGTGTTCTGGGAAATGAAAATGAGACTCCGTTTAAATGTGTACTGTAAGCTGGCATAAGTTGGTTCTCTCCTTAGACCTTCTTGCACTGATTTGCAGCATGTTGATGCCCTGACTGAACCTGTCAAGTGGCAGCGCCAAGAAGCAGAGGTGATGCTCCAGCAGAGTTGACAAGGGAGAGGATTATTTCTTCCACTGGCAGCATGGATTTATAATAGTCTAAAATGACTTTGTAACAAGAATCTCAGTGGGTTTTTTCCTATTAATTTGAATAGGAAACAGCTCTCTGTGACCAGTTACTAACATTGCTTGGATTGTTGCTGTTCAGCAGTCAGCTTTCTAGTCATGTGATTTCATGGAATTTGGATCTAAGATAATTTTTCTTTTTCCCTAACGTTTTCAGTTACAGAATATATCTGACTACCTACATGCTTCTTCAATTACGATTCTCAAATTAAAGTTTTATGTTTTCCTCTGTCCACATACTTTTTGCTTTTATATTAGTTGCAAGGTTTCAAAGGGATATATAAACATTAGTAAAATATTTCACAAGTTACAAATTACGTGCAATTGTTATTCTAGTATGGTGGCTGGAGAAATCTGAGACCTTGTGAATTATTCAGATGTATGTCATAAGGCTGCAAAGGGGAAACAGAGAGCCTATGCCAATGAGTGCTATGAGCTCTGACTGACTTTGAGGTTAGTCCTGCTTTGAATGGGCTCCCAGCCAGATGACCTTTCAAGGTCTTTTCCAGGCTAAATTATTAATGCACGTGTGTGGTTGGGGTGCAATGCCACCTCAGTCCTGGATGCAATGTAGATGTATGAGCAAATAGCAATGGGTGAGGCTAATAAAGCCTAAGAGAAGCTGAAGTATTACATTTCTTTGTATAATCTAGTAAGGAGAGGCATTTTCCGTAAGGGTAGTTATAATCCAAATTTTTGTTGAAAATGCAAAAAAATCAATTAAAAATTGATTTTTTAAATTTAAAAAAACAATTAAAAATCAATTTTAAAACCTCCAACTTCTACAAATTCAAAATTTTGTTGCTCTTATAAGTGACACCAGTCAAACAGAAATTAATCATGTACAGTGGGAAGCTGGTAATGAGTATGTTATACTATGGCTGTGTCTGCTGAGCAGAACAGAAAAGCTGTTTAATATAAACGTTTTTCTTTTGCTTTAGTTATGTTGAATTCATGTTTTAGATGTTGCATATTTCTTTTTTCAGATTTTATTTCTCTTGAAAGAAAATCACAGGAAGAAAAACATTAGCATTCTGTTTAACTGCATGTCTCAGAATCTAGCTTAAGGGCCATTTGCTACTATGAACATTTTGTCGCTCATACACTGATGATGCATATATTCTCTCCAAAAGTATTTATAATAGATTCCCATTGTAGCTTTTTGCTCCTGAGTATTTTGTAGTAGTTCTGATTTGCAGAAAGAAAAGAAAATTATATTGCCCAAAATTTTTAAATTATTTTTTCATGTGGGTTAATGCTTACTTTTTTCACTAAACTTGCTGAAATCAGTAACCTGGCATGGGTATTCCAATAACTAAATGGTATTAATTTAAAAGGTATTTAGTAATCTTTTGCACAAGTTTTTTTCTCTGGTTTCAGTAGACTTGTACTTTATTGTACCATAAATAATGAGAAGTGCCATGAGAGACACAATGAAATATACATGTAGAAGAAGAATTAAAATAATTTGTGATAGCAACAATACTATTGGTTTGTATTTTCAAATCCCAAAACGTGCCCCAGAATCTGGTGGCTCTGCATTAGCACAGCATCCAGCACCATGGGGTTGGACTTGTAAGGCAAAGCTTCAATGTTGGAGGATCCGGTGTCCACACCATGTGTGTTTTGAGCATTTTACTTTAGACAAGCTCTTGTCTGCCTTAGTTTTGCTGGAAAAGGGTCTGGTTTGTGCTCTCTGAGAGCATTCAGAGATGTGGAGCAAAGTTTGGTAGGTAGGGATGATCAGGAGACTTGCTTCCCAAAGGCACGCTTAATTTGAGATTAAATGCCAGTGTAAACACACTTTTCATTCCCTGTAAGAGGGGAGCCTTGTGCTTTTATCCTCTTATACACACACCCGGAATGTTCCAGTGATTATCATTTTCCTACAGACAGCTAGCATCAATGACTATGAAAAATCATCATCAACATAACGCATTCTGGGATCTACCTCTGTCATCAGTCATTCTTTTATTTTACTGCAGTCTAGCTGAGGGCATTTTGATTTTTGTCAGGAAACACTGAGGAGCAGAAACATCTCTGTTGAGAGGTAAAAGCATTATGTGCAATTATTTAAAGTTATAAATAGTAGGAGCTACACTTAACAAGCTGTATAAAAAGACTGTGAGATCCATTTAGTTGGATTCTTGGTTTTACTTGCAAAACACACTGTTTTTTTTTAATTGATGAGATATATGTATATGTATTTTAGATGTTTTGCAGAAGGTATTCCCTGGAGCTTTGCTTCAGTAGATTTTCTGCCTGGTTTCACTTGAGTGCAGTAAGCTGCTAATGCTTTCAGGCTCATTCAGGAATCATCCTTTTGGGTTAGCAGGTTAATTGTTTGTCTGTTGTTGTGGCAGGACTGTGCACAAGTCAAGGAGAGGGAATGGTTTCCTGGCTGTGCAGGTGCTGATGTCAGGGGCATGATGCTGAGCTGTGCTTGGGCAGCCCTGCAGGGACACTCCCGGGGGCAGGGGCAGGGAATGGCCGTGGCTCTTCAGCCCCAGCTCTGCCCGGGCCGGTGGCACTGAGGAGCACAAACCTTCCTGACTTGTGCACGGTGAAATGCATCCCATTCTGCCAGGGTCTTACTATGTATGAAACAGAGGAGAGAAAAGTAAAATAGACTGGTAGTTGAAGCCCTGTTTACTAATCTAATAAAATAACTAGTGATCTGTTTTAATAGTGATAAAAAGAATCTCTTAAAATTATGGATGGGTATATAAAATTTTCAGTAAATGCTGTTATTTTTAATGTGTTTTCAAATCGGAGCTCTTCCAAATTTTTAAGCTGAATCTGGCGTTCAAACAATTGTTTTGAGGTTTTTTTTTCCTGAAACTTTATTAACAATTAGATATAAAATAATCTGATCTTACTTTAAATTGAAGTTGCCAGTTGTACAAGCTTTCAATCTCTAAAGCAGCAATTCAATTTGCAGCAGCTAGAATGCTCTGGGAAGACACGTACCTTTATCAGCCCTGAGGGCTGAGTTACCCTGAACCAATCCGTTTTTCATCAGCGTTATTAGGGGCCAATAATTTATTGTGCAAACCCATCAGGTTGCATGGCCTCCCCAGAGGAATACAGCTCCTGAGCAAGATGTTGGTTCTTCTGCCACCATGTGGTTGTGCTGCTCAGAGTCAACGACCATTTTAAGAAAGGTGCACTACTGTGGCTTCTATAAAAACAAACTCTAAACTAACCACGATTGTTTTGGTTTTGATGGTCAGACTTTAACTTAAGCTGCGCTGTTTGTAAATGTTAAACTTCGAATTACATATTTAGAAAAAAAGCATTTCATTCAGTACACTTGTCTTTTCATCTGCTAGGATTTGCTGTAAATTACATATTTTTGCCTTAGCCTTTTCTCCTGTTGAAAAGAAGTAATAAAGACCTTTCTCTGATGTTTGAGAACACTATTAGTCCCTAAATTTTGTTGTCAGAAGTTAAACTAAAATGTCCAAAACCACAGTTGAACTGTGCTGATTAAACATTTTTTCTGTTTCCTCCATTCACTACAATGTATAAAAAGTTAGTCTTTGCTTAAAAATATAGGAGTATGCCCACTCCCTATTTAACAATTTCCATTTCAGTGGAGAGAGATTTGTAGAAACATGTTTGCAGATGGGTTCCTTAAGATTTTTGCTGCAAATTCCTTTTTTATCTATTCATTGGACCCTCAATATGAAAATTAAGTTGCAAAGAGCAGACTTGGCATGCTTTTTACAAGGGTATCTACTTGTCAGACCTATTGCTTTTCTTTCCTTCTTTCCATGCTATTTTCACACAGCTCCTTCAGATTTCTTGTCAAAATAACCAGCTGCCATAAACCCCGTGATTATTACGTAAGCTGTGCTGCTACTGAAATACTCATTAACATGGGAAGGTACATGTCATTTCACACCATGCATTGTCTGAAATTATAATTTTTGTTCTGAATAAGCTTTTTACTTCTACTCCCCTGTAATAAAAGATATTTTTAGTAGAAGGGATGAAACTAAGTTTGAATGTTGAAGTAGGGGGTCTATGTGAGCAGGCAGATTTGAAAGGTGTAATTAAATCACTTAGCTCTTTTTTTATTAACTCCACTGAGCGCTGCCTCTGAGGCTCAGTCATCTCCCTTCTACTGTTAATGTATTTAGAATATGTTCAATAATAAAACCTGATTCTTTTAATTGATTTTGCAGATTTTGAAACCTTCAGCAAGTTAACCTCTTTAGACAAACAGTCTTAGCAGTTGATTCTCGGTGCTCATTCCTTTGTGTTTGAAGCACTAGGTCTTATATTCATGTATTAATCAATAGAGTTCTGTTGTAGGATGTTTTTAGGTCATGTTTTGATAGACCCACGCACCCCTCTGAAGATTTTCTTGGATGCATTTGAGTACATTTCTACTGTGCAGATGGACATTGTGTGTACGTATCGAAAGGCTTCAAAACTGGTTTGTAAAATACAATGAAAGATGCTTTGCTAAAGAAATAATGGTTTTTGCAAAGTGCTAGCACTTTCAGCATACACTGGAAGCAAATTCCATACTGCTGAGTATTTCTTGGGCAGATAAGGACAGGCACCACAGCCAAAACGATTCAGCAAAGTTTGGAAATGCAAAAAAACCTTGATTTAAAGAGCCAAAAATATAATCCCTTTACATTTTTTTTAAACTAGGTCATAGAACTGTTCAGGAGCAAATCTTCAGGGAATCTTTAAGTGAGTTCTGCTGAAAGGAAAAGGTAGTGCATTCACCTGAAACAAATAATATGCTCATTAATGCTTTGTGGGTGTGAGCTTTTTAAGCACAGTAATGTATTTTTTCATTCTGAGAGGCAAACTGCACATTCAGTTCACTCTGCAAAGGGAACCCATTAAACGAGGTGAAAGGACAACACTGAACTAATAACAGCGTGTAGTGTCATGTGTCTATGTCACAACATCTTAAATATAAAATAAGCTTCTTCCATTAATTTAAAAATTGTTTTCTATTTTTACATATGGTTCTTCTATGATTCTTTTTCTGGTGGTCTCTCCGTGTAAATCATAGCATTCTTTGAAGGCAGTTTGGCAGGTTATTTGTGACAGGGTGGGAAAACCCCAAATAATTGAAATCTTGTTTTATCCATTAAATAATCTTTTAAAATATGGCAATTGACACTTATATAATTGAAAGTTAGCTAGAATGTTTTTCTGGAAAAACAATTCCTGTTAGCTTTCCATACTGAGCATACATGAATTTATGTGAGTGTCTGAGGGTAACATTTTGGAGCTACTTAGAACAAGTAGCATGAGTTAAAAAATAACACATTGTGCAACTTATGGGTATGATAAAATGCATCATCGTTCCAGACTACTGTCACAAGGCAAAGTGAAGTCCTGAAATATCTAATTATATGTTGGATCATAACTTAAAGTCTTCAGGGATCTTATAATTTATGGGACATTTATGGGTTTTACACTTAGGACTGAAAGGTTTGTTCAGCTTGGGGCCTCGAATAATGGGATGTTTGAATTGCTGTCTTCAAAGGTTTGTTTGTCTTGATTATGAATCTTTTTATTTTCTGAATGCTCTGGATTTTTATAACTTCTTTAATAATTGACTTTAATTTATCTTTTGTGATCTTAAACATTAACATATTTCTTTAGAGAGGCTTGTTTCCTAGGAATTGCCTTTCTCAGAAGTTCCTTTCTTAAAATTTCTAAATGTTACTTCCAGTTCTTAGTAATTCAGCAACAATTGGAAGCAGAGCACTGGTTCATGGACTGTCACTAAACTGAATATTCTTGAAAAACATCAAGCGCTAGGAGGAATATTTTCTGCAAGAGGGAAAACAAAACACTTCTACATGATGCTACCTCTTAAGAAGTTTGGTTATGGTTTTGTTCAAGAGGCCCGATAGTTACACCTGTGTTTAACAGAACAGGTTAAAGGTGGTGATGAAAGCTGTATTGCACTTACAGAATAGAATTTGCATTAGTAAAGTTTATAAGAGACAGTCTCTGTGCTGGTAAATATGCCTTCTTCTGCAATCTTCCAAATTCCCCAAACCAGATGTGATTATAAATTTCACAGGGAGAGGCGGGCACAGCAGAACTGTGTACATCTCTTCTGACATCAGATTTGACTGTGTATGTATCTATATGTGCCCATAACAACATGCCACATGATATGTATGTTAAATAAAAATATGTAGCCTGTTTTTCTAAAATCTTACTTCACTGCATAAAACATCCACATCCCTGTGCTGAAGACTCCATTTAGGACCATTATCTTGGTCTGGTCTGGGGAGATCCCCATGGTGTGTGCTGCTTTGCAGCTGGGTTTCTGCAGGACTGGAGTCCAGCTCGAGCTGTAGCTCCCCATGACCCCGTATGTAACACATGGGCAGAAGTGCTGAGCCTTCATTAGAGATCCAACCTCACTGCTGCAAACGAGTTTTAAACTATACAAGCACTTTGCTTAAAAATACTTGTGTGCACTGGTCTTCCTGGAAGACTAGTGAATGAATCATGATCTGCTAGAAAGATTCGATAACCAAAAATAAACCAGAAAATCCTGAACTCCTCTCATGAAAAAAATATCTCCTTTCACAGTAAACCATAATCACTAAATTTAAAAAGTTGTCTGATTTATCTGCCTGCCTGCCTACCTATTACATTGTAAATTGTATCTGAAAATCTTGTCAGTTTTGATATACACTGTTTTCTTAGCCCTAGTAAGGGAAGGGGGGAAGAGAAGGGGGTCATCATGGCCAACTCAGTGGAAATAAAATCATAGCTTTTATAAGTGGGGTTTTAGAAATAGGTTTTTAGGAATAGGTTTCTAATTTTTGTTCTTCCGACACCTAGAGATGGAGGAAAAGGGAGAATTGGTGTTTGACAGTGTTAGAAGAAAAAATTGATTGTAGGAGAAATGCTGTTTCTCAGGAGTTAGACTTACATAAAAGAGTAACACCACTGCATGTAAATGAAAAGATGAATTAGTGTTTTAAATTAACAAATGAGTCCTCATTACCATAGTCTAGTATAACCTGTTACTTCATTTTAAATAGGAGGAAAATTTCTATTTTAATTTCTTAAAGAAGTCTCATTCTTGCTGAGAGATTTTTGCTTTAATTTTGTTATGTGTAAGCTGTAAAGCACCTGAAAAACCTGTTCCAAAGAATTGTTCTTCTGAGAACCATTTCTTTCTTTATTTTTTACGTGCAGAGACAGATTACTTTTGTGTGAGTTTACAGCAATATAACTCAAAACTCCTGGCAGTTTATCAGAGTTGGTCCCTGACCAAGACCATTATATTTTGGCATGTATGCAGTTTGTGTCTGAGGGGGAAACAGCTGTTTTAGAGGTAGTGCCCGCTAAAGAAATGAGTGGTGGGACGAGTCCTGTGCTAGGACCAGTGGTGTAACACCAAGTTAAAAAGGAAAGCTTATCAGGAGTATTTCAGTATCTATTAATAGGAGTTCACCCTCTTGTTGCATGTGTGAGCAGATAGATGATGTTCTGAAATGTCAGCAGGAAGTTACACGTTTGTGAGAATGAGAGGAAGGGGAAAATGTAACACAAACAAAACCAGGGGTCTTCACTGGTCACATGGCAAGTGCTCCTTGCATCTAGTGATTGTCCGATTAGTTTAAAAACTTGTAAATGCCCAGGTCAGTTTATTTTGATGGTGATTCAAAACATGCTGCTGGTGCAATGGTAGAGCCACACGACTCCTGCATTGCTGGTGGCGGGGTGCTATGATTTGCTGATCTCTCCATACTCAAACTGGGACCCTGCTACTTTTGATTTGTGATGCAGCTTTCTACTTCTTTCTAAATAATTTACAATTAATTTTCATCGAAACCACAGCTCTGGCACAATAATCATAATGTTTCAATTGGCTTCTCTTAAACAAAGATTTATTTTTGCCCTTGGTTTCCAGGAATACTTTCTATCCTGTTTTTCTTCCTTCTGGTAAAGATAAAGACAATGCAGAGGGAGGATCATATTCATGATTTTGTGTCTGTCTTTCCATCTAAGGGACAAGTGTAATTTGTATTGCTTGCTGGAATAGATATGGGAATAATTATTTTAAATGAGTCTAGATGCTGCTAATAATAGTGCTAATGCTGGTTCAGAGGAATGCTTTCTTCCCCTAACGTTCTGTGTGGGCTGAGTGAAAATCACTTAGTGACATCTAATTTTCTTGGCCTATTTCTATGACTTTTTCCCCACCATGGAACAAGGGGCATTGTGTATACTAAGATGATGTTCTTGCATGTAGGAGAGTAAGCAAACTGACTCCACAAAGTGGGAATCATGGTCCAAGTTCCCAAACAGAGGCAACTATTCTGAATACCTCTGGGTTTGGATATAGGATTTAAGACACTTTTAATGCAGCTCAGTTCAGATGGTTTCACTGTATCCTATAATATCTGTACTTTCTAGCATAAGTTTGTTATAGTGGTTCCAAAAATACAGGATCACAAAATTGGTAATTGGCAATTGACTGGTTTAGATTCAGTGTGTGATATCAAATTTTCAGATTCAGGGGTGTTCCAAATACATTGAAAAGTAAGGTTTAGTTTCATGTGTTGGAAGGGGTAATACTGGGAGCTTTAAAAAATCTTGAGGATTCATAGTGAAGACTTTTCTTTTAAGAGATTTTTGGAGTGCTCAAATCTTGAAATGCTGTGTTTCCATTTCCTTGCATTTCTTTTCTAAAGATGTTTTTGTTAAAAAACATCTTTATATGTTTTTTCTCTTTATTAAAGTCTTTTGGTTATGGTTTTCCAGAAGTGGAATAAAAAGAAGTCAGATTATAAATGTGGTTTTATTTAGTTTAAATTAGCTTTTCAAATTGTCTTTTTCCATCTTTATTTGTATTTCTTAAAATGCATTCAATATTATTATTTGGCTAGTGTATGCTAATGGGAAAGGTAATGTTTTATTTATAAAAACATTTAGAGAAATCTTTTCAACATGTAAGAATATATTTTTGATTTTCAATAGATAGTTACTAAAGAAGAGGTCTCATAGGGTACGTTAGCTGTTATTTATATGATTTCTGATGGTATCTCTTTTCAGTGTGTGGGATATTCTCTTTCTTAGGATGTTTTTGTCTCATTCTCAAGAAGGAAGCACATTTTTTTCTGATTTAAAATGATTGTAATAAACTAATTCATGACTGCTGTGATGTGTCATGGAGAGTCAAGTTAGAGGCTCCAGCTACAGGGCAGGCAAAATCGTTTGAGGTTTTGTTTTTTGGCTTGTTTTATATTTTTAAAGGAGCTTCTCTCTAGAGGTTCTTTTTCTAAAGACAACCAGTGTTAAAAGGATTTTCTCGAGGAACTTCTGACACCTTCTTAGGTAATCCACACTGAGAGAAAGTGAGTGGGAAATCAAAATCTCTTTGAAACCAACTTGGAAGTGCTGCCATATGTCTTATTCTTGAGATTANAAAGAGAGAGGGAGGAAAAAAAAGAAAGAAATTCAGTCTCCAGCTTTCAACGGCCACATCCTTCAACCAGACAGTTCTGGGATCTGTTAAATGAAATCTCCATCCACCACACTTTGCAACTTGCGAATTGATAGATGATACAGCTTCCTGTGGTGGTATTTGAGTTTACCATGGGAACAGCTAAATCAGTGACAGCAGCAATAAGAAGGCACTGAATAACTGAATATATTTTTTCAACTTACAGCCAGCTGACTTTCACATTCTTATTCAGCAACCTGATAAGGCTACGTTAAAATGAATTATGTAGTGTTTGAATATGAGCAGAGGTGCTGGCAAAGCAAGGAGGACAGAAAGGTTTTGAGATAATGGGCTATGACCTGAATTTTTTAAGGAAAGGTTTTTTTAAAGTGTCTGCTGCCTCTTGACTTGTTAATAAACAAAACAATAAATGGAATGAAGTTTTAGGGGTTAGTTTTTTACAATTGCTAGAACATTTTGTATCTTTCCACTTTGGACACAGACAATTAAGGTTTCTTTTTTTATCTGTACTGTAAGTAAACTGAGCCAAATTCTCCTGGATTTTATGTATGTGTCTCTGTTTTCTGGCGTAAGTGTGGAGCTGTAAATCTTATCCTCGTGTGGCTATGCATTTAGAGCATTAAGTTGTACAAATAGTTGTCCTTTGTGCTGCAGACAGTCTCCTTGTCATTCTCTTGGCTCTCCACAGATTCTGGTTGGACCCAATCCTCCTTGTGCTGTGCACAGGTTTCTAGATGAGTTTTGTGCTATCAGTGTCAGGAGAACTTTACCTGTTGTCTTAGAATATCCAAAGGTAGTACCACTGGTGTGAAGACAGGGTCAGTGCTAAATGGAAAACAGCTACAGCACTGGAATAATAAGAGAAAAATTAAATCTACAATCACTCCAAGAGTTGTTTTGTCTCTGTTTTCATTGCCTGATTTAGTTTCTGGAGTAGAGAGAAAGTTGTTTGGATCTCAAAGAAGCATTTTATTTGATCTTTGTTCTGAAGAAGAAAAGAATTCACAGCTTTTTCTTTTAGTTCTATTTTGTCTCTCAGATAGAAGACACAGATACACTGCCCAGAGTTTAATAAATATTTTTCTTGAAAGACTTATAGTTTTAAGAAATGTTAGAAGCAGGTTTTCTCCTGCACACATTAATTCTTATATGAAGTCTTTACATGTATTTTGAAAGTCAACCTTCAGTGAGTGCTGAGGGCATTTGTTAGTACTGAACTGCTTTCTGTTTTAGGAAGTAGCAAAAGGTGACTTGTGGAAGGGGAAGAACTAGAAAAGCTGATTTTCTGTACCTGTTCTTCTGCATAAACATAGTTTATATTAGCTTTACCTATGATGAATCTAAAGACTCAGCATCTGTGGTGGGGTTTTTTAAGTTAATTGTTTCAGTGAATTTGATTGACAGTATCTTTGGGAAAACCTTAGCAAGTCTAACATTTGCTTTCATCATGAGACTATCCAATCTGTTAGAGCACTGTAAGACAGGTATCTAGAGCCCTGTGGAAAAGGCATGGATCTTGAGTGCTTTTCTGTAGCTAACTCTGTACATGTATATCTGCTAGTTCTTATGTATGAACTTTCTGTAATAAGGAGAGTTAACTTTTCTGTACAGCAAATGGGTAGAAAGGAAATTAATTGATTAACAATAATTCTAAACTCAGATTGCCCGTGGAGTTTGGGCCATTGAGAGATGTGAGCTGCGTTGCTCACAGCTTGTCCTACAGGGAAGAAAAGGACTATTTCTCTGATGTGCTCTTTTCATCAGCCCCGTGTTCCCTTTTATTCCTCCCTCCCTTCTCTTTCATGTCCCATTTTTTCTCTGAGTTTCCTTCTCCAAAGTGAGAGGTTTAAGACTCTGTCAGATTCCATTTTGGTCTTTTTTTTTTTCCCCCCCTCTGAATTCCCATGCTAAGTCACCTCATCATCCAACATCCCACTCTTCCCACTTGCCAGCTGCTTCCATCAGTAAGTTTTTAAGCATTCCTGAATTTTACATCAATTTTAGATAACTACGAAAAACAAAATACATTTCAATCAACACATCTGTTGCCTTTTCGAAGGCTCTTTGCCAGTTCTTTTCCTCTGTGAGTATACTTTTTGTTAGAGACTTAATCTGCCATAGGTCAGGTAAAACAGCTCAAGTCCCATGAGATTTCTTCAAGCAGATGATGCTTCAACATTTTTCTGAAATTCTGACTCAGTTAGAAATTAGGTGACCAGTGAAGCATATTTTCGTAAGCCAGAAGCACTTTTCATCTCATGTGAAATTTTGATCCACATGCTCACCAAATCCCTGAAAACGAGAATGACACCAATACATCTGTTTTACCAAAGGTTGGGGAAGAAGGACTAAATGAACTTTGCAGCTAGGATGTTTGGAATATAAAAAATATGGCAAAAGTTAGAAATAAGTACACTTTCAGAACTTCGGAGTCTTTCACCCATGTGTGTGTCTTATACAGTAAGACACAAAGTTAGTCCAGCTGTAGTGGGTTGACCCCAGCCTGGTGCCCACAAAGTCTCTCTTCCACTCCTCTCGGTAGCAGGGCAGGGGAGAAGAGTACTGTGAAAGGCTCGTGGATTGAGATAAGGACAGGGAGACATGACTCTGTGGGGAGAGTGTTTTCAGGGTAAAACAGACTCAGCTTGGGGAAATTAATTTAATTTACTGCCAATCAAATCAGAGAAGCATAATGAGAAATAAAACCAGATCTTGAAACACCTTCCCCCCACTCCTCCTTTCTTCCTAGGCTCAACTTAAGACCCAAATCCTCTACATCCTCTCCTCCAGCAGCACAGCAGGACAGGGAATGGGGGTTGCATCAGTTCATCACACGTTTTCTCTTGGACTCTTTCCTCCTCAGGGGGAGGGCTCCTCACACTCTTCCACTGCTCCAGCCTGGGGCCCCTCTCATGGGAGACAGACTGTCATGAACTTGCCCAACATGAATCCTTCACACTGGCTGAAGTTCTTCACAAACTGCTCCAGCATGTGTCCCTTCCACAGGGTCACAAGTCCTGCCAGCAAACCTGCTTCAGCATGGGCTTCTCTTGCCATGGGTCTCCACATCCTATGGGGATCCTGCTCCCACACAGCCTTCTTATGGCTCACAGCCTCCTTCAGGCATCCACCTCCTCCAGTGTGGGGTTGCAGTGTGGGCTGCAGGTGGATCTGTGCTCCACTGTGGACGTCCATGGGCTACAGGGGTATAGGCTGTCTCACCGTAGTCTTCACCATGGGCTGCAGGAGAGTCTTTGCTGTGGCACCTAAAGCACCTTCTCCCCTTCCTTCTTCACTGAGCTTGCTGTCTGCAGCCTTGTTTCACCCACGTGTTATTATGTTTTTCTCTGTCTGCTGCTGCACAGTGGCGTTTTTTCTCTCCTTCTTAACTACTTAAAGCTAGAGGCACTACCCCTGTCACTGATGGGCTCAGCTTCAGCTAGCATGGGTCCGTCATGCACCCAACTGGCATTTGTGGATAGAGAGGAAGCTTCTAGCAGGTTCTCACAGAAGCTGCCCCTATAGCTTACAACCACCACCAAAACCTTGCCACAAGAATCCCATACTGGTTTGAATTCATGTATCCAGTGTAGAGAGACAAGCACAATTTTCCATAATGTAGTTGGGGTGGGGTGTGCATTTGCATCACATTTTTCAAGTGTTTCTCCATAATCTGAAGGCTAGATAATGTGTTGCTTAATTTGACAAGAGCCAGGGTTCTCATGTGATGTGTATTTCAGCAAGCACACTGTACAAAACCTCAAATGCTGCAAAATTTTGCTGGGAGTCCTAAGAACATTGAGAGAGATCCCTTTGCTGTTCTTTTGCATGAACACCTGCAAAAAATCAGCATTACATTTATAGGTAGCAATCTGATATTACAAATCAGAGGACATGATGGACCTGGTAGGAAATCCATGGTAGGACCCTGATTCCTTCTAGAATGAGTTAACACTCTGATCTCCCCTCATTGCTCTATTTTTTTATTGTTGTATAGTGTTTGAACAATAAAATATTCTGTATATTGAAGCCCCAAGCAAATGAGAAAGACATTAAAGCCTCTCTTATTTAATCTTGTCACTGAGAAATGCTTCTTCTGCCAATAATAGGTTATGAGGGTGGTCATGTCCTTGTTCCTGTCATGTGTCAGTGACCTCCCCTGTAAAAACCTATGTAACACATTCAGGTTCTTCTGACAACATGTGAACTCATCATGTGCAATTCCCTCATGATGCTGTGTCCAAAAGGCCTGGCGAGGAGAAAGAACATACTGTTTAGCACGTGTGTCCATTTTTACCATGCATTAAGTGCATAGGATTAACATCTTGCAGGGCAGGTAAATATGCTTTAAATATTGGAAAATTTCCATTGCAATCTGTGGCAGAGTGAATATGCCCTTTCTTATAGCCACATCCAGAAATGCGTTGTTGAACTGGGGTCTGAAAGTAGTATGCTGATAATAAATCATCTTGAGTACTTCAAGATTTACATAAGATATTTATTACTGTTTTCTGAGTGGAAATTTGTAGTAATGTATGTAATGTTGAAAGACATAGATGTGAGAGTCGCTTTAATAGCGCTGCTTGTGAGTCAGAGATGTTCTTAATTAAGCTTTTGTTGTGTGCTTGGGGGGGATATCAGAATAAGGAAAATTCCTCCCACGTTTGCAAGAAAGACAATGGAAAGAGGGAAGGAGTTCTTTTGCTGCTGATTTTTGTCTCTTGCAATTGATTGCAAGAGCTGCCCACTTAGGAAACAGGCAAGATGAGGCTGTTGGTAGAGGATGACAGGATTGTCATAATATAATCCTTACTACTAGATAAACTAGAAAGAGTAGTGACATGTTGGAACACTGGTGTAAGTGTGTTATGGGTTGTATATTGGGCCAAAAATGGAAAAATTGTGTCATATGTTATTTTTTGGTGACAGCTGCATCAGAGAACAGTCCTTTCGAGGCATAACACTAATATCTCTCACTTGTTTTGTTCAGCTCAGCAGTAGAGTTGTGAAAAATTACATCCAAAGGTTTGATTGCCTTGTTTTAATATCTCCTACTGCTTAGGGTCAAATCTTTTTTTGTTTATTAGAACCATTACAGTCTCATCAGTGGGTTTATATACACAAAGGTACAGCTACTTTGTGTCTTACTACTTTAGTACTGTTGGAAGGGAGAATCAATTTCCAAATTTTAAAGCCGTTATTTTAATTAGTTGAAGAATAGCATTATCATTACCTGAAAGTATAAGAAAAAAAGTCTGTATAAATAAAATATTAATATATCACTGCCATTCTCACTGCCCTTGGAGCTTCCTCTGGCTTTCATGAGCATTTTTTGAGCAAAGTATTCGGGATTCTGTGCTTTTTATTTTACACCAAAATCAGTCAAATTGGAAGGCTTCTTCCTGCTTGGGATAAGGAAGCTGCTATGCAATCTTTTCTGGCTGTCTCGGTTCTTACACAGGCTCTGTGTGAGGTTCTCTGAGTCACAGTCAGTTCTGCAGTGGGCTCCCTCTGCCCTGTGGAGGATACAAGCAAATACTTAGTACTTTATTGAGAAACAAATAAAAAAAAATTTTAAAAAGCAAAACCACTTCTCTAATTGTAGGTAAGATTTCACTGCCACTGTGAAGTACTCTGAATCTGTGTAATGTTTATCACAGGCTTGAGCTTGGTGAGGGCTGCAACCATTATAAAACAATGTTTTGAAAGCCATCTTCTCTGTAGATTATGCACCATAGATCCTTAATGTTGTTGCATGGAATTTTAATATAGAAATTTTAAGTGCAAGTGAGCTTTGTTACATGCATTTCAAAGCTTGGGTGGAAACAAATTGTTGCTATCAGGATGGGGATCTGGTAATGGAATCAGTGAGACAGCTTAGAAATTTAGTAGCCTAAGGCAGTAAGTGATTTTCATTCCCTTTTTTACTTTCAGCTATCACGACTTTTCTGCAGCTAGCGTGTGACTGGGATATCCACAGGGTCCTGTTTAGTGCAAAGCAGTTTCTGCCTTGCTGTGGCCTGAGAGTCATACAAAATTTCTGCAGTCCTCTTTTCTGCGAGATCTTGCTGTGTCTCTGGCCTTTTGCATGGTATCCACAGGATAATGGCCGCCTTGCTACAGATACTTCAGCAGTTTCTGTGCTGGCAAAAACTTGCTTTTTCAGAGTGCCATCACTCATCCGGCATAATTTATTGCAAAAGGATTTAGGTTGAGTATTAGAAAAACAGCCTGCCTGCCAGAGTCGTGAAACAGGATACACAAGTGTGTTGTGGAATTTCCCTCACTGGAGATTTTTGAGAAACATCAGAAAAGTGAAAGCTGAGGATGCCTGAAGTACATGAGACGCTTTCCCACTGCAGGAGACAGAGCTCAGGAATCTCCTAGGTGCCTGCCACTTGGGCTTCTGTTGTTCTGTGGGAAAGGAACAAAGCTGGGGTTGGACAAATATTTAAGAAACAACTTCTGAAAGACTAGAAATCCCAGTCATACAAGGATCTGTTTCATCATGATCTATGCAGCTTTTGCAAATATTAGAAAAAGACTGCTGAACTTCTCCAATCTATCACAAACACTTGCTTAAAATAGTGTCATTGGGGATCTGTCTGGTTTAATAGTTACCGCTGGGAAAAGGGCTTTGTCCTCGAGTTTTTACAATGCTTGTTTTCCTTCTTCACATCACAACACTGTTTCCTTTCCAGGGAGCTGACAAAGGCCAGCAGCTCAGGTGTTGACCCTGCAGAGAGGTCATTTGATCCTTCAGATACTTCCATAGGCTGGAGCTCTGTTAAAATAAGCATGGCTGTGGAAGTTCACCACTGTGGAAGTTCACCTCCAGCAGCAGCCCTGACTGTGACAGATTGCCTCATCCTCCTTCTTTCATGGCAGACAAAGCACAGCCAGTATGAGTGTGTGTCACCAGAGCACTGACCACCACCAGTGCCACCACAAGGGGCTGGGCATGCTCCAAGGAGCACGATGCAATCAAATTGTATGACGTGTTTGTAGACTTGCAGCAGTAACAGTAGAGCCCTGAGGATAGCTTTTCTGATCAATACAATAATCTGATCAGTTACAATAACCTTATAATAATAATCTAATGTGTTATATATATAGTTTCTTCGTTTAGAAGATTGTGTACTTTTTTAGCTCTAGTAAGTAGTTGACTTAATATGAGATATTTCATCTTGTTAGTCTGTCAGGGCTTGCTAACAATGCTAACACCAGGCTGCTAATACTGCTCATTACTAACACTGTAACAACATGATCTGACTCTTACTGACACAAACTAATTTTCTGCCTGCAAGTTCATCAAGTCAAGTTATGGCACAAAAAATGTTCTACATTTTGTAAATTATTACTTTACATTACTAGTTAGGACATGAATAGACACATTAAATTTCATGGAGTAAGCTTTTTCTCCTGAATAATAGCTTTAGTATTTGCCATATGTAGAATGCATTTCCAGTTCTCTAATTTCAATTGCAGATTTATTGACATAAGGGTATTGTGTTTAGAGTGAGGCTGTTTGTTCCTCCTGAAAAATAACACTGAAAGTCTGAAATAACCTTAGTTAACGTTCATTTTTGGTTTTTTGGTCCTGTTTTCTCTGACATTTCCTTTCCAACTGAAAAAGCACTAAAGTCTGGGTTGTGGAAAAAGGTTTGGAAGCTGAAACTTTGTTTTAAAAACCTTGAGATGGGAAATTCACTTTTCAGAAAACCTGCCATATAGCAATAAATTCCCTGTGGTATTTCGACTGATATAACTTCTTTTGTCAAATAAATTGTAGTACGTAAATTGTAGTTACAAGTTGATCATTTCAGGAATAGCATTTTTCTTAAAATCATTAATGTCACCGATGAAGAAATTGAGAGGAAGTAGGAGGAATCTGTCTCTGATTTTCTCCCTTCATGGTTCTGGCAGCTGTTTAAGTACAGAAATTGCTATATCCACCCTTGAAAATGAGGTCAGTACCCCATCACCTGTGTGAGCTCCCAGGGATCTAAAACATGGACCACATATTCATATCCATCCCCTACCAGTGGTCCAGTTCCTATAAAACAGAATTCTGTTCACTGAATACTAGATTTATAGAACCATGCTGTATGATGGCTGAAGATGACCATGTGTAATTCCATGTTGTTAATACTTTAGTTTGTGTAAATTGTCTCTATTTCTGTGCACATTGTGGAGATCAAGTGCAAAAACTTGAGGGCTTATCTTGAAGTCTTTCTTAAGAAAAGTCTCAGAGTCATTCAAAGGAAAATTTTGTCTGAGCAGGTATGGAAACAAATCTCTCCTCACCCCAGCCTCTGCTGTAGCTGAGTGGGGCAGCAGTGGGGGGTTCACCCAGTCACTTCAGGTACCACACTCCTGGTTTTGAACACTTGGTCCAAATTTTTGCCAGCCAGCAAGGTTGGAATATTTCTGAAAACTAAATTGGACTTTTCCATGTGCTGAAATTGCCATTGGATCATCAGTGTCTATGAGACTCTTTAGTACATCTGGACATTAAGTCCTCCTTTATTAAGTGTATTGAATGTGAAAGGATTTCTGTTTGAAAGGATGTGGGGAGTTACTGTTGTCCCTTCAGCTTTGAGTGAGCTTATGAATGTGTTCCTGATAATAATTAAGTATGTAGAAAAAGTTTGAATCATGTGTAAATAATCATTGGATAGCTTTGTGGAGCTATTGGTGTTTTGGTTTGGGCTCTTTTTAGAAAAAGGAAAGTAATAGAAGCCCTCAAACAAAAAAATGTATCTGTCATAACCCAAATCAACTCTATCTGTGTGCATATCAAGGGGAATTTAAAAATACATATAGGTATTCTTTAGACAAGAATTTAAGCATTTATAGGTAAGCACGTGTTTGAAGGCAAATACATTTGAGCCTCAGCCCATGCTACAAAGCCACCTACCATATTTGGGCTTGATATACTTAAAAATGCAATTTATTCTTCAGTGCATTTAGTAAATAGCTGGTGTTACCAGACATGTCTAGACACATATCTCTTTTAAAACTCACCCATTCTGTGAGCAATTTTTTCATTTCTTTAGTAGCGCTCAGCATCTTTGTTTTTGTTAACAATATAGTGTTATCAAAGGATCTGATTCTTCTCCTATTAAACAGGAAACTTCCTGTCTCCTAAATAAAACAGATTTGAGATATAGTAAGCAAAACCTGTATGCTTGTTCCTTGTTTAAGAAATAGTCTGGAAACATAATACTTCTAGAAAAAGACGTAGAAAATTTTCGTGCTCTTTCTGTGACTGTGATAAACTATCTACTTAATTTCTGTGCTCATCAGTAGCAGCTTTTTGAAATTATATTATAGCATTTACCTTACTATTTTTTCCTCTAAAAGGTACAAAATTAATTTGTTGCATGTGTTGCTACTAAGCAAGGCTTTTTCAAAAGAAAGGATATAGAAATGCAAATATATGCAAATATATAGCTTTTTGTTGTTGATGGGTTTTTGTTGTTTTTTGGGGTTTTTTTTTCCATTTAAAATAGATTAAAGTCTTAAAGGCAAAATCCTGTAATGATTTCTGCCTGGAGAAAACTTTATGACAGTATATGTGCTTCTACTGTACAGCCCAAAATAGAGTTTGAGAATAATCCTTCGAGACCTAATTTTGATGCATAATGATCTGGTTACACTCCATCCTGAATTCTGAGAAGTCCTGGACATTGTTTCTGCCCCTCCTCACTTTCCAACATATTTTTAGACAAATTACCTCTCCTGCTTCAATCAATATCATTCCTCTGTTTAGACATTATATAGTGCTGAAACAAAAGTGCTGTTTCAGTACATACATACTGGCTAAAGTGGCCAGGCTTAAATATGATACAAAAGCTGTTCGTTTTCATCTTCAGCAATAAAACATCAGTACAACCATTGTTCCTTTGCATTTGTTGTTCTGGTAGGGTCAGTTGTAATTATTAAAGGTTGATGTTAAACCAGCTGGGTTTTCTGGATGCTGCTTGTAAGTTAGGGATGACAGCAATGTGGCACCCAGGAGATGCCCAGGGTGGAAAGCCCCTTGTGCCAGAAGTGCCATGAGGGGTGAGTGTTCTCTTGCAAGGGGTTACCTGGCAGCTCTACCAGGTGCTGCAAGTGTTACTGCTGTACATGGCCCACACTTTGGCTTTGATGGGGCAGAAGCCATGTAACTAAAGCTTCATTGGTTTTTTTTCTTCCCCAAACACTGACATTTTGGTAACAATCACCTCCAGATTAAGGGAAGGGCTCAGCATGTTCCCGTTTAGAAGTCAGCATTGTCAGCAATAAAAAATGCCAGATATCCCCTCTGTTGTGTGTAAGCTCTCTTGCCCTTTTTCAGCCTTTTTTTTGCATTTTTTTGGTTGTTGTCAGAATTCTGTAAGTCCTCACAACACCGAAGATAAGGAATGGAAATGGCTATGCAGGATAATCCTGTTGCAGTTAGTGCTCCACATTGAGCCCTTCTCATTTATGCTGAAACCGTTTTAGTGTGAAACAAGACCTGACACGGTTGAGCCTTTGTTATCTGGTGTACAGGTCTTATTCCCCCAATCTTGTTTCCTTTGGAGGTTGCTGAACATTATGCATCACTTTCCTTTCTTTTAAATTTTAATAACTTTTAAGTTGACTTACAATTCATGCTTAATGGATACTACACAATGAACAGCATTAAATATAGTTCCAGAGTTTGTTTAAGCCTCCATTTTGCAGGTATTTATGAATTTTTTGCAATTTTTCATGCCAGATACTTCTGACTTTTATAACACTTCCCTTAGAGCTTGGAGTTAAGCCTACAAGTCTTTGGAGTCTTTAAAATTGTAAGCATTATGTATGTATGTACATATGAGTATATAAAAGCAATTACATGCTATTGTTTTTCAAATAACTCAGAGTTACTCTTGGCTGCAATGAAAAGAAGTAGTGGCATTACTGGGTATGGTTTTGAAACAAAATTAGTTCTAAATTTGCCAGTTCTCAAGTACCATCATATAAAGCCTAAATTCAATGTGCTCCATTGACAGTATTCTCCATGAACACTTGGAAATTATCATCATTTCTTACTCTACCTTTTCAAAATTAAAATTAAAGGAATGCATTTTAAAAGGATAAACTGAATAGTAAAGAAGACAGAAGGATTCAAAATCAGAACAGGGAACAGAATGTACATTACATAAAGAAACAGCCTTTACTGAGGAAATGATAACCCTCTGTGACTATTCAGTAGAAATACCCTGAGAAGAAACTGTTTATATTGAAACATGCTAATATTCTGACCATGAAAAATTCATTTAATTTTAATTCCTCTGCTAAGGATAGAAATGCCATGCACAGTATGCAGTATTCCATAAGACTTTTAAAAATGTGTTTAAAAGGCCAATTTTGTTTGGGATGCTAGTATTTTCAGAAGAATGCATTGAAAACACTAGTTGTCTGTGTCACACAGATGCTGGGGGTTTTCCCAAGTACTCCCTGCTTTCTGATAGCATTTACTAATCTTTGCTTTCCTGCTTGTAAATGATGAGAGATATTTGGGGAGAACAGTGTAGCCCCCTTCCGAAGTAGGTGTCTTCAGACAGATAAATTAACATCTCTAGTGTGTCTGCTCAGTATGATATAAATGGATTTTAATTTAAATATAGACTATTGTTAGTTCTGCTAGAAATGTGGTTCACAACCCTGGGTATGAGCCAGAACAGATGTGATTATCTGCTTCTGAGTCACCTGGGACAGTTCCTGCCTGATTTTATGCCTGTGGCCCAAAACAGCAGTGTGAATCATAGGATTGTTAAGGTTGGAAAAGACCTTTGAGATCGTCAAGTCCCCCTGTTAACCCAGCACCTCCATGTTCAGCACTAAACCATGTACTTAAGTGCCATATACACACGTTTTTTGAACACTTCCAGGAATGGTGACTCCACCACATCCTGGGCTGCTTGTTCCAATGGCTGACCACCTTTTCAGTAAAACATTTTTCCTAAAATCCAGTCTTGTGCAAGATGTGGCAGTGTTTTGCTTGGGGACTGTGGAAAATCATTGCTTATATGTTTATGTAGGGTCACAGCGAATAAGCTGACTGAACTTAATGTTGGCTGGGTGTTAAGATAATGGGTGAGCTAATTTCTCTTGTGACTTCATCTGCTGTGATGAAAGGCTGATGTCCAGTCATCCAGTGGTCAGTCATGCACTATAATGTCAGATGCTTGTTTAGCCTGGATAAAAGGAGCCCAAGAGGAGACCTTTCTGCTCTCTAAAACTACCTGAAAGGAGGGTGTAGTGATGTGGCAGTTGATCTCTTCTCCGAAATAACAAGTGATAGAACAAGAGGAAATGCCATCAAGTTGTACCAGGGGAGGTCTAGATTGGAAAAATTTCGTAACAGATTGTGTAGTCATGCATTAGAACAGGCTGCCCAGGGAAGTCACCATCCTTGGAGATATTTAAAAGACGCGTAGATGGCACTTTGGGACATGGTTTAGTGGTGGTCTTGGCAGTGCTGGGTTAATGGTTGGACCAAGGGATCTTAGAGGTCTTTTCCAATCATAACAATTCCGTGATTCCATGATTCTACGCTGCTCCAAGCCCTGTAAATGAGTACTGCTGCTGACTGATGAGGTGGGGATTCTACACAGGCTGGAATGAGAGATGAGGTGGAGGCAGAGTCACTGCTCTTGAACATGCAGCTCATCCATGCCTTTCGACTCCAAACAGGGCACGGTGCATGGATTTGGCCAAGTGCTGGTCTTTAGTGACAAAAGGGGAATAGCAAACTGACAGCAGAGACTGTTTTAGGGGCAACTGGCTAATGGACCTCCAGCATTATCCAAGATAAACCAAGAAAATTACATTTTCTTGATCTGTTAGAGCATCCTCACATACACTGATGCTGTTTGTATGGAAGTGATTTTGGTAATCGAGGCCTGCCATTTGACCTGATAATTTCAGATGCATTGCTTGTATCTGTTTTCAAGTCAGTGCATTTCTGAAAAAGATACTATTTCATTGTTTTATTTAAACTGTAAGTATTAGAAGGGAAAAATTGAATTTCATTAAAGTATTAAATATAGAACTGAAAGTAATGCAGTGAAAGTAGTTTTAAGACTTTATTGGTAGAAACAAAACAAACAAACAAAAAAACCCTCAGTGTCATGATACTGCATTTATGTAGCCAAAACAAGAGGAGGATTTTACATGCTTTGTAAAATTACAGGTGCTTTATCTGTGAAAAATTGCACTTAAGATGAAATAATGAGAAAAACAGTATTGTAGACTGAATATCAAATCAAATGTGTATTGTGCATTGTCAGAACATCATGTTCATTTCATGTAAGCAGATAACTTTCTGGGAAACCTTTCCAGAAGAGTTGCATTTTTTTGGGGAAACCTTTCCAGAAGAGTTGGATTTCTCACATCCAGGCTGTGCATACTGTAGCAAAGTCTACAATCTGGATGATAACCAAGAGAACAGGTCTGTGTTAATATAGAATTATTTCCTATGATAGCTTTTAAAAGATTTGCGGCAGCTTTGTAAGGTCAATAAATCATTCAAGAAGCTGGAAAAATGAATCTTTGGTTGGATTTCCAACTACTTATTACATATTCTTTGTGGAAGACAAAAAAAGTCTTTCTCTTAAGGAGCTGTCATATTTATTAGACATTAGAGTTTTGCTTAATACCTAAAAATAAACAAAATTGACAACATAAAAATAAGCATAATTGGTAACTATCTGGTATTTCTTATTTCTTTATTGAAGGGCGACCTACAACCATTGCTTTTTGGTTGTTCTTCAGCATAAAGAAAAGGGGTAGCTTTGTGTATGAGTCAGTGGTTATTTACTGAGAGCTCACTTTAGAATGGAAAAGTAGTGCCACTCTGGCCATCCCACAGATGTGTCATCTCAGGGTGAAAACCCACTCCGAGTACGAAGTTTTTGTGAGACATTAATGTGTATGGAGCTTAGGCTCTTTTGCGCATAGATAAATTTGCTGGTGTCATGGAGTTTAGCCCTTGCTCTGCAGTGAAAGACATTGATCTCGATTTGTTCATCTGTGCTCTGTTTTCTCCCAGGGAGTCCATCCATTGGTTTACTTTAGGACAATTTTGTAGAAATTCTTTAATCAATACCTTTTATTTTTACAACCCTCAAAAGCAGGATTTATTCCAATGTTTGTAAAAGAATTTGAGACCTTTATACTTTGAGTTGTTCTCAGACTTTGAATTTTCTATGTGCTATTATTAGGTACTGTACTGTTGCTTGGACAACTCAATCATGTACAGAAAAGCTTGCAGCAGACCAAAGTTGGTATTTTTAGGCCATTGTAATGATTCACAGTAGCTGAAATTCAAAGAACGACAAGTGTTAACTACAGATCAAAGTGTTATGTGCACTGAAGTATTGAGTGCATAGATTCAGTTGGCAATGGATGACTGAATATGGTCCCCTCCAAGTCTTATATTTTAGTTTGCCAAGGCATGAGTGGCTCAGGGGATGTTTGTAAAATCTGTCTTTCATTAACAATTGTCAACTGTTCCTCGTTGCTAATTCATCCTCGGCTTTTGCCTGATGCATACAGAACATTATGGTGGTGTTAGTGATACTTTTCAAAAAAAACCTTGAGAAAAAGATCCAATGCACTTTGAAGAATTTTTTCCAAATGTTTTCATTCTGAGATATATCAACTTCATTTTATACTTCCTCTGCCATTAAATCTCATGTACAATTGGAACAGGAATTGGTTAAGAAGAACAACTTCCTTCCCTTGAACATTTTGCTGAGCATATATTAGTATCAAATTGGGTTATTAGAGCCTGAAGTTCAGATCTTAATCAGGAATTCTACAAAGTGGTCAATTCTGGATGGAATTTTTTGTTCTACTTGATAATATGTACTTCTGCTCAGCTTTCTTGCACTTGTATCAGCATTTTCTGAGTGTATAGGGACCAGGGGATGTTGGGATCTTTTTCTTCCCCTGAAGATCAAGTGAGGTGAAAGTCTGAGCTGTTTGGAGAATCTAACTGTGTAATTACTGTTAAGAGGTTGTCAGTGTGCTTGATAAAGTGTAGAGGAGTTAATTTCATCTTAACATGAATTTGTAGATGAAACTTTAGAAGAAACAGAAGTTCCTGTAGTAGGCAATGAAAACCTTTGCTCTTTGGCAATTGATGCTAAAAATGAATAAAAATTACCCAGAACTTAAGTAAGTTATTTTGTACTGCTGGGTAGAGAGGATTATTTTTAGTTTCGGAGAGTATCTACCTATGCATTGCATTTGAGTTTCCCCATACTGTTTGTGACAGCCAGTGCTTCTTGTTTTTCCCTGTGTTTCAGCACCCAAGGACAATGAAGAGCGCGTGTTCCGGGAACGGATGCGCCCCAGGAAGCGCCAGGGTGCCGTGCGGCGCAGGGTGCACCAGGTTAATGGACACAAGTTCATGGCCACCTACCTTAGACAACCAACGTATTGCTCGCACTGCAGAGACTTTATATGGTACAGAGTGACTTTGGCTTTGCTTTCTTTGCGACTTTGAACTGGGGAGTTAGCATACCTTCCTGTTCTGCTGAGGTGAAAATGGTATAGAGCAGTAGTTCTTTTCCTCTTTATTTTGACATTATGCTGTCACCAGTGTTGCAGATGATAATAGAAGCCTGTTAAACTCCCATCACAAATGTTAGAATTTGTTGTGTTTGTGGTTTTTCTCCTTTGAGCCACAAAGTTCTATATTTCCCTATCTAATACACAGCCAGTCTAGTATTATGTTAAGTGCCTAAGCGTAGATTCAGACTTAATATTAGACCTTTACATTCTATCAAGATGACAGAATTCTTTGTTGTATGCTTAAGAATCACCATCTTCCTTCTAAGAAATGCAAAGCTCCTGTACATCCTACTGAAGTTGATGGAATATGGGTATGTTATACTTCTAAGGATACAGAGATTTTGGTGCTCAGTATACAGGGTCTTTATTATTACAATGTACACCAAGAACTCCCTTTCAGAAATTATTTACATTAGTTTTGAGTATTTGCAATTTTCAGATAGGGAGACGTGGTGGAGACATTCAGTTTTCAATTATTTTTCAGCAACTCCTGATGTTTTCCAAAGTGACCTAGAGATACTGATTTACATATAAGATCTGATGTGATCCACAGTAAATATTTCTTAGGAGTGTGTAATGAATCAGTCTTTCTTAATGTAAAACGATGTGAAATGTGCATGAACTCAACTGCATTCCTCTAAAAAGTGCCTGGAGGTTAGGCTTTAGCTTGGCTAAGGTGATTTCAAGCAATATTGAGAAATGCAATCTCCTGTCTATTTTGAGGTCTGCCTGATGATGACTTACCACTTTGTCCCCTTTCCATGCAGCCTTTGGCTTTGTCTGTTTTCACTCTAGTAAATATGTCTGTACTTCTGACTGCCTTCATGGTCTGTCAGCCTTCCTATTACCTCTTAGCAGCTGGAATGTTTCTACTTTGAACTGATCTCAGTCTAGGCATGCAATTGTCAGATGATTGCTTATGAGAAGCTTTTCTTTAAACATGTGCCTGTCCAGGAAAGGGAGGGAAAAAATGTTTTAATTTTTAAAAATATTTCCTCTTATTTTTCTAAAACACTTTATTATTTTTCAGGGGTGTAATAGGAAAACAGGGATACCAATGTCAAGGTAAGAGAAATTCTACACAAGGGCAGTTTAAATGTATTTATTATCTTATATAAGTAATAAGATATTTTTATCAGGCATTGTGTATGTACGATGCTAAGAATTTGGCACATGATGATCAGAATAAGTTTTTCTCAACAAGTATACAATCTTTGCACCAAGTCACAGTAATTTTTTTCAAAACTGTTGGTCTTAGGCATCATATATGAAGTAGGAGCTCGGCTAACAGCCCTGAACATCAGATCCTACATATCTCTTAACATATATCCATCTAGGAAACCATATCTGCAGATGCTGGCTTCTTCATTTTTCAAGTATTGCATTTTAAAATTGAGAGCTCTTTATTCTGCTTAAGATTCTGTGTTTAAAAATTCCAGGTAATTGCAAAGACTGTAATTTAAATAGATGAGATAATTATAGAGGTCATCATTAGAGAAGGTTATAGCAAAGACTGCAGAAGTGCTTCATTTTCATCTCCCATTTTTCAACTCAATTGCTTGTACTCCTACTTTTTTACGCAATCACCTCTTGGGATGGTGTGTTAGTACTTCGTTCTCATCAAACAAGTAGAAACCATCAAGTTAGTGATGATTTTTCAGTTACAAAGGCTTGATGAAATTTCATTGTAAATAAGTAAATGCCTTTTTTTTTTTNNTTTTTTTTTTTTTAATAAAACAATGACCAAAACTGGAGAAAGTGAAATTCATTACTTCACTATGAGGGTTTTTACTTTGTTTGATGACCTTGAATTCTATGGTATGATAGACCTAGTAATTGTTAATCTTATCTGTTGTATCTGCAAATGTTATTCATTGATTAAGTAATCAGGATGTATATTGGCAAGGCATTTTTGCCTCCTGAAACCTTTTACTGCTATCAACTTATGATAATGTGTTACAGAAAGAATGTTCGACTTCTTTTTTTTTTCTATTCTTTTGACTTTTACAATGAGTTATCTTTGTGTCTGTTTTCCTGTGGAAGCTGTTTAGACAGGAATTGTTTCTGCTATTGTGTCTCATGTAACGTGGAGATCATGGACTTCATCAGATAAATAAATTACATATGTAAAAATTGAGAAAAATTGCGGTTAAAATTTTAGAAAGCAATTTGTAGTTTTACAGATGAGATATTTGGCAGATATGCTTTAATTATCTTAAAATTCTTTGGTCTTTTGAAAGTCCATTATCTTCTACCTTTGTAAACCAGCTTATTTCATAGGACTGACCGAGTCACCACCAGTCACTTGCGCACTTTCCTAAATCCCAGTGATTCTAGTCTTCTGAGATCAAACTTCTGCTTTAAGTTAATCTTCATGAAAACTCATTCTTTTATCTGTTTTTGTCTTTCTAGTTTGCACTTGTGTAGTTCACAAGAGATGCCATGAACTTATAATAACAAAGTGTGCTGGCTTAAAAAAACAGGAAACTCACGATGAGGTAAATGTTTATAAAATAATTTTTCTAGATAAAATTCTGTCTTTGATCTGTTCAAAGTAGTATCATCTCCTCTGTTTAATCGATAGATGCTGCAGACTTTTTTGTGCCCTTCTGGTTATTTTGTGGTGTAACATTTACTTTGGAATGCTAGATTGCCATCACAGTTTCATTTACATGGGAATTATCATACAGAACTTTATTTCTAATTGGTATACTTTCTATAACATCTGAGCTCAAAGTTCAGAGAGCTCTTTCCACTCCTTTTCATTTTTAACATTCTCTCTCCATTTCTGAGTTAATACAAGTCTTGTCAGTTTAATTCAGGAGAAGTGGGCTGGGATCCCTCATTCCCCTGGCTGCATTTTGTGTGGTTGAGCCATCAGCAGCTGATAGGAGAGCAGGGATGCTCGGGTGGGTATCTGGCACCAACATAAAAGACTGACCAGAATTCGCTTGCAAAGTCTCACCTCAACAAAGACTGCATCCAAATTATCAAAATGTAGTTATGTTTTTTTAAATAGTTTTAGCCCTGAAGTATAAACAGCAAATGCTTTTTCTTACACAGAAGTTTTCAGTTTGTGCTTCAACAGAAAAGCAAATGTATGCTCACTGTGCTGTTGTTTTGTGCAACAGCAAGGGTCTGCTGTCTTTCGCCATAGGATTAGGTGAGGTGGCCTTTGGGTGATCACAGCTCCTTGACCACACAGAAAAACTACATTTCTTAATTTTATTTGTTAAAAACCTACATTCATATGATTGAAAAAGCCTACCTTTAACTTACAAATTGGAGTTGTATGTAACAGGGCAGTTTTAATCTATTCTTTCAACTTCAACATGGGTTTGA
Source organism: Pachycephala philippinensis (assembly GCA_013397055.1). Taxonomy (NCBI): domain Eukaryota; kingdom Metazoa; phylum Chordata; class Aves; order Passeriformes; genus Pachycephala; species Pachycephala philippinensis. The sequence continues at coordinate 283,844 of VWZT01010244.1, read as the reverse complement.
CTGAGGCACTAACTCATGATCTCATTTTTTGCATGCAATTCACTAGTATTTTCCTTGCTGGAGCCATTCTGTAATACCTGGTTCACAACCAGTATTTTACATCCAAAATGTGATCACGTGCATACAATTGTGATAAAGGACTGCCTTGGGCTAGTGCTGGGTTTGTGTAGTACTCACAGGAAGATACAAAATCTTGTGCAGGTTTATATTCCCAGGCTCCAGACCGGTGGAGACTTGCGTACTTTGCTGATACTCTCATTGTTTAGAAGGGGTACTAGATCACTGGACAAAAGCCAGCGGTAATGGAAAAGGGAAGGAAAAACATAAAAATAAATCTCCTGCAATGCAGTGGCCACTATAAAAACTTACCAATGACATCCTTTAATTAGTAAATAATCATACTTTGGAATCCCTGAACACAACAGGTTATCCTTGTCATTTTCATAATCCAAAGAAGAGTGGGATATGAAAAGGTAAAGGGTTTATGATATATTTCTTTTTCTTAGTCCTGTATTAGTTTGGCCTCCTGCTCCTAAAACAATTGGGTGTGACTTCCTTGCCTTCCACATTAGAGATCTTTCCTGATAGCTATGTATTTGTTGTTCCCAAAAGTACTAGGAAGTAGACTTCAGTCTTTATCTCTTGGACAACAGCAGCTCTTCCCCCTCTTTCCCCCAGACAAAGCAGTGAAAAAACCCTGAGGTTGGAGTATATCTAATGCAATGGTCATCATCTGAGCACAGATCTATTTCATCTCATTTGAATTCTGTGTGGTTTCAAAATGTAACAGGGCCTCAGCATACACTGATTGCAAAGAAATTAATTAAAATGAAATATGCTGTGCTGTCCTTTTTCAGCAAGTGGGATCTCAGCGTTTCAGTGTCAACATGCCTCACAAGTTCAGCATTCACAATTACAAAGTGCCCACCTTCTGTGACCACTGTGGTTCATTGCTCTGGGGTCTTTTGAGACAAGGTTTACAATGCAAAGGTAAGGCACAACTTCAGAGCTTTTCTTTTTCTTTGTGAGTGACTTGTAGACTCGGAAACACTTCAAGTTACTATGTCAGCACGTACAGAAATAAATAGAAAATAAGTAGCGGACCAATGTAAGGATTTCCATCATGGTTAGAACATGGTCCTTTACTCTGTTGGCAACACCAGTCAGTAACAAATGCAGAGGTCAGACGTGAAGAAACACATTTTGCACTCACTCCTGTGTAGGTTTATTGCCGCACAGGATATTAGAAGTTAACAAATGACATCCCCTCAGTTTATATGCCTTTTGTGTTTTCAGATTTGTTAAACTTCTTAAACATCATTATTCCAGCTACTTTTCTCTTTAAAAAAATTGCTGTTATGTATTGGCTACAATAGGTAGAACCAGTCCTGTGTGCCCATGTCCAAAATATGAGGTATTCTGATATCCAGCTAAATATCCTTTGTGATGGTCTGCTTATCCCCTCTATTCCAGAAAATAAAGGATTCATTATGTTCTGCCACTTTAGGACTATGTACTCTGTACAGAAACTGTGTGTGAAAATACGGCTGGAAGGTGCATTTGTGTCATTTTAGTTGTCAAAAATGTTTGGTTCCATATCTCATTGTTTCAAGCCCATCTATATAATGGGTGAGGAAAGAGTACCAGCAATTGCAAAGTAAAGTAATATTTTAGAAATAGTTAATAAAATACTTCAATTAATGCGTGGAAGGAAATGATGTCATGAAGGAAATGATTATCAGATTCTTAGGAAGTAGTGCCTAGTAGAATGATAAGCATTTCCATTTTGTTATACCTTATGAATGGATAGGTCCATCTTCATAAATACAAAAATTGTGTTATGTACACCTCTCAACAGCAGAAACATGGAGTCCCACATAAATGTATAAATATGTTATCTATGAAATGCATCCTTTGCAGTATTTAAGATGAGACATAACTCTAGGTGAAGGTCAAGACCTAATGTTTCATGTCACAAGTTGCTGAGCAGCAAGGGAAAAAAGAAATTTCTTTCACGGCAAAGTTATACATAGCGAGACTATTGAAGTTCAAGCCTTCCCTTGTGATTCCAGCTAGCGAACAGTGAGGAAATGTTAGGCTCTAAATACTATTACTCTACAGCTATTCAAGATTTTGCTCAAATGCTATCTAAATTACGGTGGAGATGCGTTCAGTGAAAACTTTTCAATTAAACCTGGGCTTTTTTCTCTTTGATTTGTTTTTTTTTTTTTTTTTTAACCAGAGCTGTAGTATCTCTCTACCTAATCTGTGCATATATGAGTTCTCTTTCATATTCTAACTCAAGTACCATACTGTTCATTTGCTCTTAATTGCTATTTCTCATACATATGCATTTACTGTGTAGCAGATGCACAGAAACAATAGTGCAGAGAGCCTATGTTACTTTCTCCATGTTCATAGAATTATTGCCTATAAAAATGCAGTGTTCTCTGCATGAAATCTAGAACTCACCTGAACTGAAAATGTCATTTTCTCTGTGTTTGGTTTTCTCTCTTTAACAAGCGCTGAGTGACTCCCTTCTTCAGAGATGTACTTCCTTGCCCAGTGTGGTTATTAACACCATGAGAAGTGTATAACAGAAATTTATTCTTCCTTAGGTTTTTTTCACTGGTTATTCCTGTGCATCTTTTTACAAAATGTGTTCATGAAGTTGGGCTGTACAAAATTTTCCCCCTGTTTCAAGCAGTTTGGTTCCTCAATGTCCTCTTCTATGGATCCTAGCTCAAACATTTTACTTGTTGCTGAGGTTTTGTCACTGAATACACATTCATTGAAAATACCATGTTTAGCAATTTCTTTTTGCTCCTCATGTGAGGTGAAACGTACTTAAAAAGGAGAGGCACCAGCTTTCCGAAGCGAATGGTTATGGCCGGATACAGTGCCTAGGTCTAGTCTCAGAGGCAAATGTGGTTTTTTTCCTTAGGGGTTGTACAGTGAAAGCTTCATTGATAAAAAATATAATGAAATGTAAATTTATAAATACGTATTTTTTTAATTTCCTTTCCTCTAAAAAGTAATGAAATGAGGAATTTGAACAATTGAGTATTAATCTAGCATTTAATCACGCTTGCAGCTGTGCTCTCTTTATGCCTTGCTCCACAAGAGGGCACTGTGGTCTCAGATAAAATATGTCACCTGCTCCTAACAAATCCACACTCCACGAGTTTTAAAGGAGCTGTGTTCTTGCCTCTGCCGCATAATCTGGAAGCAAAGTAACCTTTTTTTTCCTCCTCATAATAATATAATAGTTTCAAGAGATTTAAGGGAAAGAGCTTAGTAACTGGATTGCCATCTAAATAAAGTAGGTGTTTACCCATTAATTTTTATTAAAACTTAAAGTGCTGTTGATTTTACAGCTGCCTACATTAGAAGTTAATCTACTTCAGTAAAATAGACTAAGAAGCAATAATACATAAGGATTTAACATTGTGCTTTCCATAGTGGTCTGTTAAAATCCGAGCTCTGAAGGACTTTTCTTCTAATTCAAATTCTATTTAAGAGTTACAGGATCATTTGATATTTTCATTTGTTCCTGTGTTTGTTCTGGATACTGTGTGAAAATACAATATCATATCAGAAGAATGATTATCAGGTTAATAGCTTTATATTAGCATTGAAATACACCTTTAAATCCAACTAAGGATTTTCCTACTGAGATCGTATTTATTTTAAAAAGTTATTGGTAGATCGAATAAGATCTGATTTAGGTAAGGCAAATGCATGCCAAGATAGAATTTAGTTTACTGTATTACTTTCTATTTCATTGCAGTTTGCAAGATGAATGTACATCGACGCTGTGAAACAAATGTGGCACCAAACTGTGGAGTGGATGCTAGAGGCATAGCTAAAGTTCTTGCAGATCTTGGAGTCACTCCAGATAAGATCACTAATAGTGGGCAGAGGAGGAAAAAGGTAATTTTAATATGGATTGTCACATTAGAAAAAATGAAATAAGTATGACTGCATTGTAACTTTATTAGTTGGGGTTCAATCCCACTCAAGTGACTTGCACAGCAATTTTTTTATAAGTCAGCAGAGACCTAAGACTTTGAGTTTTGTTTTATAAGTGTAAATCATCTATTCTGAACTTTGATATGAAATTTATGACCTGGTACAATGTTGCAGATCTTGAGTCTATAATTACTGGAGGGATTTCTCCTTTTTAATTTTGAGGAAGGATATTTGACAGAGAGACAATGTCTGGCAACAGTTAAAAACATAAATGCCTGTTTTGCTCAGAGTTGGCATTGGATAATTGATTGATTGGCAGACAGCACTACTCCATAGTGTTGTAAATGCTGATAAACAAGCAATGTGCTGATTCTCATGAAGAGGAGCTATTTGCCAGATGACAGTTCTGGAGTTATCATGCCTTTTATAGGAAGAACCAGGCTGTTCTAGAAATAAAAAGCATAGGTCACCCCAAGTACATCCAAAGCTGATGGAGTTATACCTGAGTGGTGATATGTATCCTGGATGAGAATGCGCCCACACTTTGTATCTCTATTTGCATGATTGTCACAACAGACCCATCGGGCTCACAGAAATAGGCAATTTGTGCCATAATTTCTTTAAACATTGACAGTTGCTTCTGTTCATTTTCCTGCTTATTGCTCACTGGGATCCCCTGTACACTGTTTTAAAATGTTACAGAAACGTAGGAAACTCAAGAATGAATTAATTGATCTGACACTTCTGGGAAAAGGTGTTGTCATGGTGTTACTGCATGAGGTAGTTTGCGGTGCTTGCTGATACATGTTGTAGTTAAATGTATTTACTGGATAGATTTGAATGCAGGCTCATGGTGGCTTCTCAAAACTTTCCCACTCACTGGGTATGTGTACTATGTTTATTTCATCTTAAGAACCTGTTTTTCTTCCAGTTGCCTGTTTCCTCTGGTTATATTATGGTTTCCATTTGATGTGATGCCATCTACTGTATGGCTGAGGTTCTGCCAGTGAGAATACATAGGGGTAGAAGATCTTCACTTTCCTTCATACTTCTACGTATGAACTAAAGTTGTTGAATTAAATTTTCTCATGGCACAGGAAGATCTCACAGCTGACTACCCCTTTTGGAATTGTTCTTAGCTAATTGCAGGTGCAGAGACTCAACCACCAGTTCCGGGATGTGCATCATCAGAAGAAGATAGGTCGAAGTCAGCACCAACATCTCCATGTGATCAAGGTCAAACAAATCTTTTTATTTCCTATCTAACATATTTTGTCACACATTTTCCTGGAGTAAAAAAATCTGTGAGCACCAGCCTCTGTAGATGCAAATTAACAAAGTAGTTACCATCAGAAATTGAAGCATTTAAAGTTATGAACTCTAAAATCTTTTTTAAAAAGGCCTGCTTCTCATTTAACTTAAATCTGTGAAATTAAGTGGCTTTTAAAGGGAAAATTATAAAACAGTCATCTTAAGATATTAAGTTTACTACATGGGTCCTTGTCAACAGAATACCTTTATGGAAGAAGTTTATATATTCTATTGTAAGAGTGGAGAATATTTTAAATAGTAACACGGAACTTGAGAGAGTTTATTTACCTGAAAACCTGTCTGTTAATAAGTTTTTGAGATCAAATTGACTCTTTGTAATTCCATGTTGAACATTTATAATAATAAAAACTTCCATCCAGACAGGCTATGCTAGCATGTCCATGTGGTCTCTAGAGGCTTCTTAAAACCATGTTTCCTTTCAGAAATTTCTTTTATGCATAGATTTGGACACAGGTATTTTAATCTTCACTGATATGACCTGATTTCCTTGAGCTGAGCAGCTGATTGACAGAATGTGTATGTCAGCAGCACTTTTTGAGTCTGATCTAATTGTTTTTAAAAATCAGAAGTCTGTGACCTTAAATTTGTCAACCTTTTGGTTTCACAGACATGGTTTTCGTAAAATCATAGTTTTTAAAATATCTCATGTTTTTGTTTAAAATAAGAACAAAGAATTTTTCTAAATTCTCTCTTTAATTTGACCTTTGTAGCTGTCCAATAAAGTTGTTGCTTCCAAGGCCACCAGGCAGAAGTAGCATGCAGGAGCTCGGGGCAGACCCTGAGGATTCTTAGTCACCAGGACTCTCTGTATTTAACACTGAGAAACCTTCAGAACCATTTAGCAGATCTACACAATTGCTGCTTGAAGCAGCACTAGGAAGTGGTCAAATACTTTCTTGGCAGGCATCTGATAACAGCTGGAGCTGAATAAGATGCTCCATTCATGTTGACTTCAAGGACTGGGACGCCCAACTATCCTTTGAACTTTTGAAGACACAGCTCTAAAATACTTAAGCAGGAAGATGAGTAAGTGCTGCAGGAAGATAGGGATATTCAAAACAAAGTACTTCCCTGTGGTACAGGAACACCCGAAGTCAGTAAAACAACTATTTGGCTACTATTCTGACTTATCTTTCAAGTTTTGGATATGTCATTCTCTTAGGTTCATTTTTAAAGGCCGCCCTTCCTGTTAGAGCAGGGGTTTGGCCGATACTGTAAGGTGGAGAAGCAGTTTGCTAAATATGTATTCTTAACCACAGAATGCTCTGAAACACGGCATTCAGAGGTGATGAATGTCCCTTCCCACACTGATACAGACTAACACAGGCTGGTTTTCTGATGGTTGGTTAAAACTAGCTTTTCCTCACATTTCCACAGAAATCAAAGAGCTGGAAAACAACATTAGGAAAGCATTATCTTTTGACAATCGGGGAGAGGAACACAGAGCAACAGCTACAACGTCAACAGACAACCAGCTTAACAAACCTGGGGAGAATGGTGAAAATGGGGAGGTCAAACAGGCCCAGAGCAAGCGAATAGGTCTTGAAGAGTTCAACTTCATCAAAGTATTAGGAAAAGGCAGCTTTGGCAAGGTGGGTAGCCTTTTTTCCCCTTCTTTTCTTCTTTTATTTGTTTTTTTAAGCTAGTGTTCAGCACTGGTTTTGACTGTACTGATTTGGAAGCGTTCATATTGACATTCAGAAAGTGCTTCCACCCTAGGGGTTTTCTTTCACCCAACAGATCAAAAGTATCAGTCTCCTGATGAGCTGGTGTTGTCTGTGCTTTAGCTCACTTGGTTAGCTAGGGTCCAGCCCTTTGAAACAAAATGTCAGTGTTTCATTATTTCAGGATATGGCTGATGAAGACACATGAACAGTAACATACATACTCTTCAACAAAATTGCTTGTGGTCAAGCAGGAAAAATCAGGTCAGGAAAAATGCTGTGAGGTTAATTCACTTTCTTGATAATTCCCAGTTCAAGTTTACTTATTTCACAGAACATTTTGTGTACTTGTTTTTTCTCAGTGGGTGTGTTCAGTGCTGGAGGAAGCAGAACTGAAGCATTTCCACTCAGATATGACGGGGCTTAGACAGCTGCCCAAAATACCACATGAGCAGCAGAGCTGTAACTCACCAGATACCTTCCCACAGCAGGGAATTGGTGAGGGTGGAAGGGGCCTTGCTCTGTTTACAGGGCTTATAGGTTTTCTTTCCACACTGTTGTGCACCATGGAATCAAAGAGGTGGACTGAAATATGAATCTGTTTCAGAAGTACACTCTTCCTTCCTTGATATTACGGGAACTTCACATGCAGGGAAACAGGGCTGAAGCAGTTCTTTTGTGTCCCTGTTTTGTAATCCTTTCTCTGAAGATTGTCCTGGCTCCAAGCCAGAACTGACCTTAAACAGAATATAGGGCCTGAACCTTAAACAATAGTAGTAGTTAAAATCAACAACTTGAAAGCAGCTGGAATGGTAACTTTGGATTGTATACAAAGTCCATCACGCTCAAATCTCACTACCAGAAGTGGGAGATAAAAGTGGGAAATAAATTTCTGGTTTACATCAACTTCCTTCCTTGTTTAGTTTTTGAGACCTCAGTAATAGGTACTCATTAAGATACTTAACTAACAAACAGAATAGATACCTTCTGTTTCAAATTTAAAGAATACCAGAGGTATATGCTTCTAAAATTACGGCACTTTTTATTTTATAAACTGCACCTTCATTTAGGCAGGTGTGTAACTGTCTTTCTATTTTCAGTGCAGTCAAACTCATATGACTGCATTTATGCAAACTCAAACCCTGCATTTATGGCGTATTTTGTTCATATGTAAACGGAATTTTTCTTTGGTTTAGGTAATGTTAGCTGAGCTAAAAGGAAAAGATGAAGTATATGCAGTGAAAGTCTTGAAGAAAGATGTCATACTTCAAGATGATGATGTAGACTGCACAATGACAGAAAAGAGAATTCTGGCATTAGCACGGAAACATCCATACTTAACACAACTTTACTGCTGCTTCCAGACAAAGGTAAGCTACATGAGTCTTTTACCAGTTTCTGTCCAAGGAATAACGTTCACTATTTCCAGACTGAAAGAAAACAACATAAAAAGTACAGCAATATTTTGAAAATATTTCTGGTAAGTTTTTGGCATTTCAATAGTATTGTACAGGAGTACTGGCTGCTGTTAAAAATCAAAACTACTATTACCGTGTAAGTACCAGGAGATGGCAGTAAATGAGTTAAAAAATAAAAAAACCCCACATACATAAAATACACAAAAATGGCACCTCCTGAGGTGGATTGGCACCTACCGAGGTGCCATTTTCTGTGTCTCCTCAGTACATTAATAGTGTGGATCATTTGTTGAATAAAGTACAAATGTTTTTAACATCCAGTGTTGCAATACTTGTGTGTAGAATTGCAGGAAAGCTGTGACTAGAAGATCTTCCAGCAAAGTTGTCAGGAAAGATAAATAGCACAGTGGGAAAGCTGTAGGAAAATGGCTAGTAGGATCAAGATTATAGTGGTTTGAATACGGAAACTGCAAACAAGTAATATGTTTATACAGTGCTTAAAATGGTGAAAATGTGCTAGCATTTTATAAGCTTTGAAGTTGACACAAAGCAGTGGCCCAGGAAGGTGTGTTTGTCTGTGGAGGGTGTTTCACATTCAGACTTTTATTATGTGTGTGAACATGCTCTTAAAATGTTTTAATGCATGATTTTTAAATTTATAACTAGAATTAAGCATGTCATTTCAGATGAAAGAAGCAATTAAAAGATTGTACTGGGGCGAGGTATAAACTCTGTGAACAGAAAGGGACCTTTAGGACTAAGTGCACTCCCTGGAGTGTAAATAAATGTATAATGCGGCCGAACATTGGTAAAGATGAGTTTTACATTAAGTGAATTATGACAGAAGATTTTCCTGCTACTCCTCTCACTTCCTGGAGATTCCTTTCCTTTTGTATTTTTGATCTGCTCTTCCCTCTTTTGTACCATGCTTTCTGCCTTCCTCCCTGCTCTCCAAAGCTATTCTAATCAAAGATTCTTCTCTCTTCCCAGATCAGAGAGAAACTGTAGTTTGTAGCTTTTCTTGAGGAACTCAAACTGAAGTGGTTTATAATTACAAGTCATAGGCTAGTGTCTCTTATCAAACAATCAAAACTACACTTAGTGATACCTAAACAAATTAAAAATCCATAGTTGAAAAGTTGAAGGGTTTTCCTGAGCATGTCCTATGAGCCATTGACAAAGAATTCTTTATAAAGGAACAAAAACACCAAACACCAAAACATAAGAAAAAGCAATATGTCTGCTTAAACTATACATTATTTCTGAATGGCAACAAATGAAAATGTACCAAGTAAATTAGTCACTGAATGATTTTCTCAGGTTCAGTAGAAAAACAGGTAGAAAAACTTGCTTGAACAAACGTAGTCTGTGGTTAAAATAGCTTTATTGAGACAAAGGCTGTAGTACAATAGGTTTTAAGTGTGTTTCACAGTAGTGTATAGCTAATTATGTTGCGATTGTGTGCCATGCCGCAGCAGCTCTACTTTGCAGAACTGGTCCCTGAAGTGATCATGCTGGAATTAAATTTTACGTTTCAAGTAGAGCATATTTGTCATATACACCCTGACTTAATGGGAAGATTGACTCAGTATTCATTGTCAAAGCACCCAGAGGTTGTCTTTGTGTAGTAAGATTACTTGCTTTGTTCCTCTTCCACAAAAATGCAAATGTAGAAGTTTGACTTTATATGCTGCAGTGTTTTCCTTCAGTAATCAGCTGCAGAAAAGTTGCTTAATATGCTTTTTACAGTAAGTACATTTCAGTATTTATTTTTTACATGGAGCAGACTTTTCATTAGTGTCATTTACTAAATGAATCTATTATTATCACAACAAGTAAGGGATAATTCTTTTAATTATTTTGGAATTCAGAAATTGTGCCAAATCACGGCTAACAACAACATACTTTATACACTAGTGTGGTTTTCGCCCTATATATTTAGTTTCTTTTAACAGTTCCATCTAGCTTCCTTACTTTAAAGAAATATTCTTGGGACTAATACTTCTTATGTTCCTGTTTAATACAAAAGCAAACTTTGATCAAAGCAATTTGCTTTAAGCCCATAAAAAAATGAGCCCCCCCATCAACATTTTAGATATATATTAAAAAATTATAGGCAAGTATTGTACTTTAGCAATAGTTTTGAAATCTTCTTCAATGATCTGGAAGTTGAGAGAGTTCCAAAGCTTGGGATAAAGTGTGCAAAGCTGATACAGGTTTGTCTGCAATAGTTTGAGGTATGAGCTCTGCAACCCACTCCTACACTTCAGAAAAGGTAAAATCTACAGGCGGGGCCTCAGCTGATCTGGTTTTTTATGCGGAAGGAGCTTAACTCTGGTAGTGCAGTATATCTTATAAAACTGTGTCACCCTTGGATAGTATTTTTCAACACTCATACTATGGCAGCATTTCCCTTCTTGTTCTGCCAGAATATGGTCATTGTGTTTGTCAGCGTATTCAGAAGTTTGAGTTGTGTTTTGCCTGTGGTCTGCCAGTAGGAATATGAACATGAATACTGCATTCTGTATTTGCCACTCCCATGGCAAAGCTTGCCCAAGGCCTAGCATACAGGGTACAGCATTTTTGTAATAACTGATCTTTGCTTATCATCATCTTTGATTTGTTCAGGACTTCATTGTGTAGCTATTGTTTTCTCAAGAAGGGTTTTGAGAAAACATAGGGCAAATTCAGAGTGCTACTGTTTTCATTCTGTTTTCACTCTTCCTCATACCTTGTCTTTCTCTTCTTCTTTGTGTTGGTCTCTTGATTTTTCAGTAAGGGGTATCTTACCTGACAGTAACCTGATGCTGCCCCTTTCCCCTCTTCAATGTCCTCTTCCCTCCAAGCTCATACCCTGCTCCAGGGATCAATTATGGAACAGTATCAACAGGAGGTTTTATTGGTAATGCTTCTGTCAGGTGGCTGACAAAGGGGATTTAAATGTTTCTAGGCATGTTTTCTCTGAAGACATTCTTGTCTTCATTCACAGTTGGATGTTTCTGAACTATGAGAATTAAAGTGCTTTTTATGGAAAGGTCTAGAAAATATAAGTAGTTTCACTTAATTCCTCCCACATCCTTGTCAACTTTCTTAAGTATAGAAAATTTTCTAGACCTCTACCCTGTGAGATATATACACATGTGTGTGCACACCCTATAATTTATAATGAATTATCCTAATAAATACTTAAGAAATAAAATGGGGTTTAAATTATTCAAGGCAGTGAAAGCTTTATTATGATAATTCGTTATAAAATTAGAAGACTAGAGAGCTGCAGTTTTTACATCTGCCATTTGATTTTTTTATCCAACTTCATGAAATTAGGTAAATTTGAAAATAGTGCTTTCCTTCTCTTTTCATAACACTGTGTTCAACAGACGTAGTAGGGAGTATTTTTAGTGCACAAAAATGTTCCTGTTGAGTTGCAAAAATTGTAAAGGACCCTTAGTGAACATTATAGCTATTTCTCTCAGAGGAAACAAGTAGTTAAATAAAGAGAAGAGAAAGTCAGTCAGGTAAATAGTTAGACTTATGCCACCCATAAAAACATGACTCTTCCTTACAGTGTTAGATCAGTGTATCTGTCCATAGCATAGCTCCTGGGCTGACCTGCAAGGCTGTTCACTTCTTTCCTGTGTTCTGATGTTGCAAGGTAGAGATCAGCCATGTGACATGGCACAAGGACATCAGTAAGAGGCTGTAGGGACCCCGGTATGACTGTGTTGATCCCTTAGGTGTTACCTGGTGGCTTACTGTTGCTTTATCCTAGATTGTGAGTACTGTGGTTCACGTATTATTCCTTTCTGCTGTTTGCACTGTGCCTAGCACACTCTGAGTACTGCTAGAAGCCTGGTGTTTATAAAGCTGAAATTGAGGAAGTTTTATTCCATTTCAGCTGTCATGATGTCCCTTTGTTACTCTGAAAAATCCCTGAACCTCTTTCTGCATCAGACCCCTCTAAAAACCAAGAATAATTAGTCTTCCTTCCACTGTGGCTTGTGTTTAAATGTTTCCAAGAAGATTTTGGAAGTCCGGTGGAAAAGTGTAAAGTGGAGTTCCATTTTTAAAGTGAGTTATTTTGTAAGAAAGTGTAAAACACAAAAAGGGAAGAGAATCATCGTACTTAGGATTTCTTAAAGTCATGTTTTCTGAGTTAAATTAGGAAGAATCCCTGTAGTGTGTGACCAAAACTGTCATTGCTGAGGTTAAAGTCTTATTTCTTTTATGTGTATTTGTACAAAAAAGAATTAAATGTCTTCTGCCATTATAGCTCAGAGGAGTGCCATTTATGATATACAGTGCAAATTAACCTAACTGACTTGCCACTGTTACATTCATCTGGGACTAATCAGAGCTCATAATCCATTTTATCTGGTATTCTTGTACTTTTGTTGCTAAGCAGCTAAAGCCATTATACAGATATTGCTATATGGGTGTAATCAGTTTAACACAAGCTTGCATTGCCTTTTATTACTGATTAGTGTCAAATTAGAACTTTTTAGGGCCCAATTCTGTTCATTATTATCCCTGCTTCAGTGGATTTGTACGTGTGAGACAAAAGACTGAATTAACCCCTGTATTTTTAGCTATTTTAATGCTAAAATATTTTAATACAATTTAAATATAAAATTATTGACAAAGGTTTCTTAAAGATAAGCGTTAACTATGGTAAAAAGGTAGAATAAAATGGTAGGTAAGCATAGAGCGATGTTATTTATACTGTTTCTATTATGGTACCTTTTTACATATATTTATATACATTTATATTCAAACCTAATTTAAATACTTTATTTACCTGTGTTGCTATATATGCACATACAAAGAATATGTACAGTAGTAGGTATTTTTGAATTCCCAACTGGTTTATACAGGCAGTTCATATCATAAGAAATTAAAATATACTGATTTTGACCTTTTCTTCAGAGTATTTCTTGAAGCACTAGAAGTTAGAATAGTATCTGGTGATGTTTCGTATATCACACAGTTAAGAAGTTATGTAAATATATAAAATTCTGTCAGAATAACGTTTTTCAGAAGTTTGTACAGTGTGTATGTTAAATTTAGCTTTCCTGTTGACTGCTACCCAGTGAGAATGCACTGACCACGATCCCTGCGTTGTCTGAAAGTAGACACTATGGTCAAAAATAGTTGGAACGGTTGAGCTGATGATCAAATACTGTAATCATTGTCTCTCTGTCACACACAAGCCCCTGTTTCCAGCATGATGACCCCATTTTGGGAAACGTGCTATTATGCAGCTCAGTTATTGCTAGCTGCTCTTGAAGGATTATTAAAGCCTGGTTAGCTCACTGAAGATTCATTGTTCACATTAGTCCCTTCAGTGTTAAACTTCAAGCCAGGCTAGCAGTGCAGCCAGGCTCATCAAGGGCCCGCAGGAAAAATTACTCCTCCAGCATCAATCAGAAGAGTCTAAATGCTTCTCTTTCAGACAGGAAGGACTTTTATTTTGTGATGTAGCACCCAAACTGAACAGGACTCTTTCACACCCTCTCAAAGCTAGGGCTTGTTCCTAGTTTGCATGTATACAAGTGAGTGCTGCAGCTGCAGCTCCATGGATTGCTTTGCTGTAACCAACTGAGGCCTCGACAATCCCGGGAATAGTCCCGAGTCAGCATCTGTGGCCAGAATTCACTGCAACTGCCGGCATGAAATGGGTGAGGGCAAGCTGGAGTTTATGCTGACCTTTTTTTTTTTTTACCTTGGTCCTCATGCCTGCATGTTAGGGTTTTAGAGTTAACTATGTCAGTAGTTCACTGTGTTAAAGACATCTTAGTGTAGCCAAGCATAAAATTCAACATCAGGATTTTAATCCTGATCTGATCATGTGCAGACAGGAGGTTTTTAGGATAACAGGTAGAGAGCTAAGGGCCTTTAAGGTTGTGTTTACATATCTCTTGGACAGAGTAGCTGGAATTACATATTACACACTTCTGATCTAGGGTAAAGTGTGTTTCTCCAGTTGAGGCATGTTAGAGGGGAGAAATTTTCAGAGTATCTACCAGATGCTTTGCCAGTAACTTTCCTGGCAAGTCTGTCTGTCTTGTACACTATCTTTTAGCAGAGATCAGAGGAGAGAGGAATATTGTCATCCAAACAGGCTGAAGGGGGTATCAGACTTTGAAACTGGGGTAGTGCCCTCACTTAGTGGGTCCACAGAATCTCTGTAGAAGCTTGTGCTCTGGCTGTGTTAACATCATTCTGGTTGGTTCCAGATCTGGCATTCTTAATCTCACAGCTCTTGTGGAAACGGAGTACTGTTCCTCATCCAGCAGGATAATTGAATATTGCTGCTTTAAATGAAATCCTGTGTGTTAAAGCTGGATTGTGGCTTTCAGTTTAGTTGTGTCTTGGGAGAGTGGGAAGGATAAGGGTAATATGACTTGTGGCAGCACCACTTGGAAGGAATGTGCCTGACTGGTTTGTAACAGGATCTGTCACTCTACAGACATGTGCTGTGACCTTCCTTTCTGTCCTTCCTCTGCACCTACATCCCGAGACCATCCTCACAACTGTTGTAGGTTCCCTCATTTGGACAGAAGAGACCTGAGTACATGACCCACTGGTCCCTTGTCCTAGCACCCTTTGTGCTTTTTCTTGTATTTTATGGCCATAAAACACTATTCACAATTTACCTCTAATGGGTTCAGGATAAAAATTAATTTGCTACAATAAAACCTATCTTTAAAATAAGTGAAAATGTAATCCTCACATGGGTAGCTATTGGGATGCCTGTTTCTGCCAGTTGACTGTTTTAAATGCTATTTAAAGAAAGCCCATGACACACAAGAGGTTGTGGGGAAACATTTTATACTGTGTCTGTTAGGTGTTGCTCTTACAAGTAAACAACTAACGCACCCTAAAGGAAGAGTCAGGAAAAAGGAAACTGCATATAAAATCTGATTCTTCTGCAGCTTCTTTTCTAAATGCAGGAAATTATTGCCTCCGGAATTCATTTGGGCACTTTAATACAACATTTTTTTTTGTAACAACAGTAATCTTAGTAAATTATAATTGTACACAAGAGAATTTCACCATGGGAATGAAGTGGAATTTACAAAACATTTGGGTTTGCAGCTTTAGTAAAATTTTCATTGCTGCTTTTAGCATCTACACAGAATAATTTTGGCATAACATGTCTTCTGCTCCATACACCACATATAGGCCAAACTTGGGCAGGGTATAGCTTAAATTATGCTTTATCTCTTCTTCTCAAAACCACACCATCAGATTCTTTTTACACTGTTAATGGGTGTGTGAGAAGGTTTAAGGGAATCCTGTTCATGCCAGTTTGTCTCACTTGTGGGTGAGTACTTTTAGCAAAACCAAGCACAGGTTTTTGATGCAATGTTTGTTCTTGCATAGTTACTGTGGGCTGTGCAAGAGTAGTGATGCCCAGTCCACAGTCTCATGCTCATGTGTAAGGAAGCATGTAGGGAACCTCTCTGTGTTCCCACATAACGGCAGCCCAAGGCCATTCTGTGGGCTGAGAAGTATTCAGTGCACTGTTCTATCTCCTTAAAGTTATGACAAAGGTGATCTATAAGGTAAGCTCAGCCTTTAAGAGAAATGTCTCTCTGGAGGAGAGCAAGTGGTGTGTCACTTTTGGGCCTGTGAGTCCACAGAGTCTCTGCACCAAGGCTGAAATACTGTGTGAAGAGTATATACAACTTCCACAAACAGTAAGAGGCAGTAAACATAAATCTGTACAGTATGTACAGGTAAAATGTATCTCATCATTAAGGCTTTCTGTTCTCTTCTAGTAAACTGATCAGTCATTAAAAAGTAATTGTTCAAAACTGAGGAAACTTGAATAATAAAGACTCCCTCCAAGTCTTGGCTGTGCTTATTAATTCATAGTTCATAGCAATGCAAAGAGTGTTTATGGAAGGCGTTCTGAAGGTTAACTTACAAACCTAGCTACTTCAGTTGTGTATAGAATAATACCAGCTAGTAGTAAGTCTGCATATTTCCATAATCTAAGTTGCGACCTAGAGAGATCACTCCATTTTATCCTTAATACAGCCAAGAAAGACCCACCTGCTACTCTTCCTTACAGAGTATGGGCACCTTGCCAAATTCACAAGAAGGAAAATTGTCTTTTTAGGTATTTAACTTTCCACTCAGCCTACAGAAGGATGAATGGGATCCATTTCATAAGCTTCTATGAATAAGTTTTTCCAAGAAGCTTCACAGAATCACACAAAATAACTAACTTGGAATACCCTTATTGATACGTAGTTTCTTGAAAAGTCTGTGGTGGTACTTATTTTTTCTTTTCCGTTTTCAGAAACCTGCTATTAAAATCACACAGAATTCTGCTACTTAAGACTGCTTCCTGAGTTGTAGGAAAAACTATGCCCTGAAAGTAAAACACACTATTTTCTTCTGTGCTGCTTCACTCATTTCAGAGGGTTTAAGATGGCTTAAGTGACAGCAGAATTTTGGACAGCAGTTCCTGTTGTCTGACTAATTTATACTGTGAATTGCCAAGGTTTTCAGCTGTGTGAAGTATATGCTTTGCCAAAAATTAATCAAGTTCTGGAAACAGGAAAGTATGGAAAATAAAGTAGATACAATTAATGCTTTTAAAGGTCACTGTTGCATTTATACAACTGCGGAAATCCAGACAGTGAAGAGACTTGTATGAATAATGACTTTCAATAGGTATTGAACAAGCCTGGCTCAGGTAACTCATGTTTATCAAAAGAACAAAAAAAGTCAGTATGTGGGGCTTACACAGATCAATGGATATTCATAAAGACCTTCATTTTCAGGAAGGGTTATGAAAACATGTTGAACAGGGAATGTTATATGTAGACTAGGGATTTTGCATGTGTTTATACGTTTTCATTAATTCTGTGTGCTCATGTATTTTTCTCTTGAAATGTGAATTTTAAACTTCTTGCTAGATTCCTTTCATCCCTTTTTGAGAACTGTTCTGTATAAAGGGCCAAAGAAAAGACAAAACCAAATTCTCTTCTCATGAAGTTCTGCATAAGACACATGAGCAACCAACAGCATGTCTGGCCCAGCCTCTAACAATGCCAAAGCAGATGTCCAGGAAGAATGTAAAGCATATAATGACTTCTTTCCAGAATACCATCCCAATATCACGAGATAAATGATGACTCGGGCATTTCCTGAGCCAAAGATGGCAGGTTTGCCTGTAATCAGATGGCACTTTGCACATAATATTTTTTGCGGTAGGTGTTAAAAGTGAGAAGCTATTGGAAATGTTGGTGAGCATTGCATTTTGTTCACCCATATGGAGTGGAGAAATCCTCTTAATACCACATCTGCAAACAGACAGCCCTATAATGCAGTATAAATATTTACACCTTTTCTTTTAAATTACATTTTCTGAAAGTAGTGTCTATGCCATTAAAAAAATCTCAAAACTGTGGTAGCTGCTCTATATTTTCATCATCTTCTAGAGTAGCGAAATAATGTATCTGAGCACCTGGAAATACCAACTAAACATACTGAGTGAGGTTTGTCAGATGGAAAATTCTCAGGACTCCCTGCAGGTATTTCAATATGCATGTCCATAATGTTTTCTTTTCCATACATTACCTAGAAAAAGTATTACATGTTATAATACAGGTAAACAGTACATAGTAAATTTGATAGAACACTTCTCAAGTTGCTTTTTCCATTGATGAGAGGAAAGGTACTGAAAGAAGGAGATAAGTGTTACACTTATCTTATGCTTTCCCATCAGGAACGTCAGCAGTGAACCACAGCTGGCAGTGCCATGCCAGAGCCAAAAGGGCATCATGCATAATGCATTAAACTTAATTAAGAAGCATGCCAAAGAGTGATGCCATCCTCTTTCAAATTTTCAGTCTGTAGTGTTTGTCTGTTGAATTTCTGAAGTAGAAATCACAGAATATGCTGAGCTGGAAGGGACCCACAAGGATCATCAAGTCCAAATGAAATAAAGCTTTTTAAAAACTTAATGCAGCCACGTTTTAATGCATTTACCTTAGCATTTCTTAAAGAAATGCTTGAGTATAGACAACTTTCAGAAAGGACAATCAATAGGTATGTTGGATATATTGATGGATATAATACATGGATTTCTTCATGGACCCATACAGTAGGGGATGAGTTTTAAAAAAAGAAGTTAATTAGGTTATTTGGGCATGCAAGAAATCTCTCTGGTTGTATTTTTAGACAATCAAAGAGTAAAAATAAAATAAGGTTTGGCCAGGAAGAGGATCTGCTGTCAGGGCTTTAAAATTCTGTATAGCCCTGTGATGTAATTAACTCCTGGAAGGTCATTTTTGGTTGCATTCAGCTGTGAGAAACTTGGTGGTCGTGTTCCTGAAGTCTCACTCATTCAGTCTTGTGCCCCATGTTCTCATGCTTGCAGTATTCAAGAGCAAGTCCTTTAATGGCAACTGCTGCATTTCAACAGCAACAGGAAAGGAAGCTTGCAAAGATTTTCTAGCATAATGAGAAAGGGGAAGATCATATCTAATGAGATTTCTGGATCAGAACTGAGGGAGTTTTAGATAGGAATCTGAATTTAAAGAGGCTTAAACTCACCAAACCTCTTAACTTTTGGAAATTTGCCATGAATCTGTGGGAAAAGTTAGGAAAGAATTGTTGCTGGGTGATATGCCCGAGGAGATTAACTGCTTTCTACAGTGCTCTTCAATGTGGTATTATTATATAAAACACTCGAAGTGGTTCAAATATCCCGTAGGCTAACATGTAATCTCAGCCACATGTGTAACCCAATATCTGAGTATTGTTTCACTCTGTTTTTAACTGGATTTAGACTGATGATTTGGGTCTAAGAAGCCACAGGCAGCTCCCCAGAATCTAAATATCACCAAGTTCAGGGTTTGATAGCCGATGCAGACTTCATTAAAATTCATTAACATTATCTGATTGCACAGTTACCATCATTCTGTAAATAGCATTGAAAGAAAGGGGGAATATTTACTGGCCTCGTACAGAGAAAAGTAATGTTTTATCCATTAGTACTGTGTTGTTTTTAAAGTTGTTTACATTCTTTGAGGAAATGCGGAAGCTACTGCTTGAAGAGGTTAAAGGACATATGAGTTTATGGGTTCTTTTTGAAAATATTCTTGAAACAAATGCTAAATTAAATTATTCAAGTAATAGCAGAGAGAACATTATGTCTTGGCAAGCTGAATCTACTCTGTTATATTTGAATAAAAAAATCTGAACTCCAGGAGGAAAAAAGGGTTGTCAGATCTTATCATGATACAATGAAGAATTATATAATTTTTTTGGTCCTACCCATACGTTTTGCTTGCAAGTTACTGCCTTTGTCAAGTTACTGATGGTCTCAGAAAGATAAGCAGAGTACAAATAAAATTATTAGATGGTTGCAGTGGAATGCTTAAAAGGTTAAAAACATGATAATCTGTCAAGGAAAAAATCTGAGGTTTTTAATTTTTTTGCTTTTCCTTCTTTTTCCCTGTTAAGAATAGATGTGTGTCAATTTAAAAAGTAGTAATTTGGGACCATTCCTTAAAGCTCTCCTTCGAATTATGTAAATCCTTGTTCTGTAGAAACCTTAGGCTGTAAACTTCAAAGGAGTCTCATGAAGCCTCGAGGTGAAAGCAGGTGAAATTTTCAAAAAGACTTTCTCTCCCCTGTGGAACTAAAGACATGGGAAATTGTGTCAGTGGAACTGAAGTTTGCTTTGAAATGCTGGGTTAGCACAACCACAAAGTACTGAATGGGAAGGTTCAAATCACTGCTGGTGTATTACTGAATCACAAAGGCTGAGTTCGTGCAAATTGTTCCCACTGCTCTTTTGTTCCTAATTCCAGAGAACATTTTTTTAATGATTAATGTACTTTTTCTTAGAATGAAATATTTCTCCAGGCCTTGGTTACAGCATGATTTATTCCCTGGACATGTTTTTGTCCAGGAACAGTTGTAGAAACGCAACGTAAAACCAAGTGGGGCAAATACAAACTAGGAGTTCAACATTTTGTAATCGCATAAAGAAAAATGTATCCCACTGGTGTTCTTGTTCTCCTAAAACATGAGATTTCTTTTTAAATCTGGATAGTTATCAGACAATGGTTGCATCATTCTGCTTTACTGGCTTGCTGTGTTGGTCTGTCAGTTCAGTTCTTGTGGCATCTGTGCAGGTTTTGATCCTGAACTAAGAAAGACAAAAACTTCGCCCTTTCTTTGCCTTCACGTAACACCATAATTGCAATAAAAGTAAGATAAATACATAAGAAGTTATTGCATGGGGCTTTTTATTATTTATTTTTAAAATAATTATGTGAGCCTTTGACATAATTTTTTTAATTGAGCAACCTGGCCTAGTGAGAGGTGTCCCCGCCCATGGCACAGGGATCAGAACTAGATAATCTTTAAGGTCCTTTCCAGCCAATTTTTTGATTCTATGATTTTATAAATATACAGTTCACTAGTTATTGTTTTCTAGATGCAGATGACTGTGAGCAAGAGGTTGTTTATATATTATATTCTTTGATATGCTGAAAAATTTTGATGCTTCAGGGACAGAACACTCCAGTTTAAAAATTAATAATAAATAAATAAATTTTAAAACCTGAAATTAGAAAAATAAATGTGATCATGTTTCTTTCTGACACACAAAGCGAAATCAGTTAATTAATAGTGAAAAGAAAAATAGCCTGTTTATTTTTATAGACCCTTGAATTTAAATACATTTTTCTACCAGAAAGGATGGAGAGAGAGTATGTGTCAGCAATCTTAGATACTACTAGTGGATATTTTTAGAAATTCACCAAATACCTATTACGGGTGGTCTTATAAAATTTTTAGTTGAAATCCTGTTCGCATTATCCAAAGAGAATGCATTATTCATACATTATTTAAGGAAAGGCATTTTGCCTTAACTTTGCATATGTGGTGAAAAAAATTCCTGAAAGGAATTTCCCGTGTCTTCTTGAAGCATTATGAAGCTGCCATCATTCCCATGTTTGTAAGTACCATTGATATGGTATGAAATATATTTTCATAGCTGATGCATGTAATCTCACCAAGGCACTGGCCGTTTCTGCTTATTTGCTTAGTATAAAAGGCCATTGAACCTACTTGAAAACTTGCTGTTGTTCTACAGATGGAATTTTTGACAGATAAGAAACAAAACTGAGTCTATAGATGTTCTTCATTTTTACTTACTGCTCATCAAAACCTGTACTTACTTTTTGCATGTTTGTGATCTTTATATCTTCTTTATAGACAGCCTTGATATGTAGAAAACTGTCTTTAAAGCCATGTATTAAAAATAAAGTTCACATTCCTTACATTATTCTTATTTGCATTGAACAATAAATTGATGCTATAGAAGTTGAAGCTGGAATTGTGATTTGATCCAGAACTCATAGAATTAATTTTGCTTTTGATTAGGGTCACAAAGATGAAAACAGGATACTGTGTGATGGCATTGTAGAGATTTTAAGAGTGTTCTCTAACATTTTACTGAGGCAGTGTGTCACCTGATGAGAATGTTTATGGAAAGAAAACTGAAAATGTACTCAGCCTGTATCTGACAGGCAGGTATATGTCATTGAAAACTTTTCTCAGGGTATTGCCCAAGCTGTGTGGCATGGGGTATCGGGTTTTGTTTGTATGTTTTAGTAGTGAGGACCTTTCATTCAGTGAAGCTGAAAAAGTGGAATTAACTATTGAGGGGTGAAAAATGGAAAGCAGACAATGTGGATCTGTTTGTACAGAAATGAAACACATTTTATTCCAGGCTGTTGGAACATTGACCAATTAATAGTGCAGTGTAACGATATGTGCACACTAATCTGAGACAGGTTGCTGCTGGAGGATGAGGATTTCTTGCCCTCTGCTCCCCCTTGCTGGGGCTATCCAGTCTTTCCATTGCATCTGCTCCAGTAAGCCTTTGTATGGATAAGTTGAGGCTGTTTTCTGGTAGAGCTGAAAACTAAAGTAGCAAAAAATAATCTGTGTGTCATTGAGGAGCTCTAACCTGCCTGATACTGGTGCCTGTGAGGCAGCAAGCGTGGAAGAGGCTGTCACTTTCCTCAGTGGCAGTTCACTGCTGGGACAGTAAGCCAGCTGAGAAATCCCATGTAGCCCTGCCTATCCAGACAGCAATGGATTTTCTTCTTAGAAGAGTAAAAAGAAAATTTAAACTGCAGGTTTTTCAAAGTGGTGTTTTGTGGCTGTAATCACCTTAGAAGATCCTAAACTCTTTATTCTCATGATTGCTATTAAGTTGCTCATGAGAATGGAAAACAAGATTTGTGGGTCAGTTTTGATCCTTTTGAAGATAATGGTTATATTCCCCCTGACTTCAGAAGGGTCAGAAACATTAGCCTTCTTATTTTTTTGCCGTGACCAGAAACAAGTATGTATTGCAGATGAGATGTGTCATTTTGTCATCTGTTAGAAATTATGCTTTTGGCACTGCAACTATGTGAGCAGCATGTGCAGTTTCTATTTTGTTTCTGGGGTTTGGTGGATTTTTTGTTTTGTTTGTTGGTCCAGTGTTTGTAGTCAATGAAGCCTCAGTAGTAGCTGTTACACATAAATTGATTATAGTCTTAAGGTGACATGCTGTCATTTTCCATGTCAGTCTTTGGAAGTAATTGTTTCACTTCTGCACAGCATTAGATTATGTGGATTAGACGGTATGTTACCTATGCAGTAGAGGATTTGTAATGGTTGATCCCAAATGGAATGTAAAATATCCGAACGTGCATATTTAAAGGACAGGAAAAAAATTGGCCAGTAGATTTCTATGTATCAAATGCAGCATTTAATTTGAGAACAGCTAGAGGTTGCAGAGCATTTGTAGAATAATGTACACTGGTGTTACCACTCTCCAGACACATCAATCTTTCAGGAACTCATACGTCCTGGTGTCTTCTCCTTTCTTCGAGCAATTTTTCCTGAACTTTCTGAGATATCCCCTGTGACTGCCTGTCACTATCTTCTCACAGGGCTGCGAGCTCTCTAGACAGGATCAGCCCTGCTCTCGGACCACTGCTGTGCTTTGCATCACTGCCAAGTGCATGGCTGCTGGTTTGCAGTCTGCAGTCTTGACATCCTGTGTCTGAACAAGACCCGGCTCAGTCAGATAGATACAAGTCTTAACCTGCTGGATACGCTTATTTTGTTCCTTACTCAC
Organism: Pachycephala philippinensis; assembly: GCA_013397055.1. Taxonomy (NCBI): domain Eukaryota; kingdom Metazoa; phylum Chordata; class Aves; order Passeriformes; genus Pachycephala; species Pachycephala philippinensis. Next base: position 260,289 of record VWZT01010244.1, on the reverse strand, counting down.
TGTTACAGTAGTTTGTGGGATGAAATGGGTGAAACAGGAAAGTCGAAGAGACAAAGTGATTTGAAAGGCATGCACAAGAGTTTGCCCTGGCTATTTTGATTGTCTGTTGTGAGGTTGTATTTGTACACACTCCTGACTGCTTTTTGAAACAGTTTCTGATTCCTGTTCTAAATCAGAAAAGAGGATTTAGGACAGTTTGTTTCAGGAGACAGAAACAGGTTCGTCTGTCACTGTTTTTCTGGCCCAACCATGTGTATAAAACATGTGCAGCAACGTGTTTGTATATTCATGCACCCAAAGCACATACGCTTTTTCTAGAATATATTTCTGTCCTGGTAGTTCAGTGTTCATCCAGCTTCACCTATATACATTAGTTATTTTCATAAACCTTTTTTAATATGTCTGCAATAATTTTAAAATTAGGAACTATTTAAGAAAGTTTGCCCTTCTAATTTTTTTTTGACTCTCCCAAAAAGCTTGACTTTTCTTCTTAAGGTGATTTGAATTTTCATATATATATCTTTGTGATTAAAACCACATTCACATTACAGATGAAAGCTAGATCCACTGCAATGATTTTAAACATGAGTTCTACTTAAATTCATTAATATGTATTAATACAAGATTTTTTTTTTTAACATTTCTGTTTAACCCAATACTAGAGAAATAGTTCAAATCGCACATCAAAGTGCTTTGGACTGCATGAAAACCCCCTGAATTTCATTGGCACTGGGACGAAGAATGTTCAGTGTTGAAGGCTTGTGACTGATGGTGCATGGAAATGATACCTGCTGGTCATCATCTAGCAAGAGGAGGGTCACCACAGGTGTCCATGGGGTTACTTTTCTATGTTACAAGTCTGGCAGATTTTTAACACAGAGAGAAATCATCTGTGCGAAGAAAAATATGGAGGAGTGTGTTATATCTGTGAGCTGTTCATTTCAGCAGAAAGGCTCCTTTTGCTGAAAACCAACACTGTACATGCTGGAGGCTAGGTGACTTCACTTTGCTTCCAGTTTTCAAGCCACAGAGTCTTTTAGCTTCCTATTTCCAGCACTCAGTATGTTAGAGTAAATATTGAGCTCTATCTTGAGACAACTTTCAAGATCTATGAAGCTATTGATTCACATGAATTCAGTGTGGATTAGGTCTTGTGAACATCAAAGTTATCTCTGTAAGAAGTTCTTAGGAAGTTTTTTCCCCTAAAGATTCCTGTAAATTTCCTAGATCTATGTCCTTCCATGTAATTACTTTAAATCTAGATACAGCACAGGCATTTTGAGTCAGGCTTGCTAACAGAAATTGTTTGCCTTTTTTTTAAATCCATTTTTGTTTTTCCTTAATGTATACATCAGTACTCTTGCTGATCCCTGTTAAAGGTGCTTGTAAAGTTACAAAATTTTATGACCTACATGTTGAACTGAGTGTGGTTAAAAGAAAAAAAATCTAGGTTTGCACTTTTAATGACCCAAGCTTTCATTCATCATAGAATTCTGTGCTTAATCTGTTCTAGGATCTCTGCCATAATCTTATCGCTTTAATTATAGTCCCCAAAAATTCAAAAAATGTTATATAACTCTTTCTGAACTTGTTTGGGCTTCTTATAGACATGCTTATGTGGCAGGAAAAACATTATGCAGTCCAATCGTGGCATAGGGGAGAAGTCATGCAAGCAACAATTAGGATCTGATTTTCTAAAAAGAAGCTTGCAGAGATACTCTGTTGACAGAAAGTACACAAAGAATAGTTCCAGTATAGTTCTCTAAAAAATACAGACTTGCAACAACTGGAGTTGAGTAAATTTCACTTTGTCGAATTGAAGTTATTGTAAACTTTCTGATTTTTTCTTATGTGGTCAGGGTCTAACAGATTAAATGCGTGTGCCATAGAATGACTTGCATCATCCCCTATCTGTAGTTTGGAAAATTGTCAGTTCACAGTTTTCCTATAGAACTAAAAACCATTTGGGATTTATGCATGTTGTAAAAATCCATATGTGCAGGTGTTACCCAGCTAGAGTCAGAATTGCTTTCTGTCTTTTCACGTTGTAAAGGGCGTTTGCATTTCCTTTCGTGGGGTCCGTGAAAGAAAGAAAGGTTTGTCATTAATGTTGTCATAATGCTAAGGGGAAGAAAAAATAGGAGGAACTGGTTTTTATTTTCGGTTAACAAATTCTTTGTGTGCGTATTAAAGGTCTTTAAGGGCATTTTTGTAAGAACTACTGACCTTTTGAATTGTTCATTACCTCTGTTTGTAAGTTCCCTTGTTGATTTGCGCATGCTTTTTCTATGTCTTCAGACTCAATTTTATTTTAAATCTGTCGTATTTTAACACTTTTTCTTTTTTTAATGTCAAATAACAGATCATAAAATCATCATAACCCATCATGCATTCATGTGCACAGCACACACGGGCACATGCACACTGAAAAGCAGTGACTGGTCAGCTTGATCAGTCTGCCCAGAGCCACAAGCTTTCTCACCTTGATAGCACCAGCAACTCTTAATGTGAGAATAAGTCAGGGCATTTGCAAAACTCTTTTGTTGGGAGCATCATAAAGCAGTTTATGTAGGGTCAGCCTTACGAGGCATGTTAAAGTGTTTTAAGAACTCCCATCATGTATCAGAAACATGCTGGCTGCTGAATAATTTCACAGAAATGGTATGTAACTGTAGATATTTGTGGATACAGATGAGTGTCAAAATGAAACCTATGGATAAGTGTTTTTACTGGTGTTCAGGCCATCAGAACTATTGGAAAATACGGCCTGTGTGTTGGACCAGATCAGTCATTCTTGGTGAATAACACGTATGTTTCACAACCTGAGAAATTGTCTGGACTCGAAAGAATCTAAATGTCAGAGCTGCGCTTAAACCACCACCACTGTCACATTCATTTGTAACTCTTATAAAATCTATTATGTGAATATGAACTCCACATTTATAATGTACAGGACACAAAACTTGTTGATATTTAGGAACAGCCTGCTTGAATGGGTATATTGGTTATTTTAGTAGATATCCAGACTTCCACTCCTTGTGTGTTTTGTCTTTGAAGTTTCTGGATTACAGTCAAGAATAATCTGGGCATTTTGAGGGGTATGTCACGTTTTCATTTTGATAATGGGAATTGCTTGTGTAACTTCTTGACTTTGATGGTTGCCACGTCAGAGTTTTATTGAAGATCACAGTAACACAGAAAACCATTGTTTTATTTCCCCTTTGTTAGAGCTTTAAAAGTAACCCACGTGTAATTAGTGATAGTGAACTGCAGTGCAAGTCACATCCCTGTATCACTAACAGAAGCTGCCACAGGAGCCCAGGAGCCTCCACAGTTCTTCTCCAGGGGACTTTCCTGGCCACTTCTCCAACCGTGCTTCAGTTTGTAATCCTTTTTCCATTAGTGCTTGGTGTCCATCTGGGAAGAGGCTCCATTCAAACTGTAAAACCCTGTCTGTACAGTTGGCAGTCTCCTCTAAAATGGATTTTTAAGAACTTTGTTGGACAAGGACTGTCAGGAGTTTGGCTGCTGCTTTCAGGCTGCAAAGATCATCTTCGTTTATTTTTAGAATGTATGTACACTTTATCTTCTCATATCAGGACTATTTCTTAATGGGCAAACTTTCAGTACTTTTTTACTGTCTTAGTAGTTTTGGTTTTGCTTGGAATATGTAGGAGTAACATGTAGTAGCAATATCTGGGAAGATCACTCAGGAGTTCAAATTTCTAGCCAACAGTTATATCTGAATTACTGCCTCTGAGTGGAGAGAGTGACTTCTGAGCCCTTCAAAGCTGCCAAAGCATTCATTTTGGTCCCCTCCAGCCCTTCTTTTTTTTTCCTTCTATTTTTGATCAACCTAAAATAAATGTTGCTGAGGTATCCAAGAATCCAGGGGGGCTGGGGTGGGGGCAGTTTCTCTGAGTGTATCTCCTTACATGGCACTTATCACAATAGTGCTTGTGCTAAACATTGCTCTTCCATGAGGCAGCATCTTGATATTTAGTTGCTTTTTATTTCTCAGAAACAATTTTATGCAACACTTTGAAATTGCTCAAACTCTCCATTTTTCTGTGGCAACAAGTTTAGAGAGGAAGGGATTCCAGCAATGCATAGTTTCTAGAAACTATGCTGGCATACAAAGTATCTTATATAAGAAGTCAGATCTTGGGGTCGTTTTTTTCTTCCTCCCTTTTCTGCCCAGCCTCTTTTCTGTGCTAGTGAAGGCCTTTGTTACAGCAATAGCCCAGCTGGATGCTACTTCCTCTGCTTAAGTGAAGTTCAAGAAACCAGCTGCTGCTTAAAAGAAAACTGCTTATTGTTAAGTTCCCCTTCTTCCCCCTGCCAAGGTTAAACATGTCCCTTCTCCGTCAGCACCTCCAGTGTAATGTGTCCCCAGATATTGGTGGGCACGCCTTCAAGGACATAAACCTAGTCCCTACCAAGCTACCTGCTGACGAGGCAAAATGATAGACAACAGCTTTTAAAGTTGACTTAATGTTAGCCAGCCACACCAAGATCGGTTTCCCTTCCTTTAGAGGTTTTTTCCTATCCCCAGAGCAGTGCAAGGTGAAATTCAGGCACTGAGGACTTTTAGGAAGATACTAATTTTAGATTTCTTACTCTTGCCTGATTCTCTTCATTACTATTCTAACAAGCAATATTTTTCCTTCCTCCATGTAAGCTTCTGAAGATTCTGTATAAGATATTGTACTTTAAAATTTTTAATATGAGAATTTGCATGATAGCTCCCAAGAAGTTTTTAGTCCTGTGATTCACCCACACTTATATCCAATAGGAAACGACTGGCAAAGAATACATTAATATCTTCCTCCTGTTTTCAGGCAGCTACTTTTAAAGAAGCTGATCACTAAAGCCTTTAAATGCTTAGCTTAAAAAGATGAACTCTATAACCTGTTTTCAAAAGTGTATTATGCAACACTGAGATAAAGTCATACAGCCAAACAAAAGTTTTGGAAAATTCACTGCTGTACTGAGATTTCCTGTAAAATTCAGCTTTCTGAGTATTCAGTGTGGTGCAGTCCCTAATTCCATGATTATGTGCATTTTTATCCCAGACCATTGCCGCAATAAAAGAGGAGGTGTCTTTTTCTGTGTCTATGATAATCAGTGCAATATCTTGTTTAGGATTCTTTCTCTGAAAATCAGTAATTTACATTATTTCTTTAAGTTTTCCTGTATTAACAAACTGGGGTTGAGAAGAAAATGTAGTCATCATATAAGTAAACATTATCAAGCTGCAGCTGAAGAGGCAGATAGGGAATAGATCAGGGCATACAAACATTCTTAATTCCGAAATCTCTTGGGTTTTGAATCTTTGACTGCTTCTGTAATATTCTTTTCCATGTTCTTGTGTGGGGTTTTTTTACAAGAGATACATGCCCTTTTGTGTGCAGATGTGTATTCACAGTGATGGAAAATCAAGCTTAGTCCTTTAGCCCTGAATCCAGCTTTTACTATTACATGCAATTTTACTTACTTCAGGGAGGTACATACTCTGCCCCTTGTTCAGCTGCTTCTTGTCTTTAAGTAGTTTCATATATATACGCTGGGTTTTTTTCTCCAGGGAGAGCTATTCTTTGGCTTACCTTGACTGGATTTACTAAATCTGTTGTAAATCTCCAGTAAAGTGAATTCTACAGCAATGTCTGAAGCCTACCATAAATTTCTTTATCAGAGTGATTCCAGTAACATATGTGCTGTTGTGTGATTAATGGCTCATGATTTGGTGACAGAAGAGTTTAAGTGTTATTGTCACATCCTGGTCACATCATCACATCTATTCAGAGAAAAGGGAACTGAAAGGTAAAATCAGAGGCTTTTCCCAGATCTTTTAATTGGTTGTTTCCAATGTAGAAATGGATGCATATATTTTATATAATATTGATGTGGTGTTTCATTATAGCCAGCAATCTGTGTGTTTTCAAGAGAAACACCATTCTATGTGTTTTCATGATAATATGTACATGAGAAACTTGAGTGGAGCAGGGCTTGCTGTAAAATATGTAGCACACGTCCCTCACAATATTATTTGCAATCATTTAATCTGTCTTGGGTTTGTATCTTCTCCTGAGGACACTGTTTCTAAATTCACATCTCTCCTAGAGAATCACAACAGGACCTCCTTTGTATCTCCCATGGAATCCTGAGAATGCTGTCTAAAGTGTTAGTTTAACTTTATCTGTAGAAAACAAAAAAAAAGTACTTGCTTTTTCCAAACTTCGTCTGGTGTTCCCACCTGGCCAGTGGGAGATAACGTGCAGAGCTACCATTTAATGTGCATCTCTGTTGCACTTCCATTGAAATGAGAGGGGAGTGAAGCTATGTTTAAGTCTTTGTGATAGTCCTCAAAGGCTAAAAAAAAAAAGCCCCGTCCAACAATAAGTTAATTTTGAAAGTGTTTAAATGTAGCTGATCTGTTTTTCTTAAAGCATTTCTGGAGCTGCATAGGAGCTCTAGTTGAAGATTTTTAAAACTTGGTTTCCTAAAGCCAAGTTCCTAAAAGATAGCTAAGCAAATGGACAAGTTGTTAAATAGTTACGAAAATGCCGGTGTTTGAATCCAGCATGACAGAAATTAAAGCATTATTTGAAAATAACTGGCAGCTATTTCATACAGATTAATATTGCATCATAGCACTGATTATTTGAACTCAGTTGTCCAAACAAAGCAAATCCAGGTGCAAATCCCTCAGTACCTACCACCTTGATGCTGTGCTCAGGGGTAAAATCTATGGATGGTAAAAGTGTTGTTATTTTTTAGCCATTCCCTGGACTATTTCACGAATGGGAAAAAAAAAGAATAAGTCTGTGAAGACTAGAACTGTGAAACTCAGTAAGAAAGAAATAGTTTAAAAAAAAAAGTTTGCTGTGATGTATTATCTCAGAGATAAATAGTTCTCAAAATTTATCTACTAAACTCTCCAGAAGAGAGCTGGCACAGCAAGTGACTGTGTCATGAACACTTCCAAGAATAAAAGTGGATGGTTTTGCAAGCAAAATTTAAAGAAAACAAATCCCCATTTTCTATTTAAACCCAAAATCATGCTTGAAATACAGTCAGCTTAGTTAAGTGGACACATATTCATAAATAGAAGCTACCAAGTTAATAGTTTCCAATTGCCAGCATGCTGTATAAAGCATGAGCTAGAAATATTGAAATATAGTTCAAATGTTTCTTCATAATGTGCTGACTGCAGGAGAACTAAGCCCAGGAAATCAAATAGTGAACTCCTCTGGCTCTCACCTGTGAGATAGTCTGCAAGTAGGAATGAATGACATAACTTTTTAGGAAAAATATTTGCCTGATTTTCCATATGGAAGAAATGTTGATTAACTTTGCCAGAATGTTGCAGAGCAGCTGATGCCTTAATCAGACCTGTTCAGAGAGCATATGATTTTGGGGTTGGATCCCCAGATACATGATTCTTGAAGCCTGCTGAAAAAAGAAGAATCAATCAAGGAAAATGTTACACTTAAATTTGTGTGCATTTCTTATTTCTGCAGTTTAAACTGATGGTGATGTGCAATCTTACCGATATGTGTAGTATCTGTTGAGCCTTATATATTAGTTTTCGTCTGCTACACAGAAGAAAGTTGTTTTCTGTTCACAAAGAAATCAATAGTGCCAAGTCTGACTGTATAATTAGTGAAATTTCTTGGGTCTGGAAAATATTGTACTGCAATACTCAGCTGCTCTTCTCCTTCACTCCCTCCCTCTCATTGCAGGAGATACTAAGGGGTCTGCCTCAAAATGTAACTCTGCTTGGAGAGTAAACCCGTTACTGCCTGCAGCTCTCCCCAGATAAATAACATCACAAGATTATCATTCTTTCAGCAACTGCACTCTACTTTTGTAGTAGGAAAAAGAATTTATAGTAAAAGAATCATCTAGTGTTCTCCTAGCTGAGTAAATGCTTAGTAGGTATAACTTTATAATTCATCATATAAATCTCAATGAAGTCTCACAGAATTATATTAAATTGAAGAATGTGCTATGAGGGCAAAAATGAAAACAAGTGTTATGGTGTCAGAATGCTTAGTTACAGCTTATTGTTTCTAATCTTGCTAGGTTTTACACAATTCACTTTTTTTGTTACTTTGTTTTAAGTTTTTTGAACAAAGGTTTTCTTTCTCTTTTAGATTCAATGAGAGTAAAAGGCTTTTAGAACTTTGTGGGGTTTTAAGCAGGTTGCAAACGAGGAGTGATTGATTTAGTATAGAATAGAAATGTTCTTATTCTCCATCCCAAACATGAATCATGTCAGAGTATTTTCTCTGTCTAAAGTAGAGACAGAGTAGTTAAAGTAGAAAAAAAATTATTCAGTATCTTGTGTAACAGCTTTGCTGCCAGTCGTCATCAGACTGATAAAATTGCAACCAGTAATGAAAACAGGAAAAATAATTTTCTTAACCTTCAAAGGACATTTCAATTTATGTATCGTATAAAGACTTGAGTCAGTATTTTGTTCTATTCAGCCTAATGTTTGCACATAGACAATAGTATCAAGTAGCAGTACCATAGCAGTTTACTTGGTCAGTGTCCAGTGCTGTTAAACACAATATATCAGCTTCATGGCAGGTCCATGTAATCACAGATCCGTTGATTCAAGAGAGTTTTGACTTGCTCATACCAGTGAATAGGTTATTTTTTTTAATACAAGATCATATTAGTAAAAGCTTGCCAAGAACTTAATACTATGTTGGGGTTAGATTTGTGGAAGCTTACTACATCATGTGACCTCAATTTACTCAAACTTGCATGTTTTCTACTCGGGTAAGACACAAATAAACCAGCACTGGAACACTACGCAAGCTGCAGAGAGCACAGTGCAACTCAGGACACTTCCATGGCCACCCCTTTTGGCAGGTTAAGCACTTTGTCCCTCCATAAGCCAAGATCCCTGGCAAAAGTCCAGCAGCTCGTTGTGTTGTGATGGAAAGAAACACTTGGAAGCAACCAATTCACTGTCCAGGATGTTAAATATTTTTTCAATAAAACAAGACTGCATTTAAGTAAGGTGAAAGGACTAACTTCTAAGCCTCACCAGGGAAAAGACCTGCTGTGCTGGCTGACATGGAGTTTAGCAAAAATGATTACTTAAACCAGGTCCAACCTGTCTCACTCTGTTTAACCATCATATCCTCTATTTTCTGTATAATTAAAATTAAGTGGCTTTTTTTTTTTCTTTCATCATTTAGTGACGGTAAGCCTAAATAGCATCTTCCTGGGTTTGGTTTTATTTCCATGCTGTAGTAGAATCTCATGTAACAGACCTGGGGAGGTCTGAGATCCCTGTTTTGCTTGCTGTGAAGGGGCTGCTTTGAGGCCTTAGAAGGAGCAGGATGAAGAATAACACACTCCTGCAATCACCAGGTGGTGAATGGACCCTTAGTGATTTTTGCCAGACTGCCTTTAGGGCTCTTGGGGAAACCTTTGATATTACACTTAGACTCTTTTTCTGGCAGGGTGGATTTAACTAAAGTTTGGTGGCTGGAAGAGAAGGGCATCTGCTTTCAGTCACCTGTGGAGCATTATATTGTTGACACTTGGTCAAAATCAACTACTTTGCAGTTTTTATGGTTTATTGATGTGGAGTTTGTGGAACTTAAGGTTTAAAATGTTTAGTAAAAGCAAGTGTTTTGTCACTATTGTCTTGGTAAGAGTAAGAATGCTATCTCAATAAGGATAATATGAGAAGTTCAAAAGAAGCTGCTGATTATGTTGACTCTGATTCCTTGGTAACTTACACTAAAGTAAGTTAGAAATTCACCCCAGTGGTGCACTGATTTCAAACACTTGGAAAATGAAAAGGGCTTAGAAAATGAAAAGTCTAAAAAAGGTTCTGCAGTAGTAGTAAATTGCTTATTAAACTTCTAGTTAGACAGGACATAAAAATTGTGCTTTAAATGATATTCAAATAAAGGAGTTATTTCCTGCTTTGGGTGGATGGACCATCCTCATTCTGATCGCGCCTTTGCTGCAAAGGGCATGCTTTGATTGGACTTGCCAGACAGGGAAGACCTTCCCTGCTCCTGTGCTCTTGAAGTACTTCTAAAATCTCTTCGTATTCTGTAGAATTCCAGCGCTAATGCAACATGTAAACCACTGCACATACCCTCAGAAAATGCACATCCCTAAGTGCTGCCTGTGTGCTTGCTCCCATATTTGCTTCACACTCATAAAAACGTGACCAGAATGACTGCACCAGAAAGCACTTCGAAGCAAGCAAAGCAAAATCATCCTAAAAAATAACTTGTTAAATAGTAACAAAGGTCTGTTTCTAGCCAAGTAATAGCCAGAAATAGCTGTTTCTAGCAGCAGGGTAATAAATGTAGAGAGGGAAAAAAAAGATGGAAAGCTAGAAGATTTTCTTTCTTGCTCTGGCATTGTGTTTTTGTTTTACTTCCTGAACTCCAGCAGCTGAAATAATTTTATTGTTTTATTCCTGTAGATGCAGAAATATGTTTTATTTGGCTTTAAAGTTAGAATGAAAAAAAGAAAAGCCCACCTTATGTGGGAATGGAAACATTTTTTGTGAGTCAGTGTCAACTTTTTTCATCAAATAATAAGCTAAAGGTGATCCCATGTTAGAAAAGCAAAATGCATGTATTTCAAACAATACTTCAGAAACAAAGGTGGTTTTGCTTTATTTTTGAAATTACTTTAGAATATTCCTGTCATTTTCAGTTTCAAGTATTCTCTTAGAAGGATAATATTGTACAACCCTAATGTTTCACTACATCATATGAATCTCTGTAAAATTCCCATTGGCATAAATACCTGAAAGGTATTTGAAAGGCTAATTGGTTTTGTTTGGTTTTGGGTTTTTTTTTGTAAACTGGATTTTCTGGTGGGCGTATTTTTTTGTTGGTTGGTTGGTTTTGGTTTTGGGGGGAGGTTTGTTTTTTTGTTTCAACCTGCAGATTGAAATCAATCTATACCTAGGTGTACATCACTGGCTTTGTTCCTAGGATTCCAGTGTGATCAGAAAATGTGTACAGGGAAAAGAGACAGTAAAAATATTAGGTCAGATTGTGCAGTCAAATCTATTCAAATTGTCATTTCAATTGGTGCAGGGTCTATAAATCCATCTGATTGGAGGCTTTAAACAATAATGAGTTTTATTCACAACATGATATTCTAAAAGAGATTATTTTTTTTTTATTATCCCACTACATTCTTGAAAGCACAGGCTTTCGATGAAAGCTTGTGGTTGATTAATGGAGTTTTTTCACTGTTTTTACATTTGACCTGAATTGTTGCACATTAGCAGATGTCACAGTTCGTTGATAGACAGAGAGGAAAAGGCTTTGAAATTCTTTTACAGAGTTTGAAGGCTCGATACACACAACTCTTGTTCATTCTTTTCTTTTTAATATTTTCACACATTGATATTAGTTCATGAATCCTAAATGAAAAATTTTCAGAGCCTGACAGCCCAAAGCAAGGTAATCTTCAGTCTTTTTTCCAGAATAAACATGACCCTTACATTTTAGGCTGTCATTCTTCTTTCAAGCTGCTGCAATCATAATTTGAATCCTTCTTCAGATTCTATTAAAATAATTATTATATTAATACGGTTACTCTTCAGGTACATTGCTGCCTTTGCTAGGATAATGATCATTAAGAAAATTCCATTTTCTGAATGCCTTTGTATATGTATGTAAATCACATAATTTTTTTGCAACCTGTGAGAATAAAAAGTGTCCTACCAAGTAGAATCAGTGGTCTGTCTAATCCATTTTGTTGCTGCTGACACGATGTAATAAAAGAGGTTATTTAGAGGGGGTATGTGAGTGCTGCTCTCTGGAATCTATTCCCTCCCTACTCCACCAGCACCCAGAGTTGTAGGATGTTAAAAGGGACTATTCTGCCTTATTCCTTTTAGTATCTGTTTATGTATCTGTTGTCCATAAATGTTTCTAATTCATATTTGGAGTAGCTGGTACAGTCTACCTCCACAGCTACAGCAGCAAACTCCTATGAAGAAACACTTTTTTTACCCATTTTACTGCTTAACAATGTCCCAGTGCTACTATTGCAGGATTTGATAAATAGCAGTTCCACATTCATCTCATTTACCATCTTTGTGATGATTTTAATCTCTCTCGTGTTGTAACACTCCTTTGTGCAGTGGACTTTCTACTCTAGGAGTCCTGCACACATTACTGCAACTTACCTTTGGAGTGAACTGGAGTTTACATTACACAAGTTTACGTTTTGTTTCTTTGAGATGAATAAATAAAAAGTAGTTTTGAGGGGACTTTAGCTCTATTATTTACTGAAATTGTTGAGCAGGGTATGTTTGTAAACTTCATGAACCATGGACAGGTTCTGAGGTTAATTTGCCCCCACTGTTTGGTTGCATTCTCTGCTTGTAATGGCACCAGATGGCTGAAAATTTTGTTATGGTAGAAATAGCAAGAGTCTAGTGCAAATCGAATATTTCCACCTTGTAATTTTTCTCTCATGTGATTTGAAGCATGTTATATCTTCTATTTAACCTGGAATGAAAATTCTCTGACTTGGATCCATTCTGTCATCTCTTTAAGTATTTTTCAAAAACGTCTTTCCTTCTAGCTTTACTAAAGAAGTGGTACCACTTAAGCTATTTCTGTAAATGTCAGAATAGGAACTTTACTGTATTCATACACATACACATTCCTTTTTCAGTTTATCTTATAGTGCAACACATTCTGCAAATTCCTGATGCACACATCTTTCTTTTTTATGGGCATTCTGCAGAGAAGTAAACTGCCAGGCTATTCTGTAATCATCTTTGATGTTGCAATAAATGCTGTGTTCTTTAAAGCTTTTTAACCTTTAACCAGCTAAAGAATAAATCAAAGAAGCAGTTTTCTAGATAATTTAAAAAGACTATAGACACAGTAGATAAGTTGAAGTCTGTGTTTGCTGTGTATCAAAAGACTTTTACTCCAAGGGAAGATAGAAATTCATTGAGCAGCTAGCAAACTTAACTCAATTTGGAGACCTCATCGATAAAATAAATGTATATTCAAAAGGTGCAATAATTTCCACATACCGGCATGTATTACCAGGACTGATGTTTTCAATTAGTCATGCTTCAGTGTGCCCTGAAGTTGCCCAGTGAATATATGCAACCCAAAGCCTCTGTACATACACTGATCCAACAGCAGGTGCAAATCTGATCTCACAAAAGCTTTGCCCAAGTCAGAGATCAGTGACTCTTGGTCATATCCTCATGGCATCCCTTGCTCTGGGTGTCCCTGCTCATTGCTTCAGGGGAAACTGCCAATCTGTTTTTGAAAGCTACTAACACTTTACTGAGTCTTAGGGGGAGTTCAGCCTTACTCAATCCAGACCAAAGTTCTCATCTGTAACCTCAAAGGGACTTGCCACCGACACAGTAATTTATCCATCCCTCCACTGTCTTTCCCAGAAGCGGCTTGGCTAGTGAGTAAGTCATGCAGGGGACCACCTGTGCTTCAGAGAGAAAATCTTCCTGTACCTGAAATTCCTGGGCATCATACAATGTTGGTCCTGGGTACCAACATTAATTGCCTTCTTTTGAGGGTATAAATTTAACCACCATTGGTTTGAAATTGTTCATACCTTTGGAAATAGATACACACTGTCAGTGAGAGTAATAGCCAGCCTGAGCACCAGGGGCTGAGAGTGACCCAGCACAGGCCACACTCACCAGCCAGTGCAGACCTAGCTACAGGGTCCAGATGTGTCAAGCACAGCTGTCTGTTGGTCAGGGTGTCCACTGACAGCCCCTGCAGGGTGGGGGGATGAAACTGGGCCAGGGTTCACTTGAGAGCCAGGGCCAAAGGTACACACCTACAGCCCTCAGCTGGTCCAAAAGGCAGCTCCCATGGGCAGTGTTAAGGGCTTGTCCCTCTCCAGGGAAGACTGGACAGGGCCAGTGGGGCCTGACAGTGCCCTCAGGGCCATGAACTCTATCATTAGCAATTTTGTAAGTGCTAGGAGGATATAAATGCTACATTTGAGGCTGCAGAAGATCAGAGTGCTTAGCTTAGCCAAGGGTCCTTTACTGAGGTAGTCCGTCATGGTCCTCATCTCTTTGTATCAGTTCACGTGGTAGCACTCTATATTTTGGTCTCTTACCATTGTCTGAATGAATAGGAGAAGCTGTCCATATATTAGTTATTTTTAAGGTGACATCTCTATTTGAATTTGTATTAATCATGTTCAATGTTAAATTTTTAGTCTTTATTCATTGTCATAATTTCATTCTCCATTTTTGTTGTGTGGTTTTCTCCTGCATGAGATCAAATCAGAGCATGAAACACTGAGTCTGTGGGTGGAATAGTGGTGTGTACAAGAGGCACAGGAGAGAGCATAAGAAGGTTAAGTTTCCCTCTCTGGCAGCTGCTTTATGGCAGAACAGATTATCTGGTTTCTGCTTAGCAACAGAGGCTGCACAGGGATTTGCTCAGAACATTTACCCAGGGCAGAAGCTCTGTCTGTGAGCTGCTCTTCAGACTGACCTCCATCTCCCCATGACAAGGCAATTTTGATGTTGTCATGTTTCCACGGCGAGGTTTCAGGAAGAGCACTGAAAAACTTGAGAAACAATGGTCTATTATCACTATTTAATGAAACTTATGTTAGCAGTTACCTAGGGCAGCCTAGGAATAAGAAAGGTGATGCACGAGGAGACAAAGAATGGATAGTTATGTGTCTGTCCTTGCACCAGTCATGAAGTTAGGAACTTTTAGTCTCTGTCTTCCCAAATGGCCTGATTCAGTGATAGCTTTGTGTTATCCTATCTCAACAAAGGATACACTTCCCGAAGTGTGGATGAGCATCTCTTCTTCTGTTGCTGCAGGCAATGTGCTGAAGCTTGCTCAGTGGGAAGTAAGCTGGGCATCTGTAAAATCACGTATAACATGCACCCCTGCAGCTTAGTAAAGGGAGTTGGTTTCTGAGGCTTCATCAGTGGCTCCAGCAATCAGCAAAGGTTGCAACTCACTCAGGTTAGGCAGCAGATACCCTGCAAACACTTTTTCTAATGTTTCTTTGTCTATTTGTCTTGCTATTTCTCCCTGTACATCCTACTGCTATCCCATATTGGCATATACCAAGGACGGGTGCAGAGAAGCTTTCAGTCTGTATTACTAAGTGCAGTATCAGGGGAAAGTTGGTCTTTCATTTGGTCTTGTTATGGCATTTTATGACAATTAATAATAATAATACGTATTTGAGATTAATATTTTTTTTAATATGTCCAGTTGAAGGACTGGGCTTGAGTTTGAGGAAATAAGCATCAGCATGTTAATGTGCCTCTCAGAGTATATGAGTCAATACCTGCAAGAAAAGAGGGGTCCTGAATAAAAATCTGGAATTAGACATTTCTTAATGGAAACATCTCTAAACTTACATCAGAAAAGCAACACCCTTATTTTTGCTGTCATAATTATTTTGTTTTGACTTAGCCAAGTTCCCAAAAAGAAAGTCTCTTTGGTAAAAGCAGCAAAACAAACTCTGCTAGGTTTTTTTTCCTGTGAGTGGAGACACAGTTACTCAATGCTAATGTCTCATTTTAAGGAACTTAAAATCCTCAGGAAGGTTTTGTTAGTACAAATGCAACTACTTTTTCTATTCAGAACATCATGTTCAAGTAAACTCTAGACTTTTAGTTATTTCTGGCATCTAGGGCATAGTTTGTGAACTGATATGACAGTATCTCATATAAATTTTCCATCTGGATGATCACAGTGCAATAGAAGTTTCTTGCTGTGTTGTCAAGCTAGAACCAACTGTTGTCACTGGCTGACCTTTGTTTTTAAGTACGTGGGAACATTGCTGAAACGCTTCACATAATACAGAAGAGCTGTTTCTCTGGTACTGAGTATCTTTATGTTGCCAAAGACTTCATTCATCTCCTTCTTTTGAAAGGAGCACAGGATTCCCTGTCCTCCCCCATCACAAACTTTCTAAAAGTATAAGTCAATTCCCTAACACTTAATCTCACAAAGGGTCCTGTAGGAGTCAGTGGCCTCGTCTAATGTACAAAAGTTAGAAAATCAACTCCTAAAACAAGGCCAGAGAATGTTTTGTTGTAAAATTGCTGAATACAGAATACTGTGTTCTTTTAGGTGCATCAGTGAATAATGATGGGGTTTTTTTCCTTAGTGCAAAGTGATTGAGTTGGTTGTAAGAGTAAGGAGGTATGAGTAACATGCACTCTGATGGAAACATTAATTATGAATGACCTGTACAGTCTGTGAGATTATTATAATAAGAAGCTTGTACTGCAAAATTGGTAAAAGCCCTCTCTTTAATGCTCGTACTTCATTTTCCTAGTTTCATTTGGTTATTCTTTTTCAGGAAAAAGAATAAATTATCTGTGGAGGAAGAACCAGTCTTTTCACCGTACCTCTTTTTCTACTTAGGCAGAAATAACAATTTAAAAACAGTGAAGAATATCTAGTAGCAGATGTCTCTGTAACACATAGAGCATCACAAATGTAATATCTAGGCAGTATGTAAAGAATCTGGCCCTGCTGCAGCACAGTTTTTCTAACACTCATTCCCACATTATAGGAAAAGAAGTTTGAAAGCTTTTGGAGAATTCTGGTTTACTTCTTTATTAATAAATGCACTGTTGTTCAGATCAAGCTCCCATTAGGCAAGTTAACTTACAGGACAGCATATCAAATGTTTGAATAACTGTTTGTACCTGTTTGCTTTGCCTTCTTTCCCTCTACAGTGTCCAATGTGTTCTACAGTGTTCATGGGCAAGTAGAGGTTTGAGCTGGAAAAAGGAGCAGGTTTTCCCAGTGCTAAATTCTGTAATGCAAGAAAACTCTTTCTCAGTCTGGTGCAATGGCAAGAATTTGTTCTTGCATGGGGAGAGAGGAAATACCTATACATTTATGCTTTCTTTTCTAACAAATTCTGAAAATGTAAACTGAGAAACTTAAATATGAAATATGCTCATGTATTTCTGCTGTAGTCCACCCATTTTGGTTCAGTATGCCTGGTTCTGATACATGTGACTAGAAGTCATTTTGGTAGCTTGTATACAAGTAACTCATTGGTAAAGTCATTGTAGATTCCTCCAGGATCATAACAGGCAGTTCCATAAATCTGAGAAGACAACTTCTGCCTTTCAGTCAGCTGATTGCATTCCTAGAAACAAAGAGCTCTATTGCCAGTGTGCCATGACTGTGATTAAAGAACTTGCCCACTCAGCTGATTACTTCTGGTTGGGTTTTTTTCACAAGACTGGATAATTTCTGAGAAACTCATTGTTGGATGAGTATCTTGTCCTGTCGTTTTCATTATCTTCCTTAACTGGGTTCCTTTTCCTTCTGATATCACTGCTGCTGGACCAACTGGCTGCATTGCCCAGAGTGTTCCCTATTAGATTTGTATCATCTCATATGTTTCCCTGTGTGCTCAAAGACATAAACTAGATGCCCAAACAGCATAAGGAAACAGGAATGGCAAAGACAAGGAAGGTACCAGAGCCAGCCTAGGGGCTGAGGAGACACCTGTGACATGTGCCATCTCTATCTAAGCTCCTTGGTAGAATATAAACAGGTTAAAAGTTGTTCTTAGAAATTCTGAGGTGCCTTCAAAAACTTTTAAGTTAGTTCTATTTGGAAGACAGTGTTTATATTTTTCCTGTAAGAATCAGAACAAAGAAATATTAATAGCTGCCTGCACATTGTAACATTTTCTGCATAATGACATTTTACAGGCTTGATATAATTTTCTGCCATGTGCATCAGGCCATTAAATGAGAGGTCTTTAAAATTATCTCACCAGAACAGTTCTTTTTTCCAAACAACACCAAAAGAAGATGAGATCAAAGAATTTCATAAAAGGCGCTTTTCACAGCTTATCTGTCATCAAATGAAGGTATTAGGGAAATGGCCTGAGAAGCTTTTCCTACTTGATACCCCTTTTGAAGTGACTAGAACTACAAAACACGCCATTTCTGCAGAGGATTCCAGTTGTGTTTCTCCCTTATATGAGAGGAAGGGCATAACAACCGTGTTACAGCAGCTGGGGCCCTTCTGGGGTCCTTGCTCTTGGAGCTTGGGCTTTCAGGGGGCAGGCAGCGAGCAGGGTTGCTACCCAGGGAGCTCCTTCCCTGGGCTCACCCTGGAGCTCACAGCTACCAACACTGCAGCTGGGGTCACACCGAAAGATTTGCCCCAGCTCCCAGAAAAATCCAGTGACAACACAACACATATCCCTCCAGGATAATTTGGGGTTGAAGATTTTCCCAAATTTAGAAGTCTTTTTGTTTCAGTTCATGTCTAAGATTGGAAGCTAGGGGATTGAGCTGATAAAATGCAAATGCACATAATTTGTTCAGCATTTTCATTGCGTGCCCTTGGCTAATAAATTCCACATATTACAGCATTAAAAACTGAATCCTGATCTAAACCCCATTCGAGCTAAAGAGAATCTCACCCCTAAGCCCTGTAAATGCTGTGTCAGAAAATTAGATATTGTATTATATTATAGGTGTCACATAGAAAACATTCCCGTGGGGAGGAGGTATAATATCCATCAGTGACCAAGAAGAACAAAAACCAAAATTTTAATTCTTCCTAATTTAAAGCCGGAAGAAGGCAAAAAAAATGAACATGTTTGCACTCACATGATAGTATTTTAGGGTCTTAATATGAAATCTTTGTCTATTCAGGCAACTCAGAGCTAGAATTTTATGTCATATTCTCAGTGAGTAAAATGAGAGCTCTATGGAGGAGAGCCGGCTAACAACTCTCCACCTGCTGTTGCTGTGCTACATTGAATTACTCTAAATTTCATATTTTTTAAAAAAACAGGATTAATTAAATTTTGGATGATGTTTTCTTTTTACTAGACCTAGTATGAGCCTGATACACCAGCTAATCCAATGCATAGTAAATTTGGTCCAGACAGTAATCTGACAAAATTCATTATCTGAGAAAACAGTAGGAAGACTGTATTCAAGATCAGGTGTTCATAAACTGCACAGGAAAAAGGTCTGTCTGAGGGAGGTAATGTTCATCTGTTTTTCTGAGCTATATATGATTTCTGGCTGCAGAGTCTAGGGTACAGATTTTATTCATAGCCATGCTTTCTCATATTCTAGCATTTATGGTACAGTTGAAGACCTGTACATTTCACAAGTGATATCAATGTCAGTGAATTTTGCTTGCCACAGTAATGTAGGAGTAGAGTCTTCCAATAATTGAAACAATCAACTAAACTTTTCTAGAAGTATTAGTGCTGAGGTGATAAATGGCACATTTTTGCACTCTCTATGAATTTGGGACAGGCTGGCTTCACTTTGGACAGTTTTAGAGAATTGCTGGATATGTCTTTGGAACTGCCATTAAATAAAACTTTCTTCTTGAGTGCCAGTCTAGGTAAAATTTAATGTTCCCTTGAACTTTTTACAAAGAATAGGTGATGTCCATGAGGTCCTGGATAACATTTCCTGCTTTGAATCATTAACTTGTTACTTCTGTGGTTCTGTGACCTACTGCTTGCACATAGCAAGTCCCCCACCCAAGCCAGCCAATTTATCTCAAGATACATAATACTAGCCACATTTTCCTTGCTGAATAGTACTATAGGATGTGTTATGGCCATGAAAAATATTTTAAGAACCCAAATTTGTTCCGGTATCCATTGATATTCCATAGGGAGGCAACATAAATCTCCCATGACAATAGTGACATACCAGGACTCTTCTATGACATACAGGGATCTCAGACAAACATCTTGCTTAAAAACCCCTTTCGAGCAACTCACATTACAGCTGAGTAAATGCTTCAAGGCAAGTCTTTACAATAATACACTGTAAAGGATTTGAGAATCTCCGTACTGATTCTGAAAGCGCTGTTTGAAAACTAATTGCATTTGATTTGTAGCTTTTTCTGTCCATTCATATGGTATGGTATGATGGGGTAGGGGGGGATTTTTGGATGTCTCAAGAAAGGCCAGCTATATTTGAAACCATTCTCAAGACTTTTAGAAGTGGTTTTTATGCCACAGGCTCTCAACTAACATAATATCTGAGGTCTCTACAAACAGAAGAGAAATATTCTGTAATCAATTTTGTAAAATCAAGAAAAAACAGTAACTGGTTCTTTTTATAAGAAACAAAGGTGGAAAGCACAGAATTGTTTCTCTGAAGGTATTATATAACTTCCAGCACAGCTAGGAATTGATACTTTGAGTAAGGTTAGAATAAGAAGTAGTGCAAATGATTTGTAGCAGTGAAATATTTCCCGGTGGTATCTTCTGTGAGTACTGAAACAGACTGCCAGAAGAGGCGAAGGAGTGCTTATCAGTGGTGATTTTTAGGAGAAGATCAGTTTATTTTCAGTAACTGATACAATTTTCTGACCTGCGAGGCAGAATATGTTCAAGGAATACCATTCACTGCTGGCTTTTGCTGCTGACAGGGGGACTGAGAAGGGAGCAGGGCATTCTGGCAGAAATGAGACTCCACGGCAGTGGAGTGCAGACAAACCCATTTGCTCTCTGGCAGACCAGAATAACAGAGGCTCCTACTTCTAGGTGTTTGTGGGCCAAATTGAGTCCACTCAGCAGGGCTGCTTAGGTTCACAGATTTAGATCTCTGGCTTATAGTGTCCAGAGACTGCCTTGCAGCATTGAAAAGGTTAGTTCCCCTTGGGTTAGGTACAGCTGATCCTGCCTGTCAGCTGTGGGATAAGCTAGATGACCTCGCAAGACTTCTTTATCCAGTTTTGTGTGGTTCTCTGATTCTCTCTGGTCTGTGTTTTAACTTTGAGGCAGTTCTTTCAAGGGCAAAAAAATGAATTTGAAATTAAATACTGTGCAAAGCTGAGTAAAACTGAGCAATAAGCCCTAACTGTAATAGTATTCATCAGCTTGAGAGAAATTTGGAGTGTTCACCTGACAAAAAAATCCTCTAATTCAAAATCTGAACATGTGCATTTTGTGTTAAGTGAAAGATGCAGATATCTCATGTGAAATTTAAGATAGCAGTTCCTATGTACAGGTCACTTATTCTAAGAAAAATGGGATTCGTAGAAATTGTTCCCTTCTTATTTGGAACTCCTTGAAAGCCCTGGTACAAAACAGGAAAAACAACACAATTAGCCCCGAGTATAAACACTGAAATCAGAGACAGATAACATGTCATAGTGTCCTGTTGGAGATTGTTACTATGAACTTCAAAAAGGAATCACAAGAACAGGAGAGAGCTCCTTGTTGTTTTCTTTAGCGTTGTACCTGGTTTTTCTCTTGGATTTATATTTGTCCTTCCTAATGTGGGGATTGTGGAAAATGAATCTGCCATCCTGGTTAGTCTTCCTCTCAGGGTGGTGAAGGTTTGCACATAGTTTTGTGTACAGTATGCCTGTGCAATTTTCATCAGAAGCAGGAAATGTTTATTTAAGTTCTGAGGGGTGGGACAGTTGCTGTAGTTTTAGGTAATTTTAAACAAACTGAGCATCCTGTTTAAATAGAGTTAAGTAATCACAGTTTTGTATTAGTTGAAGACGAATTCCGTACATGCACGACATGAATAAAATATCATCTTACAGAGCATACCAAGGTGATCTATTTACCTGAATTATTGAGCAATAAAAGTTGTATCTTTGACTTTTGTTTTGCAACAAGTTTAGTGGCTAAACATATTCCATTATGTAACAGTACTCTACTAGAATGTGAACTAATTTACATTTACCTGTATTTGATACACATACTAGTTTCCTTGATACTTTAATAGGCCTCTGAAGACATCTAATTCAAATGCAACTTTCTGAAATTGGGAGGAAAAATCTGTATTCATACAAAGAACTTAGTTTAGGGAACTAGTGAGAATCAGGAAGGATTTATTCACAGCCAATTGTATGAAAACATGAATGAAGGAAAAAATGGAGCAGGCTGCTAAGATTTATCGGTTGTGAATTTTGCTTGAGTCCATGTTCACTGCCTTTCCTGAATGAAGTATTGTAAAAGTTGAACTGGGCGACAGAAAACAGTAGTGAAAAGATTTTTTCCCAGACTTGTGCCATGGATGCACATCTCAGTTTTGAAACTGTGAGACAGATTGCATGATTTATTTTTGTTTTGTAATGTTTCAGTAATGAGGCTGTGTTGAACTGCATATTGGGTCTCCCAGCTGTTAGGACTCGCTTGAAAGGAAAAAAAAAGTTTGTATTCTTCAGATTGAAGTGATAATTGTACGTGGTTTTGTGTCTATCAATGGATTGTCTTTAGATTGCAATTTAATGTTAATGAGATTTTAATTGGAAAACAAACGAAGGACAGATGGGTTAATGACTGATAACAATTTTTAAAAAGTCTTTTAAGATCTACACAATTATTAATGTAAACAATACATCAAAGCCTTTCCATGTCTAACCTTTCATACAGGGTTTACGTAGAAGCTTGTTCCTTAACAATGGTATTATTTCACATCTAAACAACTAATAGACTGTATAGTGTCATCTGTTAAATCAGAACTGATTGGCAAGATTATCTGGTCTTACTAGTAGGAAGGTCTTGGTCATTAATCACACCTCCACAAAGAGGAGCTGGATTGAATCTGTTATGTCCTTAGATTTTATTGCTGTTGATGTTTCTAGAAGTCTCCCCTCCTTTTCCCAATTAAAAACATGTACATTATTCCAAAAGAAAAAAAGGTGCCTCTAGCCAGTGAAATTCATAACATCTAAACCCAAGCAAATATAAAATGGCAGGAAGTGCACATAATACTTAGTCAGATATTAAACAAAAATATATATAAATAAAACTAAACATCAGAGAATGGCAATAATCACAATAAAGTGTGAAGTATTAGTTAGAAGGATTTACTGTAGAACAAGGAGTGGCTATTTCGAATGTCAAAAAGGATGAAAAATTCAACTGAGACAAAATTAGAGGAGTGGAATGAGAGAGATGAAACAAGATTTCTAGTTTAACTAGTAAGCCTACTTTTCCATACAGTGATAAGGACAAAGACTAAGGTTGCTTTTGGTGTCCAGTTTGATGACACAAAGCATGCAGGAGACTCTCAATTAAGAAAGTTGAGAGGTGAGACTCAAATCATAGAGATATTAAGACAGCCATTATGCATTCAAATATAGGAGTTACATTTATGGTCAGAAAAATCCTACGGAAATACAAAGCTGAACTTCTTTTGTTTTGACTTCTAGCCTGTTTGTTTCATATCCAGTTTTCTTTTAAAATCTCTTACCCATGCACTCTGCTCTGCTTTTCTATACATTTGTCACTTTAAGTATTCTCATTCAACCATATCTTTTGAGAAATTTCAAGGAAAAGCAGGTATGATTAAGGGCTAAAGTAAACCTTGAAACAGAATCAAATTACTTCAGAAAATGTATTAGTTTATTTTAGAAAACATATTAACTTGCTTTGCAGTACTTTTCTTGCTTTATAGGTGCCAAGAGAGGATTAATCTGTAATGTCTTTGTTTGTGATTTTGCCTTTTATTTCAGTTTATATAATTAAAGAGTTCCCAGGACTGCTTTGCATTTATTTTATTCATCAAAACATACTTCCCAAATGTTATGAAAACAAAGTTCAAAAATAATGCAGTCCAAACCAAACCCATTAAATTTTCTCTTGGAACACAATTGATAATAAAGTCATACTAGGTATCCCATTTTTAACTGAGTAAACACTGCATTGTCCCTTAATGTATAATTCTTCAGGGTGTTCACTTTATATTCTCATACTTCAGTATTTGAATAACTCCTGGTGGTACATGTAGCAAGATACATACAACCAGGAATAATACAGTTATTTCACTACTAGTGGGAAGACTTCATCCTCTGCATTGAACTCGGAGGTCTCATTGGGTCACTCTGTGTGTGTGCTCACATTATGACAGAAAGGAAGGTGTCAGAGGGTTGGGAACCTTATTTTGAACATTAACCTTTGATGAAAGATAGGGAAAAAAGTTTGAGTGCAAAAATCAAAGTAATGTGTCTGTTGTTGTTGAGGTTATGGAAATAAAAAAAAAAAATGGACTTGCCGATCTCAGCTCCTATTCATAAAATATTCTCTCTTCTCTTGCATCTTCTTTTCAAGTAAATGCGAGTCTCAGCTGATCACATCATTGTCCTGACCAAAAAGAAAGACCAGAGAGTGCTTTTAAAAAAGTAGTTTCCATAGGGACTGAATATATTTCATCAAAAAAAGATGATACCTTCTAATGTTGAAATTCTGGTCTGCTGTGCTTGTGCATGCTGTGCATCTTACTGTTTACTGTTTACTCCATGCTAGTGGGCTTTCCCAGATTCACTGTAAACAGAGAACAGAACTTTCAAACTATTTTTTTCCTAGGAATTCTCACTAGAAAACTGAAGTGTTTACTGAGAAAAGCTGGAAAAGTGACTTGAAATATAGATGTGTAGCAGAAAGATTCAATAGCAGAGCAAATTCAATTACTGAGCTGTTAATTCTGCTCTTAGTAGGTATACTTTTGATGAGATTGTCAAGTAAGCTGCAGAATCTGTCAGAAATACCCTCTCAAATTGAGAATGGGATGTGCGCAATGAGGAAGATATGAAAGAGGATGGATAGATAGATAGATAGATAGATAGATAGATAGATAGATAGATAGATAGATAGATAGATAGATGATTGATAGGTATCAGTGTCCAGCTCAAGGAATACTGCTAAACCTTTTGTTCAGACTGTCTGGTGACAGGATACTCTGCTAAAGAGTCCAGATTAAATTTTCAGGTAGCTAAACTGTACATGACCTAAAAAAGACTGGACTACAATAAGAGAACTTGAAGCTTTAACTAAACACAATTTCTGACATTTATAATCAGCAATTAGGCATTTAGTGAATGTCACGAAAAACGTTGGCTCTATTTGGATCAAACACAGAGTATTTAATATGAGAACAAAACAATGTCTATCCTGACATGTTAGGAAATGGTCCTCATCTATAGTGTTGTGTGAATCAGCCTTTTTCTGGTGTTATCACTGTTGGGAGCAGCAGCTCCCAGCTCAATGACAAGTTGAGGGTCACCATTTGGGAGTCACAGCTGGAAGGCACAGCACCATCACTTCACATCAACAGGGTTTGTTTTCTACTTGTCATACAGGTGCAGCAAAACGATGGCAATGTTGGGAATGAGTATGGCTGCTCAGGAGAATGGGAATTGCAGCTTCATTTTCCTTGTTGAGCCCACTGAAGTCCAGGCTGTTGACTTTAGAAAGGTTAAAATAGCAATGTAAGAAAGTTCAATTTCAACAAGTGTTAGGAGAAGGTACTTTAGCCAAGTGTTAGTTGTGCTCTCCTCAGCCTGCAGTCCAATGGGTTTTGTGCTTGAAACACTGAACTGTGTCCATGTGAGATAATCTTAGGCAAAGACCTGCAAAGGGACACTTGAAACTGCTCTTCAGAGATACTCAGTCTGTGGTGCAGCAGTGAGAAGCCTAACAAAGGACAATGCCCACATCTTCTTCTTAGGGATGTTGTATCCTCTTTTGTTATATTCCAGTAGCAGTACAGCTATGCTTTCGACTGGCTTCATCATAAAACTGACTGTATTGGTGTTATCCTTGAGCTCTAGCTTCTGAAATCCTGAGACCATCTGAGAACTATCAGATTTTCTTTTAAAAGCAAGGCTATAATTCTTATTGGTTCCAAAGATAAATCAGACAGGCAGCACCAGGATCCATATTTTTGCTTAAAGATGCAAAGAGGGTGAGAGTTAAACCCTACACTGATGTCAGAAGGTCTGCACTATGATTTTGAACATTTCATATCAGTAGTACTGAGCATTACAAAACGAACAAAAGCATGGCTCTGAATCCATGCTCTTTTGAGTGTATGATGCAGCCAGAAGCTTTGATGCTATTCTTCGGGAGGGGAATGGTAAGAAAAATGTTGGAAAAGGTACCAAAGTCATTAACAATGTTTTACCAAGAATGCCACTTCACCTGGCTTTCCAAATTTCATCCAATCTGGCAGTTTCTGTGTTTCCATGATACAGGAGGAAAGGCACAAAGTTTTTTCTGCATCCTCTTTCTGTAATCAGCAAAAAGTCAGACAAACATTTCTAGCCTCCTCCAGGAAGCATCCCTGATAAGTATAACTTTTAGGCACTTAATGAGCAGGATTAATGCACACGGTTAAGTTTAAGGGTATTTTTAAGTGCTGTGCTCTGAGTCTGAGTTGTAGAGTAGATGATTAAGGACAAATGACAAACATTTATTAATTTCTGGATTCATATGTATAAACTATGTAATCTGCAGGCTTGGATTCACTTCGGGGAGGTTTATTAACTTCAATCTTCTGCTGTTTTTCCTTGTCCAAAGCAATGTCACATCTTGTCTCCTTTTCTTCAACCCAGCACACCAGACACTAGGAACTAGAGCCAAACTGCAGTGTGACATCAGAGCTGCAGAGGGGTGAAGTCCCATGCTCACACACCTGTGAATCATGTGACCAGGGAAAGAAATGTCTGTGACACATCACATCAGGATTTCCTCCACCTCTAACTAAACTCATATGCATATAGCTGTAGATAATTAACAGTAAGGAAATAAAGAATGTGGAGTGGGCATTCACCAACGGTGAATGGGCAAGGAGTAGAAGATTTAGGGGTGTTAGTACAGACTAGGGAAAAATACGAACATTTGTAAGAAACACTTAAAACATAGGATCTAAATTATATCAGGTGGATGTGTCTCATTTCTTTCCTTATGCCTTCACCTGCATTGCCAGTTTAGATAATAAATGGTTCAAGATGCCAAGCACATCTTTAGTTTAGTGATATTTTCAGTTCTGACTATTTCAACACATGCTTAACTTTTGGGTTAATGGTGTGACTGCCTGAGAATCTCAGTTGCTGTTCTCAAGGAAAGTTCTAGTCCTCCATCATGGAAAAAGTTTTGAAAGCTTTAACAGGGAAGTGATAAGCATTAGAAGAAAACGAAAAGAACTTGATATGTATTGTAATAATACAATCCTATTTCATTATGAGAGTTTGAAGCAATTAAAAAAAACATATGTAAGTGTTTGAGATCAGCAGCACTGGTTTCTATTGCTTAACAATTCTAAGTAATTTTTACATTATTCGGGGAAGATGCTTTGCAGACAAAGTAACTGGTAAGAGAGAAATGAAGAAAGAAGGAGACTGAAATTTTCCCAGCAGCCTGTCAGTAGTCGAAAAATTGACTTATCTTTTCATGGTTATGGCTAAATTAGAAACAACATCACTTAAGTTTATTATATGAAATTGATTATAATTCCATATGTATTTGTTGATGTGTGGAGGTTTATGTGTGTGTGTTGTTTAATACAGTATTTTGATTGCCTTTTTCTCATTTCTCACTTTGAGACTCACCTCATTTTCTTTAGGTTTGGTGGGTTTTGGTCGTCGGCTTTCTCCTTTTCCAGAATCGTAGCATTAGTTTCTTTTATTTCTTGATGTAAATGCTCCAGTCACTTAGAGCATAGCTTCAAGCAGTCCTTTATGTCACTCAAAGAAATTAGCTAAATAGCACTGTTTAATTAATTTCAGGACCGCCTCTTTTTCGTCATGGAGTATGTAAATGGAGGAGACCTAATGTTTCAAATCCAGCGCTCACGCAAA
The DNA here is from genome assembly GCA_013397055.1 of Pachycephala philippinensis. Taxonomy (NCBI): domain Eukaryota; kingdom Metazoa; phylum Chordata; class Aves; order Passeriformes; genus Pachycephala; species Pachycephala philippinensis. The sequence continues at coordinate 232,672 of VWZT01010244.1, read as the reverse complement.
TTCGACGAGCCTCGATCCCGCTTTTATGCTGCAGAGGTCACATCAGCACTCATGTTTCTCCACCAACATGGTGTCATCTACAGGTACTTTCTTTGATCACAAATAAAGTATTCTTGGGGCTTCGGGATGGTTTTGGCTGAAATCCTCTGTCTCTTAGCAACCAGTTTTAGGTTAGTTGTTTGTTCCAATTTGCTTACACAGAACTTTTTTTTGGCTGTTTATCATTGAGAATGTTAACATTTGAATAGCCTCTGCAGCAGTAGCCAGCTGTGTGTGCCAGTTTTGTGTTCTAGTCCAAATAAAGTGGGTTTGAAAAAGCTTGGCACAGTGCGACCCAGAGGTGACCTTTCTGCAGATCGGCGCAATCTCTTCACTTTCCTCTCTGTGCCATAGATTTCCTCTCGGTTTCTTACTCCCTGCCACTTCCTGAGTTTGTTTGTCTTAGTTGTCTCCACTCCGATACAATCGGGATGGTCATTTGCAATGCTTTGCTTATGCCCCTTCCTCTGGACTGTTTGGGTGAAGGCTTAGTCACCAGCAGGAAGTGGCTCTTTGGAGACAATTCTGATTTGCTTTCAAGTGCCCTGCATCTATTTGAACCTCCCCTACTGGCCCCAGTCTCTAATCTTCAACACCCATGCACACACACACACACAAAAAGTGCACATTGTTGTGCTGGCATGAAGAATGCATTTAGGGATAGGCTTTATTATTAAAAGTAAGGATTTGCTTTGAAAAATTTCACCCTGATGTTAATGTGTTTATTAAATCCTTTATCTTGTCATTTCACGCTTCCTCTCTGTTTTTATTTGTTTTTAGCAGGCTATTATTGCTTGCGATAAATTCAGGCTTTCACAAGCAGTGTACTTAACAGGTTTTGTAATATAAATCTGTCCTGTCTTGTAAAAACTCTCAGTTCTTCAGATCTAACTGACCTCTGTTTTCTCCCTTGATATTCCTACCCTCTTTCAGGTTATCACCTTGGATTTGAGGTAGTGATCTCAGGGGCAGGTAGTCTAAAATTTCATTAGGAGAAACATCAAGGTGAGGATGTGGAATTTGTCACATCCCTGGATTCATATAAAGGCAGGTCTTAAGAGTACTAGAAACTGAGAAAGGAATATTAAATGTTTAGTAATCAGGGTTGAGTGGTAAGTTCCATTAGAAGCAATTGGCTTTCCCACACACAAACGGATTCAAAGGGAAATTGCTCAAAGGCTTCTTCTTTCCAGAGACATAGCAAACAGCAGAACATCACAGCTTCTGAGGAAAGTAAATCTCTTTTTTAAAGTGGTCTTTTCATCAAAAATCTAGTTTTCTTTATAAAACTCTTTGCTAGCTGCAGCTCTTCATTTCCATATTTTATTAACACTGGTATGATGTTTGCATACTGGGTTGTACCTTTGGCCCTGACACTTCGCATGGGTTTGTTTCCAAGTGCAGAAGATCCAACACATTTCTTACCTTTCCTGCCCATATCATATTTCCTATTCATTGTTCTGCATTCATTTCCAAACCTAGGTATTTGTACATTCACATAATAGAATGTGGCAACCTCAGAATTTATAAGTATCTGTCATAAGGGGAACAGACAAGCTTGGCACTTTGAAAAGTGAAGGATTTTGAGGATTTGTTTCCATAAAATACTTGGGCTAATTTCCTTCTCCTGGCAACTGGAGGTAGACACCTTGTAATTAGCAGTCAGTTTAATGATTTCTGTGAACCAGCAGGAAAGAATTGGTATAAAATTACATCTCCCTTCTTTATATGGACGTGCATTCATTCACCCCCCCATCTTTCACTGCTCCCATCCCTTAACACACATCCTCCTCTCTCTCTACTCTTTCTTTCCTACCTCTTTTCCCTTGTCCTATCTGTAGCTTCTGCTGGGTGTTGGCTCCTAGCTGGACGCATTGAATGGCTTCATGTGCCTGTGTTCTTCCTATGACTTTATCAGCAGAATGCTTCCATCACAGGAGAAATGTCATTCAGAGACAAAAATGTTTCATAATTTAAACTTCACAGTGTACTCACAACTTCTGATTCAGACACTCTGCTGACATGACTGACATGCATGTTAGAGTCTGACACTGAACTTGTAAATGGCGTGTTATGCTGAGTGTATGATCAGAAGGCACAAGAGAACGTGAGTTGTAGGATGAAAGCATGAACTATTAAAAGCAAGGGGAAGAAATTAGGAACAGATTCAGTTGTATTTTGTTTTGACATAGGCTTTTGGATCTTGACATAGCTATGTCTGTAACAATAACTCGTTTTCCAAGCTGTGGGATACAAGTTCAAATACTTGTAAAATGTACATCCCAGTTATGCTGTAAAATACAAGTAGAAGGAAGAAGGTAGAAATTATTTTAAAATAATTAATCATAAGAAAATGTCGCAATTCATTCACAATGTGCCAGGCCCTGGGAGAACGTATTTGTTTATGTCAAGCATACATAAGAATAGTTGTCTTGCACAGAACAGTTTCAGCCTAATTATTCCATACCTCACTGCATTATTTACTACAATGTTAAAAATGCATTGGGATCAAGTCCCTCTTTACATCTCCAAAGCGCTTATTAGCTGGCAAACAAGGAAAGAAAAGGCAAAGAAAAAAAAGAAAATAAAACAACCTTTGCTCCTGAATAACTAGCAGTCATAACTACCTCACATGCCTTCAGATATTTTAATAAAGAATACTTGTCTTCTGTGTAATTATATTTCTAGAAAAAACATTGTGGTGTGAAATTAATGGTTGTTCTCCAAAGTGGGAAATGCTGCTTGTGTGGGCACTACTTCAAGGAAAGTGGGGAATATATAAATAAACTAAGATGTTTGATGGAAATGTAGGTTTCAAAATAGCTGCTATACCTTCTGATCTTTTTTCAGTCTTGTATGTGGAAGTATTTCTTTGGAGCTAAACAAAGTTATATTTTTGGAAGTAAATTACTAGCTTTAGCTCATGCTTTGGCTTGTTGGTTAGGTTTTTAGAAAGTCCTATGATGATACTAAATGATCATCTTTTATAATAACTAGTTTATCCTCGTTTCCCCTGAAGTTCAAAGAGAAAGCCAGCTCCCTGTTTGGCAACAGAAATTATTCTCTGCATTCACATCTTTGCAGCTGGCCCAACAGTTGTTCCCAGACTTGTCCAATTACCGGTGTGCTCACTGGGATTACATATATCTTCCTTATGTTTATCTTCCTTATGTTCATTGAGTTTATGTTGGAAATAAAGGTGAACCTCACAACTTTTATATATAAAGATATTCCCATTACTGAATGCATCTTGTATGATAGATAAACTTCAGGATAATTTTCAGTGTGGCATTTTTAAAGGTGCGATGTTACTGTTGTGTCAAAAACACTTCAACAGCTTAATAAAAATATTTACATTATCCCTGCCACCTTCCCTCTCATCTGGCATTCAGCTATTCAGGCACATGTCAGGCTGGGGCCTGATAATACAAGTAGAGTCAATCAGACACTAGAGAAGTTTCAATCCCATTTTCTGGCACTTGTCTTTGTTTGTGTTATGCAATTGCAATTGCACCACTTCGGAAAAATATATCCAAGCTTCAGGAATTAAGGACTAGACTATGAATCTCATTTTGATTTTGCCTGTGAGCTGGACTGGAGTTTGAACTTGGTAATGAAGGGTTGTGGACTATGTTCAGTGTCACCTGCCCCTGGAGTCTGGTGTATTTAAAGTCAGTTATCATAATATATTAATATAGATTATGTCTAATTAAATTATATTATTATGTATTCTCATATGGGGAAGATGCAACAAACTGTGTGTGTTAGGAAACTGTCAGTTCTGTACTCCCCTCTTGTACTGACTTTCAACATTCCTGTGCACTTTCTGCAGATACATGTAAACGTGGCATGTTCTTGTTTCACTTGCAGTTTTTGGGCTGAGGTCAGGAGTACCTGGGTGGCTGTCTCTGCTCTCAGTGTAGGAGTTCAAGTGAGGTGACACCAGTGGCCTGAAATGCCTACAAAGAGCTGTTGTGCCCCGAGGCAGGAAGGCCAGCACTAGAACAGGGTACCACTTCACAAACATAAATGATGGTGTCCCCAGTTCATACATGATTTAGGAAATAACCGTGTGAGCTGTAAGCATTGTTTCAGTAGTCGTATGTTGCTTGATCTCTGTGATCCTCCAGAATCATTTGAGTGCTCTCTCTGAAATACAAAAGAAACTGAATGTACACAATTTCAGTTCACCTGAAAGGATGAAAAATATCTTAACTGGGAAATTAGTGTCACCTGCTTTGGGTTGATTAAGGTAGGATCAATTTTTTTGCTTTCAAATGTAGGATCTGTGAGGTGTTGCCTTCAAATCATGCAGCACCTGGTCATGATGGAGTCCTTTTTCATAACTATGGGTTATTACGTTCCTCAGCAATATGAAGTAATAACCTAGCCTGTAACTTGCTGGAGCTTTCTGAGGCTCTCTGCACTCTGTAATTAATGTGTTGGTCATGATGAAGGATTTATTAACACTGAATTGAGCAAATGTGGATGTAAGTATGCTGATGCCAATCCTTGGGTACCTCCGGGCTTTTTCCGTACACAACTACCCTAAGAACTTGTTTGAACACTAGCTGAATTTTTCCCTGGATGATCAGTTTTCCCAGCATTCCTGTTTATCAGGGCAGTACACACCAGTGTTTCAGAAAGAACCACCTAAAATTAAAAGCACTTTCATTAGTGTATTTTTATGTGAAATAAGAATATTTATTTAGAAAGTCTGACTTCATTGGTGGTTGTGTGATTCAGTGCAACGTTGGCAGAGTAATGAGGAGTTATATTTACGCTGATGAAAATGTTGCATGGTCAGTGGTTAACATGTTAAAAGTCATAATTCTCCCAAGTTACCTTACTGTGTTATTTCTGAGTGGCAGCAGCCAAATAAAATTCCCTTCCCCCCTATTTTTTTTTTTTTAAGCAAAACTAGACGTGGAACATTTTGATTTAAATATGTAAAGATCATCTTATTGCAACTCCGAATAGTTAAAGGTTAAATTGGTGCTTTAGCTATGGTCCATGAAAGAGGCCAAGACCTTATACCCTCATCTGGCATGTTCACACCTAAGCACAGGAATCTACTGAACACAAGGTCCTCTCCACATAAACTGCCTGTTGCAGCAGTCTGCTACAGAGAGGTTACAGTTTGCTTCTGGCCCAAGTGAGCAACAAACTATTTCCATCACCTTCAGTAAAAACAGGAAGCAAGGAGTGAATTGTGCAGGTGTGTCTGGAGTCCCAGTGTCTCCAGGGACTGCTGCCCAAGCCACGCCACCTGACCAGTGCTCCTGGCTGGGTTTGAGCCCTGGACTACATCCGCGCTCTCTCTGCTCTGCCTGGTCTAGTTTCCAAAACTGAACATGACCTCCAACGGGATTTTAGTCAGTGGCCTCCTGCCCCCTTTGGACTTTTTCTTGCTGGATCTAGGCAGACCAGCAGTCATGAAATGCATAAATAAGCAGGATGTCTTCCCCGCAGGAAAAGGCAGTGGGCCAGGGTGGAGAGGAGCGGAGCTGAGGGAGATGAGAAGCAGGAAGGAGGGCTGGTTCCCAGGCTTCTGGCATTCGGACCGAGGGAGTCCACCCTGCCATCTGCCTAGCTTATGTATTGTGCTAAAGGCTCTGTCGTATAGGAGAGCCTTTGACAAGGTTTCCAGCTGTGGAAGGATGCGTAAAGGCTGTGGGAATACGATATGAACCACATGGTCTTGCCAACAGTAAAATGCTTTCTAAATTTCTCCTGGATTTGGAACATAAAAAAGTCCTTAGTTGGCTGTTGCGTGGGAGTTGGGTATGTGGTGGGGCAGTGCAGGGCAGTTAATATTTAGGATAGACCAGCACCATCGACCTTATTTGGGAAATGACAAAGTACTTCCAGGGGGAGTTCTTGGTAGAGAGGTCAGCATTGTTTTTTTGCTTCATTTTATTTGGTGCAAGATTTTCTTGTTTAATGACCGTTTGTATAGTGCTGTATTGTGTAAATAAAGCTATGGCCTTTACCTTCTGATAACAGTATAGGAATGAGTTAATGTTAAATGAGAGTGAGCAGGGAGTGGGAATCTGCCAGGGTTAATGCCAAGTTTACATTCCTCTGAGGGCAGCCATGTTCCGGTACCCTCAGCAGAAAGGGCAGCAGTGCCTCTCAACAGATAATAGCAGTGAAATGTTACAGAACATATCTGTATTTATTTCTGGGTGAATGTCACTGATTTTAGATGATTGATGTTTGTGTCTTTATTTTATAACAGGAAGAAATGTGTGTTATCTCCCAGCATTTGATAAGAAGATTTTAACTCAGAGAAACATACACAAAATAAAAATCCAGTAGAGCTGCAGCACATGTGAAACTGAACTGTACTGATACAGGACAAATGCAATAGTTTTCCTAAACTGCTGAGCACTGTTTCTACAGAACCATGTACACCAGCTCCAAACAAAATCATACTCTGCAAACAATTTTCTAACAGAAGAAAGAGAATGCTTTCTGTTTCACAGTGCATTAAAAGTCTAAAGGTGCTTCCTACATGTAATTCTGCTGCTAACAGGCAAAAGTTAGGATTGAATTTTACTGTGCCCTTCAGTCATGTTTGTCTTCAAACAATGAAAAATATTTCTATAACCCAGTTGCAGTGGTGTTGAAACTATGTCACATTAAGGGTGAGGCTTTGCCTTTTTGCATGCTATTGAATGCATCTGCCAAAGTTTCATAGTAGTGCAGAGAAGTGCACAGCAAACATGGTTCTGAGGTGATAGGCTTTTAACAAAGATTTTGTTGTGCTCTTGAGATGCTTCTCTCAACAAAGAATCACTGAATAATGGAACTGTAGAATCGTTTGGGTTGGAAGGGACCTTAAAGATCATCTAGTTTCAACCCCTTGCCATGGGCAGGGACACCTCCCACTAGACCTGGTTGCTCAGGGCCCCATCCAACCTGGCCTTGAACACTTCCAGGGATGAGGCATCCACAACTTCACTGGGCAACCCATTGCAGTGACTCACTGCCGTCATGATAAATAATTTCTTCCTAATATCTGATCTAAAAATACTGGCAGTTTTAAAGCCTTTCCTGCTTGTTCTGTCACTACATACTCTTGTAAACAGTCTCCCTCCATCTTTCTTGTAGGCTCCCTTCAGGTACTGGAAAGCCACAGTCGTGTCATTCTGAGTCCTTCTCTTTTCCAGGCTGCACAGTCCCATTTCTCTCAGCGTTTCCTCATAGGAGAGGTGCTCCACCCCTCTAACCATCTGGGTTGCCCTCCTGTGGGCCTGCCTCCAACAGGTCCATGTCCTCTCTGTGCTGGGGACCCCAGAGCTGGATGCAGCACTGCAGGTGAGGTCTCACCAGAGGGGAGTAAAGGGACGAAATCCCCTCCCTCGACCTGCTACCCATGGTGCTTTGGGTGCAGCCCAGGATACAATTGGCTTTCTGGGCTGTGAAGTTGGGAAGTAATGCAAAATGTTAGATGAAAACAAGTAAGGAACTCTATTTAGTTGGGGTTTTTTGAATAGTGATGACAAAAATGCTGAACAGCCTTAAAAGAAAATTTGGATTATGCCCTTCAGTAAAGACATTTGCATGCAACTTCTATTTTTTGGCCAGAACCTTGCTACTTTTGGCTCAAGGTTTACATTTATTCTCTTTGCCCATCTTCCCACTCCCTCTTTTATCCACCTCCTTGTTATATAAGAGCTTATCACTTAGACGCTGCTCCAGCAAACATTCCTGCATGCAGATCACTACTCAAAGGCTGATTTTGATTGTGAGACTGTTCATATGCATGATATGTGCAGCTTCCTGAATGATTTGAGACCTTGGTTTGACTTCTCAGATAGACAATGTGTTTATTTTAAAAGAGCAAATCATCACATTTGAGAAGGCACTGTTATTAAAAACCACATGTTCTTTTGCTTAACATTGCAAAAGGCAGTGGAAAATGAGAATTTAGCCAATCCAAAAGCTGACATAACTGAGTTACCACTGAATCCTTTGAAAACTTTAAAAATGTCCATTTAGCTGACAGCTTGTACTCAAATGGAAGAAAACAGAAATAATATTGTTCCCCAGGAGGTTAACTAAATAGGCCTAGCAAGCTAAAACAAAGAAAATACAGCCAGGATGAACCCCAGCACTTTGGGAAGTGCACCAAAGTCGCTGCTGCTACCAGCAGAAATAGTGGTTGGATTACATCAGAAAGACCTTGGACAGACAAGGTTCAGTCTAACCAAGGCAATCAGAAAGGGGAACAAAATGGCTCTGGTGGCCCTGACAGTGCTGAAAATGAGCAGAAAGGTGAGGGGTAACAAGGCCAGAGCAGTAATAAATCCCTTCTTGTGCCAGCAGTAATGCATGCCCCTCTCCTTGGCTGCCAGTGTGTCACAGAGCCTGAACAAGCAGGTGTCCTGAGCAGCAGACAGTAGGAGAAATAACCATAAGTAGGAGTCTTCATCATCTCAGCAGCATTGAGTATGTGTGGAGGAGGCAGATGTGGAGCAGGGCTAAGCAGGAATAGCAGTGATGCCAAGGCCAGCTTTTACCAAGATGGGAAACAGTGTGGTTTCTGCACTGTTGTATACCCAAGGATGGATGGCTCCAAGGACAGACAATTTACTCCCACCACCAATTTGAATTTTGATCCCCCAAGACCGCTTATGATGGGGGTATAATATTTTAGATTTTAAAAAATTTCTACAGTAACATCCAGCTTTTGAGAAGAGAGGCTTATGAGAAGCCCAAGCAGCACTTCTCACAATGTACACACCCCATGGGTCTTCACCTCTTGCCTCCTGCTTCAAGAATTTGTTTCCAGTAGTCAGTCTTACAAAACAGCAGAGGGAGAGAGAAAATAAGTATGAGAGGCCAGAAATAATGGTGGTATTGACATATGTGTGCTTTTTCCTCCAGGCTTCAATTTCGTTCTCCTGATGTATGGAAGACATAGAAAATGTCCCTCTGTCAAATGCAAACAGTACAAGCAGTTGTGTGCATTTTTTTTTCGCGTAGATTTGACAGTGGCAGTTGTAAAAGTATTCTTCACAAGGTATTCCAGTATTAGAGTATGTGATTGCCCCTTCAAGGGAAGGGGAGGATGGGATGGCTTCAACAGTAGAGTGCCAGTATAGCAGCCAGCATGGGTGCACCTTGGTGTGAAACTGAGTAATACAGAAACAGTACCCCAAAAAATTAACCAAAGAAAGCTTGGTCACTAATAACATGAACAGAGGAACTTCGTATGTTCAAAACATGGAATACAAAGGATAAAATGAAGTACTCACAAATAAACATTATAGCACTTCACCAAGTATTTACTTGATTTATTACAGGGTTTCCAAGGGAGATCCTATGGTCTACTAAGACCCATTTTAAAAAATGCCTAAATATATTCTAACACAAATAATGAGTCAGATGGAATTGCTATGGTCGGTTAAGTGGGTAATGGATATTTAAAAGCTTTCAAACATCAATAAATCTGAAAGAGCTCTAACGGAGTACTTGTAGAACAAAAATAATTGGCACTTAAGAAACTGCCTGAGTATGTATCTGCCTAAACTTAACTACCAGCGAGAGGACAGCAAGTGTTTATGGTGCTGTGTACTGAGGATATAAAAGGCATACCAAACGCCTGCCAGTTCATTTGCTGATAGCCCGTAATGGGTCCAGACAGGCCGTAACTATTATCAAGGGGGTCTGATTCTCATTTATATGAAAGTCTTTGAATATCTGCTAGCATAAAAGTATCCTCGGACCGTGCATGAAGAAAGTAGACAGCAGCTCAGCAGCACATGCCTTGCACAAGGCTAAAGGCACTGTGCTGCAAGCTTGTTGAAGCTGCCTCTGCTAAAACCCTGATGTCTGCAGAAACTGAGTGAGAAATGCCCCAAGCAGAGCAGAGAGAAACCCTTTGGACAGCCCTGGTTTTTCCAAACGAAAGAAAAAAGAGGGGGTATTTTGTCAGCTCCAGATCAGAGCTAGTGGTACACTTGCACACAAACTAGGATAGAAGTTTGGGGTTTCTGTGGATGACCCAGGAGGAAGAGGATTTCACCATGATTTCTAAAACATCTGCAGATTGAGTAGTTGTTTTGTCCATGAGCAAGAGGGTTTGAAGAAATTTTGAAACGGCATCCTGGAAATTCTCTGTGTAGTAATAACAACAAAACATTGACTGATATTAGTGAGCTATAGCTTATAAAGCCAGAGACAATTCGATGACAAATCTGTTATAATTCTTTACTGCTACAGACTTTTCTCCCCTGGCTCAAATATGTGTGCTCTTAGTTAGGGTAAAACAATTGTCTGTATAAACCCAATCCAAGAGAGATTATACTAAAACCAAAAAATTGTGCCCATAACACATATAATAATGGGGTTTGTTTTCTACACACCTTATGTAATAGAATCTATTTAAAAAGCAGTCAAACACAGTTATGTTTGCCTAATTATAGCAACAGAATTATGGGGTAGGAAGACAGTGGAAAGATGGATGTCTGGGGCTGAGTGGGCAGTAAAGGGTGAAAGGGTGGAACTGTATCATTGCTAATGGAGTATTTTGTGTCATCATTTAATGAGTATGAGTTGAGAATCAGAGTGCCCCTTAATATTGTTTTTGCTACACTATCAAGTCTTAACTAAACAATACTATAAATTGGCTACAGAGACTATAAACTAATACCCTTATTTGTTTCAAGGCTGGGCAATGCTGAGTTTAATATATCATGTATATGTCTTAGAGATATAGCACAACTTCTGCAACCTCTCTCCCTTTGTGTTTGAAAAGCATTTTGATAATCTTTCTCAGAAATTTGTTTGTTCATGCATTTTTAGTTGGAATTCAAAATGTGATAATACATAATAAAAATATGTTGTAAATGTGACTATGACATGACATGGGTGTAGAGAAGCCACTATCTGATGTATAAGAGGCTGTTTCTTTAAAAACCATGACTCTTATTTGCAGTAAAACCTCTTTCTGACACCAGAAGAAAAAAGCAATTTTACAATGGAATTAAATTGTACTCAGTGTGCTCAGTTTGAGGCTGTCAGATGGATGCAAAGAGACTTTATTGTACATTATAATTTAATTAAACTTTATGTATAAGCGGTATAATTAGGTTCCTTGCTAAACTTTGCCCACATAACTATCTGGGAGCTTTATGGGATAATTTCTGATCTTGTCAGAACATAGAGTCTGGTTAGCAGATCTCGGAAGAGGCTGGGCATGCAGAAGTTACAAAGATATTTCCTCAGGCCCGAAATAATTTTTTTTTCTTCATGTTGACAGAATTGTTCAAGAACAGCCCACACTGACCAATAGTTAATATTATAATCCTACTAAAATTAGTATTTACATGCGGTGCCTACCCAGTAAGTACCAAATGTTAGAGATTAAAATCATATTTTAGCCTCCCAAATCTTTATTCAGAATTGCCTCTCTCTTGCATTTGGGCTGGACCGTTGGCTTCTCTTGGTAGTCTCTCTGTCTTCACAGCTGAAGGTAAATTGCTATAGCACTCTCCTAACCTCAATGTTGGCAAAACAGAGTACACTGTAAATTTCCTAAGTCATGCCATGTTTTATTTCATGTGAGTAACCCATGAGTCTTCTTTCCATTGCATTCATATTAATTAAAAATCGTGGGGTGCCTTGTATAAGTAGGTTTTAAGTGGCAACATTATAAGTTGGCATTAACAGCCAAAGCAGCATTCCCAAGCACGTTTTCTGGAGGAGATGGGGGAAGGCTGCAGCAGCTACATTGGAAACAATGCTGGAGCTGAAACTTCCTGCACATGAAAAGATTGTCTAGAAATGTTTGTTCAGCTTTCTGGCAGAGGTTGGGGGCAAAAGTAATTTGATTTTGCTACACAATTGTAATTTTAAAAGAGTATCTTATAAATATAGTTCTCTGCATTCATGTACCCAGACCATTTTACTTACATATCAAAGCAAGATTTGGATTTTGAACCATCAGCTTCCATGACCTCTGTCTGGAAGCAGCATTAGGAGTTTATTTTATGCATAGATCAACATATAAGGGCAAGCAACTCCCATTTTTTCAGTCATCTTCTTCATACTTTATGGACAAATAATACTCTTCTCAATTTTGCCAGACTCCCTCCACTGCAGTGATCTTCCATCAAACATAACAAAAAATTCTTAACTCTACAGTATTTTGAGACAGACAAATCTATCTCTATAATAGAGTGCTTTTAGAAGGTTAGAAGAAAAAATAAATTAAACTCACAGTTTTTACAAGAATTTCTGCAGAAATCTGTTAAACTGCTGTTTACTGCAGCTGTTTTGATCCCCAATAAATACAGCAGGGTTAGAAAAGATTTTAAATGAAGAGCCTACATACCCTTCCCAAGTTGAGACCACGTGATAGGTTAAAAACATGTTTAGGCATGTGAACTATGCTACTGAAATCAGAATAGAAGCAAAAATCATTAAAATCTTTCTTCTAGTGATTCCATATAAGTAAACATTTTGTTGGAAGCAACATTCTTGCTGTGTTACATCATTTCATTGATGCTATATAATTTATTTAGTCCTTTCTGTGTAATATTACAGGCACCACTCTGTGGAAATGCTTTCCATAAAAAGACCAAAGTGAGGTTGGAAAAAATCAGTGTCTGTACAAAAGTTCGCTGCAGAGTTTTTCTTTTCTGAATAAGAAAGCATTTTTCTCCATGGAAACATTATATGGAGCTTAATAGGAGTCTACTTACTGCTGGGAGCTGTGTTTGTTCCCTGCTAAGGACACCCTTGGGAGCACAGGGAAAAGGATTCTGATAAATTGGTTTCTTTTATAAGAAGAAACATTTTATGTAAAAATCTTCAGCAACCCTTCTCCTTTACACTTTCTGGGTTTCATAAAGGTGCAGAGGGCATTGGCTAGTATAGAAAAGGCACTGAAATGTTGGCTCTTGATGATGCATCGATGGCTTCCTCAGGATATGCTCCCAGTCACCTGAGTCTGGCCATTTTATTGTATGTCCTGTATTGTGGTTGCCAGACTAAAATATTTTCTTCTTTTTTTTAAAACATCATCTTTAAATTTTGCAGAGTGTGTATATAGAGTTTGTTCAAAGGAATGAGAGAAAAAGAAGACCAATTCAAGTTATAAAATAGGTTCCCCGCATTGCTGTGTTTTCAGTTTTCCCCTGAATCTAACAGTGGATCCATCTATTCTGGAAAGAAGCACAAAATAGGCATTATTGAGGATGTAAAAGATTTATGCTTTTACCAGCAGATTGTAATATTTTACAAGCTCTTCATCTTCGCTGTGTGTTCTCATCTTGGAGCATGCTGACAGTTTGGTTCCTTCCCTGAGAAATTCTGATTTCTTTTTGTTAGTTTTCTTCTAATAAACAACCTTATCGTAATTAGGAAGAGAACCTATATTAGCACTGAGTAGCCTTCCTTGTTTGCATCTGTGTCCAGCAGGTGGATAATAAGGTTGTTCTTAGTCTTATCGCAGTGTTCAGGCAGCCTGGTCTTCTCATTTAGGTAAAGAACTGGACCAAAGCACAAGTTTTCTTTGTAGCAGCTGAGAACCATAGAATGATAGCATATCAGGTGAGAAGGGGACCTCAAGGATCATCTGATCCAAACTTTCTTGGTAAAAGCACAGTCTAGACAAGATGGCCCAGCACCTTGTCCAGCTGAATCTTAAGAGTGTCCAGTGTTGGGGGATCCACCACTTCCCCGGGGAGATTATTTCAATGGCTGATTTTTCCCATTGTGAAAAATTTTCCTGTTGTGTCTAATCAGAATCTCTCCATGAATAATGTATGGTCTTTTTTCCCATGTGATTTCTTGTAAAAAGTGAGTAACTTCTTTGTTCCTTTTCAATACTGGAACATGGTGATAAGGTCTCCCCTGAGCCTTCTCGTCTGAAGGCTGAGCAGCTCAGTTCTCTCAGCCTTTCATCATATGGCAGGATTCTCAGTCCTTTGGTCATCTTTTTGGTGAAAGCTGAGCCTGTGCTCATTTTTGACAGGTCAACTTTTCTCTGGGAGAAAGGTCTAGGCTCTTGTTGCAACCCACCACCCATATTGAAGTCTCTTTCCTTACTAGTTCCATATGGCTGGAAGCATCAGAAGCTTTCTCTGTAGAATTGCTGGGTTTAGCACGGCCTGGTTTTTCCTTCTTCAATCAGTCAACAATATGCTTGGTGCTGCTCATTTCCGAGGCAGGTGTTGACATTTGTATTACATTAACAAGGAAAATGTCATCTGGCATTCATAGAAGATGAAGACTTTTTCTCTCCAAAAATAATAGGGTCAGAGGACAGGACAGGGGGCTATATACTTTTAAATAATCTTCATTTAGTGTGACAGAGGGATAAAAATACACAAGATTGGATCAAATTCACCTATGCTATCACAGCTTTGACTTTCATTTAATAGTAATTTCAGAACTTACCCTTGGTCTGAATAGTCACCGTGGTGGCAATGATAGGCTTCCAGCAAGGGAAGTTTTTTCGCTCAGCATTGTGATTGGGAATGAAAACCCATCTCCCCTGTTGGACTTACATCATATTAAAATAATATTGGTCTTGTTACACAGCATGAGGTTGATTGACCTTTAGGCTAGGGGAAGTGTAAGGCTAACAAGTTAAATGCCATTGAAAACAACTGGCTAAATCATAAATTCAGACTGACCTGGTTTAGGTATCTGTGATTTAAGGAAGAAATTTGGAGATGTCAGATCACATCCAGGGCTAAACAACTGAAAGAGAGAGACTAAAATACTCTACTTGATTGAAGATATTCTGATCCTGTTTTTCTCTGGTGTCTTGACCTTACTAAAGTTCACTTAGTATGTAATGGAAAAAACAACCGGTTTGATAGCAAAATACAGGAAATGCCTTCAATCATGCCTGATTACAGTAGCAGCTTTTCTTCTGGTTTGTTAGGGTTTTTTTCAGAATGCTCTCTGTGTGCCTGAAACAATGTAGAATAATAATGCTTTGGAGCCCTTTATTTGGTGTGTCAAAGCAGAGCAATTGGATGTCTGGCTTTTTGATGGATAGGCATGTAGGGAGTTTTTGCACAGGAGAGTTCCAGGTGACCTAAGTGAGAAAAATTAAGAATTATTAGAGGGCATAACTTAAAAGCCTAGCAAATTGTGTGTGTGGCAATTCCACCATGACTAAGAAGTCAAATAAATGCAGGTCTTTTTTAGAAATCTGCCTTTGTTTGACTTTCACCTACAAAAATTGAAGTTTTACAACTAATTTGGATGAAGTCTCTATCTGGAATAAAGGAAGCAAGGAAACAGCTTATACTGAATGTACACAAAGGCTCAGAATTGTCTCACCTAACTTTAGGAACACAACTGAAGCTTCCAAGTCAGGATCCTGCTTCTCCTGGAGTACATTTACAGCCAGTGGAGAAGGACAGACTGCTTTAGGGAGCTGTGCAGCCCACATGTTCTGTGTGTCATCTGCTTGAAGATATCTGTGGAGATGGCCATGGAGGGAGCCTGGGGCAAACCATGGTACCTCAATTAACCTCTGATGACTGGTGGCATAAATCTGGTCAGAATCCTGGAAAATACAGAATACAAAATTAAAACCAGAACAAAATGTTTCAGAGCTCTGGTTAAATCCATGTTTAAGGTAAATTTTGAAAATTGATGGAATTTGGGTTGATTACAATATATCTTTTAATTATGTTTTTCCTGATATCTGTATTAGATAAAAGATCCTTGTTGTGGGTTATTACAAGGCTTCGTTGCTGAGATAACTCAACAAGAACTGCTACAGAAATGCAAGGTGCTACCTAGATAGGCATGCATTTGTTAGCTCTGTGTTTTTCTGCTCTGTTTACAAAAGCTTTACTCGAAAGTTGGAAGGAGAAGGAAATATTTCAGTCTTTTTGGTTAGACACAGAAACTGCATGCCTGAAATGCAAGTGCTCTTTTCTTTCTGCTTGCATGGTTTGTATTCCATTGTTGTTCAAATGATAATGATTTTGTCATCCTACCTCCTGAGGTCACTGAGAAAAAAAAGAAAAAAAGAAAGAAAAACAACATTGCTTTTGGTTTCCAAAGGAAACTTTTGAGCAGATCCAAACTTCTTTAGGGTGTCTACTGATAAATTTGCTTTCTAAGGTTCTGGTAACATTTTTTCAGAACTGAGTTCTCAAAACTTGATCTGACAAGCTTTTCTAGCTTCACACCGTCCTTTCACTGTCTTTCATCAAGTGGTTTTATCAAATAATGATTAAGTATTGTTTTCTTTAAAAGGATTATGGACATACATAGTAGGCACTTTTAGCTTGCGCTCCACCTAACCTATTGTTATAATACGCAATCTTATTTTTATGTTATTTGAGATACAAAAATAAGAGCACTGAACCTCACAGAGTAGCATACCACAGTTTGAGTCAGTCCTTGGCTGAGCCTGGGGACCTCTCTTGTCTTCAGTGAGATCACCAAGGTGTCAGTGAGGACAAGGTTTATCACATTACATATTTAGCAATGACTTAACACATGGGCTTTGTAGTGAAGGCTGAAGCAGTAAATATCATTAGCAGTAGGACAGATTTCACCCCATTGTTCCCACCCTGAATATGCAGAGCCAGTTAAGATTTTTTCAGCTGAAGTTTTCAAGGCAAAAGTAAGAAAATAGTGGTTTTAACCGAGGTGGAGAGAGTGAGAAAGAAGGAAGAAAATCCCTGAGGGAATTTCTGGTAGCCTTAACGTTGGGACAGTCAGCAGGGTGGTGGGGGACCAGGACCTGCAGGCAGCTCAGCCCCCATGCAGAGCCAGTCCCTGGCTGGAGCACCAGGCTGGGGGCTGTTTACCTTCCTTTCACAAAAAGCTCTGAACAGTTTGTGTTTTCACCTAGAGAGAAACACAAATGGTTTGTAAAATCTCAAGAAGCCTTACAAAGTAAGAAAATCATTTGCTACCTAGTTTAACTTCAAGTTTCTGAGGCAGGTTTTTTGTCCTATTCAATAGGCTTAATATGAAGCCAGGTCCATTCGTGGCAGATCTTATTCGGTACAAAAATTCCGGTCCTGTGGGCCATGGGAAGGGAGAGTTGCCACTGGGATCCTACAAAAAGCTTGTCTAAATCAAGTGTTTGGCAGTAAGCTAAGTCAAGAGGCAGCATTGTAGTGCTATATCACATTCCTATCTCAGACCCATGGAAAAATTGTTGCGTTCCCAGGTGTGGGAGTCATGAAGGATGAGGTTTATAAAGTAACATGATGTGAATGCATAAGGCAACCTTCTCTTGAAAGAGAAATAGAGACCGCTCCCTTCTGTGCTTAGCCAATTTTAGAGAATGTTTTACATAATGCATATTTGAACTTGTACATATTCCACTTAGGTTCACAAATAAAAATGTGAAAATAATAAGAAAGGAAAAGTCATACAAAGGAAAGCTGTTAAGTACAATATATTTATTTGCCTGCACATTATTTAAAGGAAACCCAGCATAATAAGATAAGCAGATCAGGCACAGTAATGTCCTAAGCTGCTACCGACAATTGTAATAAAGTTATAGTCAAAGCCAGTAGAAAGCCATATAAAGAAATAATTTTAAAGAAAATGTCTCTCTGCTATTATGAAAGTCATTGGTTTCCTTAAGCTGCTGGAAATGAATATTAAAACCTTTGTTCAATATGTCATTAAGACATCAGTAAACAGTTAGGACCACTGAGTCCTAACTTACAGCCTTCTTTTCCATTTTGGGACCTTGCTGACCTGAAAGGTTTCTCCATGGTAGGCACTGCTGGAGAGGTGATGTTATACATCTGCAAGCCTCACTTTTGCCTTGTAACAGAGATGGCTTACAGAGCCATAGACAGTGATCGTGTGTTTATCTCCCTCCAATGTCTTTGGTGGGTAGACAGCAAGCTGCCTTTTGCTACATCCCTCCACCCATCTCTGCCACCCCTTAGTCCACAAATCCTTTGTGCAAAAGGCAGGGTGGTGGATGTTGTGTTGTATAAGGAAAGTAAACGTGTGTGTTTTTTTAAGTTAACATGCCTGACAAGAGAGTGTCACTATGGTCACATTAAAAGTCAACATTTCCCATTTATGTCTAGCCTGCTATCTGAACTATTACTGTTTTCTTCCATGAAAATGAGCTATAGCGTCTCTGGCTTTACTTGAAACCAAGTCTGTGATAGTAATTCATCTGCCATTAGCCATTACACACACTGATACACATCAGAATAAGGTGGATTCACTTTATTCCAAACTTGACACTGGGAAGTAGCAGTTTTCAAGTCTACACAGCAGATTTTTTGTATATTACTGAGTACGACTCTACTACAGTGTTTGTGTTTATATTATCTTTATTCTTTGATGATATCAAGTAATGTAACAGTGGCAAAAAATGTATATAAATTCAGTAATTACTTAATGGATCAACATAAAAACAAAGCAGAGAAATTACAAGACTTTCAGATAGTCACATGCAAAACTGAGATATCCTACAACAACAAAAGCAGCAGAACCATCTTTTTCTCGCTGTTAGTCTCACTCAGGTACCCCCTGCTTCCTCCCTGCTAACACAAACTGCTCTACTGTCATGGATTCGCTCACAAGCATGAACAGTTGAGTGTGTGTCCTATTTTTTACTGCATAGATAAGGGAGGTCACTGGTAGAACCTGATACCCAAGGACACTGCAATTATTGCCTGTTTATGCTCAGTAACCTCAGAAAGTATGGGCTCCTTCTTTCCCATTGAGGTTTTCAAAAGGGAAAAAAAAATTATTATTACTACTTTGTGTTTTCTTAGTAGGTATGGTTTGAATTTTCCCATTTATCTCTGATCTGCTGCAGGGGGGAAAACAGCCTTGCTGATGAGTTGTGACTAAAATACTTAGAGCAACAAAAGAACCCACGCTTGAAGTACAGTCCGCTAATATATCTGTCCTGTTCTGTTTATGTACGGAAACTGAGATTAAGTTGGTGAGATCTAAACACCAAAGAAGCTAACACCAGAACTTTAAAATTGTTGACTTGCCTTTTTGTTTTCTGACTCGTTCCATATATAATTGCATCTTGCTTAGAATTGTAACCTAGTACATTAGTTATTAGCATTTTGAGGACACTGATATGTACATTTTGAGGACAGCAAAGCGTAAATTTATGCTGGGTATGTGAGAGACCCGATGTTATAGGTGAGCATCTTCGTCTCAAAAGCAATTTGGATACCACTCAGGAACTGAGAAAGTAGTTCTAGGGATGTAGAAGTCTTACCTTAATTAAACAGATAAAAAAATCATCTTGTTGAATTTTCTAATTGATATGATGATCATATTGTCTTCAGTTATGAATTTCAATAACACTAATAACTAGAGAATGATTCTGATGGTTTTCCATGTTGTTGGAGGAAGTTTCCCTTTTACCTTTTGTGGTTTCTTGTGTGAACAGCTTGTCTATTTAAAGCCTGCAGAGAGGATGTGATTTTCCCATGCAGAGAAACAATGGCAGTGATTTCAAATAACCTGTTGAAAGGGTTTATTGCAGTTGAAACTCACCAAAAAAGTGGTTGTTCAATAGTTCTGTACTTTATACTTGTGTTGCTTTCAATTCTTTCTGAATGTTGATATTCTATAGATGTTTAGTGAGGTACGATCCTTCATTTAACTTTTACCCTATAAAGAAATATTCTTGCTTCTAATGTTGTTATTTGTAGATAATAATTATTATGCTTCATTCTGTGAAATGTTGCTCAATCAACAGTCAGAGTAGAAGTGGTAAAGTGGCCACTGTAATGTGGTTGCTTGCCAGCTTGTGATCGTGTTTCTCAGCTGCTTGATCTTGTTCTTCAAATATGTATTTATTTAGTCACTGCTGTTTACTGTGTTGAAAGGCTACTGTTAGTAATGTTTGGCAGACTTTCTGATTTTACTGGTCCAAACCCATCTTGATTGTTTAACTGCCTTACTTTCAACAAGAAAATTCTGTGTTATCTAAATGACACTTGTGACACACAGTGCCACTCACACAAGATGCTTATCTCTCTGGCTACGGGTGGGATTCAGACTTTAAGAACCCAGTCCTATGAAATAGTCGCCCACTGAACCTTTGGAGGAAGCCAAGGCACTCAGTGTCTCATGGCACTTGTGTGTGGAGGGAGGAATGAGCATTATGGAAGTTTTCTCACAGGTTACCTGTAGTCAGCCTGCTCTTCTGTTCCAACTCGCACAAACCTAACTCATAATCCTGATTCTTTCTTGAGATCCTGCCAATCATTCCAACTTCTGAGGTGATTGTGATGCTGGCAGGTATGCAGAAATAGAGAGCAAGGCTTAAATTTCTGTTTAAAGCCTTCTGAGGGAAAAAACAATAATGAAAGGAGAAAAAAAAAACCCCACAACATTTCATTCAATGACTGCTCAAGTCAACTCAAGTGACTCTACAAAGTATCTTGGCAAAAAAACAAAGAGAAACAGCTTAATGTAGCATTCCTGCATTCAAGCAATCTGAGCATTCTCCTGGCTTAACTGGTTAGGTTGTTTGCAGTTGCATGTAATTAATTACTCAGGTTGTAGGAACTCATTTTGTCAGACACAGATGACTTTCTTAGTTGCTACAAAGAGAATGCAAAATGAGAAAAAGAAGAATTTAATAGACCTTTGTCATTGAGCTATCTGACACTGTATTATTTGGTATGTTCTGATTCAGAGATAGACAACCGGCACTAAATCCAGGAAACAAATAAAAGACAGAATGGATCAGAATGGAACAATCTGTACAGACAATTATTTTACATTCCAGATATGGCTGTGTACTTTACTTTTGGAGGAGTAGGAGAGCTGGCCGTTTCTTAGAACAGTCGCAAAATAGGGGTCTAAAAGTTAAAGTTTTAATTTTTTTCAGTGAGGCTGCTGCTCTAGAAAGACAAGCTTCCCTGACAACTCTTTTTCTGTTACTTCTTCATTTGTTTCCTCTTCTCTGTATGTTTTGGTTGTCGGTTGTTTTGTTTTTTTTTCCTGTGAGGTGTTAAGTAGCACGTTATCTATTCCTACTCTCATAGTTATTTAGTTAACTTAGATTTCTTTTTCCAAAGTTGCAGAATTAGAGGGATTTGGTGAGGTTTCTTGGGTTTGGTAGTTTTTTTCTGTTTGGTTTTTTGGGGTTTTTTTGTTTTGTTTTTTTTTAATCTGGCAACTGTAAATTGACAATGATTTTCAATGCAAGCACTTTTATGGACTATGATAATCTTGTGGGCTAGCTATGAATTTGGCACTTTGGCAGACTTCCAGCTTACCTTTTAACCTCCCATATGTACTTTGATGGGAGTCATACTGCTGTTGTTTTAGCCTCTTCCAAATTTCTTTTGAAACTTTGGTGCACTTTGTGATAACACAAATCTACTGGTATTACATTCCATTATTGCATGAGTAATTAAGCTGATGTCCTCAGTGCCTTCAACAGAGTTTTGAAAAGGCTTATAGGCTTCACTGCACTGTTTTGGCTTGATGAAGGGGTCCCAGATGTTTTTCTTCTGTCAAGTAAGATTATAGTTTGGTAAATGGTAAAAAAGTTAAATTGACTTGTGCTTTTACAGATAGGCTTCCAATTTCATTGTCAGTCTTTACAGGTAGTCTGAATTTAATAATTAGACTCTTCCTGGTTTTCTCTTGGCTCAGTTTGTTTATCCTGTTTTCCCACTGTCAAGTTAAATTTTTATTGCTAATTTCTGTGTCTTATACAAATCCTTAAGGAAATGAAGAGAATGGTGAATATCTTGTCTTTATCCATTATGTGGTGCCTTACTGTTAGTGCTTTATTGCTGTTGAAGGGAGTTTCCTGGATTATTGACTATATCTCCATTCAAGTCCATGGCTACCATATGGATGGCATTAAATGAAAGTTAAATGATTTTAGGTCCCAACAACTCCAGTGTGTCACCTGCCTGCGTGGGGAAGTCCTGGGATCAGAGTTAAGATAAAATTTAGGAGTCTTCTCATAAACACTTAATACTTAGAACACTTAATAAAGGTGGATCCATTTTTCTAAGCAGCCTCCCAGATTTCTTCAGTTCCTATCATAATTATATGTATTATGACCTTGTTTCTAACAGTCTGTTGGGATGATGGCTGAAAGTGGTTCCAAGAGTACATCAAATATAATTATACTTTGATTTCTTTATCTGAACATCTTGACTTTTTGAAATATAGCTTGTATTCTTCCTTAGTTAAGGAACATCCAAGATAACACTGCACTTGGAAGGTTAAAAGCTATAGCTACAATCTTGTTTCCTTCTGCAATATGCAAGAGCCTTACCCTGATGACCACGTTCTATTTGATGTTGCTATAGTCCTGTTTGAATGCAGGTCTTCTTATTGTAACACTTGCAATTCACTGACGCAGCAGTTTTGGGAAGGCACATGATTTTTGAAACAGGGAGCTTTATTTTGTTTATTTGACATCTTGCAGGGGGACACAGAGCTGTTGATATCTTGTTTGCCCTGGCATTATGTTGGACAGTTCTTGCAAATCACTTTCCACAGGTAGAAAGAGGTAGTTACTTGAGGGGTTAAATGGTTATATGTAGGGGGCTATGTTGCAGCCAGCTGGATCTCGGATTGTTTAGGAACTGCTGAAATTAATGACCTTAAGGAATGATAAAATATGTAGTCTGCTCCAAGGGGCCTTACATGGGTGACCCCTGAGGACCCGCAGGAGCAGCGAAGCTGATCCGGAGATAGCAAAGTGTGATGTAGGGGATGTTGCTTGCAACAAACATTTCTACAGCCAGTGTACACTTCAGCTACGTAAACCATATCTGACAAAGCTGGTTTGTGTAGGAGACAGTTGTTTTACTGTTTTACTGAGGTAAATATGACTTTGTTGTGCCATGTCTTTGTTGTGCCAAGCCAATAAGGCTTCTTTTACACGCACAAACCACTTCGTAACATGCACACAGCACAACCTATCTCTACATGCACAGTAAGTCCTCCAGTGCTTCCAAGTATCTGATTTACTGCAGATGTGCAATGATTATGCACACATGAGTAGCAAGTCCACTGTGTCCCAAAAATAGCTGATTTTTATGTTGGCCTGTGTACCTGCTTGATGAATATATGGGCCAGCATGTTAAAAAATGCTTAACCAGTATCAAAGGAAAAAAAAACCAACTAAAATCCACCTACTGAAATTGGTGTGAGAGGAAGAAAAGAATATTTCTGGGTAAATCCCAGCATACTGTAGCCTTGGACATGTCTACAAAAACTCTTAACATACTGCAGCCTTGGAAGCGCTGTTTAATCAATTAATGTGGGTAAATGCTTCCACCATGTTTGGGGCCTGTGGTTCTGAAGTCTGGGATCTGATAGGGAGACATTTCTCTGGAAGAAATCCTCTGAGTAACGTGAAGACTTCTCATCCCTCACTCAGATCAAATTTGTTGGCATAAAGGATTTTTGCAAAAAAATCCCTATCTTTTCATAGGCTTTTGGGGTGAAAGTCATTTACAGAGGCTAGCATGGGATTTTATTCCTCTTCTCTGATTTAGAGCTTGCCTACACACACTATTTTTTTCTCATCAATTCAACCTAAGGAAATTTCTCTAATTATTCTAGGAAAAAGAATTCTGATCAGCAAATGTTGACAAAGTCACCTAAAGACGTGTTCTGCTTTTGATTCTCTCCTCTTTGTGCATTCATACATACAATACTATATAGCTATATTTATATATTTATCTACTTCATGTCTAAATATACTACGTATCTTTAGTACACATCAGAGATACCTAAAAGCCTAGACAGAAATATAAAAATAAAATGGTCCATACAATATAAACGGGATTTTTTTGCCACTGTTTTATGTTTGTGTTATTATTTCTACATGATTAAGAGGTTTTGATTGGGAAGGGGGGGGTGGTTCATGCAAGTGAGAATTCTTTTATGCACTGATTTCCCAGATCCTTTTGTAATAAGTCTTAGGCAAGTGGCAGGTAAGTTAAATGGTACCTAGCACCTATTGTGTTGGAACATGTAATAACCATCAATGGTATATTTAGAAAATATGCAGAGGGCAAGACAGGAAAGGTGGATATCCTTTTCTCAACCTTTTTTGACCTGACCCAATTTAATAAGCGGACAATTGTGTGGTTTTGACACAAAGACATTTGTACAGCAAGTGATCAGAAACAGCTGCTAAGATATGTTGTTTAACAATGAACGCAAAATATTCCTGTGAAAATTTTCTTGAGCAGGTTTAAGCTGCAGAAAATAGCGTTCCCAAAGATGGGAATACTGTGTTTCATCCCTCTCATTGCAATCTAAACTTTGAGTTGCTAGTATACATTAAGAATCAAATTCAAAATGATCCAAGTTTGAAAGTACCTATTAATTGAACCCATATGATAGACTATGGATAAATTGGTCCTCCTTGCTTAGTGCTAATGCAAAAAATAGAGAATAGCTTCATTGACCTGTTTCATATTGACAGAGTGCTAGATTTGTAGCAAACAAGAAACTGAGATCTGTCATAAATGTTTCTATGCTGTCTTGAATACATAAAAGCTGTCCTTTCTTGCAGCTAAAGAGAGTAAAAGCCTGGTCTTACAAAATGCATGTAATTGTCTGCTTCTTTATTTTATTGCCTTTAACTAGGTCTGTTTAGTGACTGCTACCAACTTTTCATGCACACGTGTGAAGGACAGTTTCTCAGTGGTGTTTCTGAAACCATTTATTTGTCAAATTCTGTAGTTCATTATGAAATTCAAGAGCACATGATCAAAATTGGAGAGTTGATTTAATTTGAGGCCTTTGTATTTCAGGGACCTGAAACTGGACAATATTCTTCTGGATGCAGAAGGCCACTGTAAACTGGCTGACTTTGGGATGTGCAAAGAAGGGATTCTGAATGGAGTGACCACCACGACGTTTTGTGGCACGCCTGACTATATAGCTCCGGAGGTACTTTTTTGCACTGCACTAAGAGTACAGATATAATCATTCATCAGACTGTTACATGTGTGATTTTAGACACTCTTTACATGTAGATGAAAACAATTAAGATGCAGACCAGATTCTGCTGCAGTTGTGCTTAGGTAATCTTGCAGAAATTGGTTACTCTACTGCTCACAAGCACTATTCCTTGATGATAGGAGTGTTTTTTCTAGTATTTGTTTCCTGAAATTAAAATTATTCTTCTCTATTTGCTCATTTCTGACTCAGCATCATTATGATGATTTTTAGCAGCCTTTAAGGTGCTAGATGCAACTGAGTATTGCAATCTTAGTTGTCTTTAGTAGTTATAAAAATGTTCTTCTTTTTTTAGTGAGATTTAAAAAAACATATTCATACAGAAGAAACCATGTTTGGTGCCATTTTGTCTACAGTCTTTGTGGGAATATAATTTTTTTCCTTTCTTTAAAATATCTGTGAGTTCGACCTCAACAGCCAAAATCTGTCTAAGTTTGAAAGACAGGTGTCTGCTAAGGAAGGCAGGAGCCCCACCTTGGAATGGAAAAAATGCAACCCCCTTCCCTCCGAATTACTATAAATTTGAAATTAAGGGGCTTTCAGGCAAAGATATGATGAATAGGAATAACAGTTCTTTACTTTTTTATATATATATATATATATAA
>VWZT01010244.1:129289-206505 GCA_013397055.1 Pachycephala philippinensis | reverse complement strand
AGAGAAAATCCAGTCCGGGTTTTCTCCCATTCCAGTTTTTGTGGAAATCCAGTCCGGGTTTTCCCCCATTCCGTATTCCGGGGAAAATCCAGTCCGGGTTTTCCCATAGCCTCGATCCCGGATTTTTGAGCGAAGGCAGAGGAAAAATCTGTATTTTTATGGCTTCCTGTGGCCTGCAGGAGCTGGGATGTGCTGAGCTGCACCCTCCATTCTACAATGCAATATTGGAATTTTCTCCATGAAAATTCAGTGATCCCATCTTGAGAAAAAACACAACTCAGCAACAAACAGAGCAGAATCTCACTTTTAATGTATCAAATATATGGTACCTTTGAATTACAAGATCACTTTCCCATGGAACTACTAGCAAAAATATCCACAAGAAGTTCAAATAAATGATACCTCCCTATCTTGATTAATAATATGCAGCAACAGCTCTTGGAATGAAAAAAAATATTGCTCTAATATAGAAAAACAGTTGACCCACACAATATATGACTTCTATAAAACAGGTTAAATACAGCCTCAATATGTCATTTAAGAAATAGAAATAATTTTTAAAAACAATGTGTAGGTTTAACTGTACGTACACAAGTCTGACTCATAGTCACCAAGGCACTAAGCTTCAATTTTTTTTTTGAACTTTAGTCAATGTTAGTTGAAGTTGCTCAATATAATAGAAAATGTTATATATATATATAATTATATGCATGTCTTACAGAGTTTGAAAAGTATTCCAGCATTAAAAGAAAATAAACACCAGTGTGGTGGTTTTGGCTTTGTATGAAGTCTTTTCTTGTTCAGTATACTAACTGAGTCCTTTGAGAAATTCTTGAAAATTATTACTGAAAATAAAGCAATAATAAGAACACAGGAACTTTTACCGAGGCTTCCAATTTTTTCATCTTAATTGCAGAAGTTTATCTCCTGCTTCTATTTCTCTTGCACCATGGTGATATGTTTCAATTTCCTTTTCTTTAGCAGTATGTGATTTCCAAAGAGCGCCCAGAACACTTGAAAAGTATACATTTAATTTTCTGTATTTGGTGGCTATAAAATACAATTTTCTTTCAATGAAGAATGCAGTTGGGATCCAAACCTGTATATCCAAATGTTAAACTCATTTCTGTTTTTATGTTAAGACTGGATTTGGTTTTGTATTGGTCTTGATTCCCAACTAACTGCACTAAGCCCAAGCAGTACACCACGGGACTCCTGCCTGCAGCATTGAAATGTTGTGTAAGGAGGTGATGGATTTGCTGCCATTCCGACTCAGTTTAAGGCAGCCAACTTCACCTTAAGCAGGCACCCACTCTTCTTTCCCTGGTTCCCTGTCATGCTGAACCAACGCAGTCAAACTGCAAGCTTCTTTCCAGTGAAAAGGAGACAAGAATTAAACTTGTTCCTGGTACAACAGTAGTTCTGTAACACCAAATACTACTATACAATAAAACTCCATTGTGCTAACCTATTACTTGCCACTAAAGGTATTTGCCACAAGGTTGAACTTGTGCCACATGAGAAGTTGGAGCCAGTTTTTCTGAAAGCAAGTGCAATTAAAGTGAATTCTACAGCCGTGTATTGTACAGCAGTTTAATGCTGTAAAAGGAACTTGAACAAAAATGCTTTTGGCTTCCTTCAGCCCTACCTAAAGGACAAGAATAAATCTCTCAGATGATCTCTGTGCAGCATTAAAAGCTGGTTCAGTTTGTTTTGTTCAAGATAGAGACAAGGAAATGTTTCACATTTTCCACCAGTCTGTTTTGTATATGTGATCTTTTTTCCCCTATAGTGTGACCTGCTTTAAACAGCTTGGAAGGATATGCAGCTCTTTTGCTCACAAGCATAGTCGTTTACTCAGGGGACTGATAAACTCCGTCAGTGCTTCTGAGAACAACATCTCATTGACACTTAGCTATGTTAGTGCAAATTGCATGGGTAAGAAACCCTGCCTGCTGTTACTGAAATCAGTGTGGATTCAGTCCTGCTTAGGCACTGGGGCATAGAATGGGTGTATCATGTTGAAACAGCAAATGTGCAGCCGAGAGAGTTGTCTCACTTGTCTCTTCAATCTTTTTCTATGCTAGATCCTCCAGGAGCTGGAATATGGTCCATCCGTGGACTGGTGGGCTCTAGGTGTTCTCATGTACGAAATGATGGCTGGGCAACCCCCCTTTGAAGCTGACAATGAAGATGATCTCTTTGAATCCATCCTTCACGATGATGTATTGTATCCAGTCTGGCTCAGTAAAGAAGCTGTCAGCATTTTAAAAGCAGTGAGTCTTCCATTACTTGCTTTCCTCCTCCTCCTCATGGGGTTTTTGGGGGTTTGGCTTGTTGGGTTTTTTCCCTTGATTAAAATTGAATTTGCTGAAAGTTGTTGAGAGCAGTCACCACTGGGAGTTCAAGCACAGTTCAGAGTGCCACTGTTAGGATAATGGGGCCTGGGATAAATTACACTGCTTGTGGGAAAGGAACAGAATGTTTGTATTCCACGCAGTTGTACACTGTATAAATCTGTGTACTGCAGATTCATGTTTCAGGGAAAACCCAACCAAGCTCAAACTGTGCTATCACTTTGACACTTTCTGTGCCGCATGGTCACTGGAGTGGGAGAAGCACTACGTAATTAAAGAAACAATGTTTTTTATTTAACCCGCTTACAAAATTTCCTGTCCCTTTGCCTTTCTTCCCCTGTCATCAGGATGGGTCGAAAGCCCTTTATTTACAGCTGTATGCTCTATTTTATAGTTCACATGATAAGCAGTCTTACTTTAGTGTGATTATTTCTGCCCTGGTTGGGATTTTTCAGTATGAGTAGTAGCTTGACAGAAACTTGTGTCACCAAATGCCGCAATTTTATAATCAGTCAGTCTGAGTTACTGGGCAACTTCAGTTTTTAGACTATCTTTCTAAAATCAGATTTATAAAGTCATTCATTACTATGACACTGACATAAATTCTTTCTTCTGTTCTAGTATCATCCTAAAATTAAAAGCAAAACAAAGCAGTATGCCAATCCCCATAGTTTGAAAACCTGAGGAGGATTTTTGGCTTAGAAAAATGACTTTTTTTAATTTCTTTTTTTAAAAATTTATTTATTTTTTTATTTATTCCATTTTTCCACCTTCTTTGAAACTGGAAAATTTCTGGCTTTCCACATATTTTTCTTTCAGCATCTGGAATAAGGGAGACTTTCAATTAAGACGGCAGCTGATAGTGTAAAATCCTGCAGAAATCTTCACAGAGGGTTATTTTGAAATTATATATAAAACATGAACAAAGTGTAATTTTAACACCAGTGGACAGATAACACATTTTGCAGAAATTCTCATCCTGACCTGTTAAAGAAAATGTCTCCAGGCTCCTTCTAGCTGAGTGAGAGAGAAGCTCTAGCAATGATTCAAAGCAGAAGTCAAAGTTAACCTCTCGGAAATGTTTGCTGTAGTATCTCTTTTGCTACATTCACTGTAGTGAGAACAGGGGGGCTTTTTTACTGCTGATAATAATTTATTGATACTTATTCTCGCTTCTCCCCCAAATATCTTTCTGACTACATTTTGTTAGCTCACTTGATACTTCATGCATCCATTTCTGTTTCCAGACCCTTTGATTATTTTACTTCAGCAGTTAAAATGTATGGACTTGAGCTGCAGAATTCAGACTTATATCCAGGGTTCAGGGGTTATTTTGGCACATTGTAAAGGAAGGGTTGTTGTCAGTTTTCGTACCTACATCTGAATTTCACTGTAGTCCAGGAGATTTTCTGTAGTGTTTCGGTTTCACAGTCCGTAAGATCTGTTCCTTTGCTATCCAGAGGCTTCTTGAGTGAATCTATGTTATTTGACCTTTCTATTATTCTGAAAGCATTTGGTGCAAGGGACAATGTAACAGATAATTCTCTGGCTTAAGTGTGTAGTACAAGAGCCACTGTAACTATTAGGAGAAGGTATTTGTGGTACAGAGGAAAGGGAGAAATAGATTTAACAATCAGAGCTTTACTGTGTTATCTCATTGGAAATGCAAGGAGTGAGATGCACAACTGTTAATGTTATGCACATCCTTCATTAACCACACACAAATGCAGATGTAGAATTGGACTGCAGATGTAATCTATATATTTTTCTGAATGTAAGTGCAAGGGTCTTAATCCCTCTAATTTCTTTTAAAGTTGACTTTTCTATAAATTTTTCTGAGACTATTTTCCTGGACCTGCATTTTGATAGTAGGAATAGTGATATGTATCTTGCTGTAGTCATAGCCTTTTAGGCATAAATTGATACAATTTAATGGAGCTGTGGCAGTTTACACCATAAATAAAATACATTTCCTTACGTTTAGTAACCTGCTGCCTATGCATCCATGGTGTGAAACCTGTTTGAAACTTGTGTTCTTCATCTGATACTTGTCCATGTGAAGAACAGGAAAAACAGAGGAAAGAAAGAGGCGTCTATGTATTTTACCACTGAATGGTAGCAAGGGATTAATTTTGGAACACTTCATTTCCTCACATTGTGCTTTGAGACATGAGTTTTATTCTTTAGAAACTGTGTATTTTTACACTCCTTCAAACAGTACGTAAGGAAAGTTTAATAAGAAGACATTCTCTTTGTGTTAAATAATAATGTCTTATTTTCTGAAGAAAGTGTTTTCCTGTTATTTCCAACAAAACACTAAGGATGATGATTTTAAAGCTCAGTATTACAAGGCAGCATGTTGCTTATCCCATGAAAATCCACACATCTTAGTAGTGCTGTTTCTGTGAATTGACAGGAATTGCTAATTTAAATTCTTTCCTGTGTGGTAAGGAAAACAATTCTTCATTGAAATTGTCTCTCTGCTTCTTCACAAGCTGTGGAGAGATGTTGTCTCTACAGTGTGTGTTCCCTGTGTACCAGGATGACCGTCTCTGGCTACAGAAGCGGAACTCTGTTTTTAAGCTATGTGATTTATTTCAAGAAGCAAAATTTGGGGAGCCCAGTGATCCTTTATTCAGGCCCCAAAGCAACATTTTGTCCTGTTATCATTTAAGTCAGCAGGAATGCTGATCCTAAAAGGCTTCTCCTTTCAGAAAAGGAGGTTGCTGCCTTAGTATGGGAAAATAAAGAGGCTTATGGCTATGGCTGTCAGCTCTGTTTGCAGCCAGCTCTTCAGCAGAGCACAGTTAACAGCTGTATCTGTCCTGACAGCTGCATCAGTGTTGATGCTGTTGATAAACAGGGAATAAAAGTCAGCTTGTGCTTCAGAAATAGAAAGGGATTAAATTATTGGAATTAAATGTCTGCTTTAGAAGTTTGATATTATTTCATCATATATGCATATGGTGAATTTGTTTCAGTATTCATTCCTAAAATACATTCTCCCTCATCATCCATTTCAAAGTTTCATGAAGCTTGTGAAGTACAACACTGAACTGGACTGTCTAGTCCATTTTCTAGTCCTGGGCTTCTTAAAAAATTACATGTCCGGATGCTTTCCCTGTCTCCAGTTTAAAACAAAGATAAAACATGGCAGATACTAGGATCATATTTTACTTCTTTGATACCTGGATTATATGGTACAAAAAACATATCCTGTAGTTTCCATGTTCTGTTTCTGCAATACATGCGGCTGCTGGTTCCTGGCCTGCTCGCTCCAGTCCTGGAGATGAAATAAAGCAGAGGAATGTAGGAATGTGTTTTGTGGGTTTTCAGGAGATCTCACCAAAGCTCAGTAATCTTTTCAAAACCTTTGTTTCTCCTGCTCATAGGAAATATTGCCTGTAGTTTAGATAGGACTTGTCCACTTGCAGAAGAACTTGCAGAGCAGTTGAACACAAGACCAAAGAGAAGGATCATCTTCAGAACGGCGCGTGTATGTCAGAAACCACAGACAGAATTGCCTTGCTGATCTCTGTTATACCTTTAAAATGACAGAAAGGCTATTCTTCTATTAGATAGTATAATGTGATGCATAGGTTGAAAAGGCACTAAACAATTATTACTTTTTTTACTTTGTATGCTTTTTTAAAATTTAAAAATGTTATATAATGGCTGAAGTTATATATGAAGTTACATGAAGTAATATGAAGTTATAGCAGAGCTATTGAGCTAATTCTATAATGTGAGTGTGTTCATGTGTATAAGAACAGCATTTGTTGCTACTTGAATTGCAAGGATTCTGTGTCCACACAAATTAGGAAATAAGTAGAGCAGTTGCTAATAAAAGAAGGAAGAAATAACAGGGAAAAATCAGGTAAAGTACTTTGAACTGCCATCAGTTGATATCAATATCTTACACTAGTTGTACAGCTTTTTCGTGACAGGAATAGTAATAGTTTAAAAGTGAGAAGTTCATAAATTACCACACCAGAGGAGACTAGTTAGTTCCAGTTGCTGACACTAATGGTGTACTAAAAATGAAAGAGAATGTGCAAGTTATGTCATGGGGGAGATGATTTAACTTCCCATTCTCAATGGAAGCGTTCTGCAGGTACTGATCACTGTGTCTCTGGAAGGTTTAAGATCATCTTTCTTTCCTTTAGTAGTTTTGGCTAAAGCTAAAACTAGAAATGCTGAAAGAGAATCTATTCCTTTAGCACTCCCAGTCAGATGAAATGAAGAGGTCTCAACAATGAACTGAAAGTGTTTCCTGCAGTAAATTTACAGTTCGGAGTCTCTGAATCTTACAGTTTGGCTGAAACCTCTGAAATTTGGAGGGCCAGAAGAAATAACCTTGTGAAAGGGGACTGTCTCTAAAAACTTGGCTTTAAGAATTATAGTGCGTAATTGATGATTTCCAGGCAAATGATTTCCAGGTATTGCCATTCATGTTTTAACTTTTCCCTCCTCTCCTCCCCACCCTGTAGTTCATGACAAAGAATCCCAACAAGCGACTTGGCTGTGTGGCGTCACAAAATGGGGAAGATGCGATTAAGCAGCATCCATTTTTCAAGGAAATTGACTGGGTTCTTCTAGAACAAAGGAAAATCAAGCCACCCTTCAAACCTCGGATTGTAAGTAACAGTTTGTATAACATTCAGAGAAAACTTGGTTTGACAATTCTACTTGTTGGCTTTTCTGAGAAATGCGATTACCTGATGCAGTATTTGGGGGCTGAACTGGTAACATAAAAAGGGCTCTGAAAATATTTCTTTGTCATTGTTTCTGTGAAGGTAAGTGTCAGGAATAGATTAAATAGACAGGAAAACGTTCATGTTCAGCCACATAAACCATGAGACAGTTCAAGGCACTGTTTTAATTATTTTCTGTGTTCTTAAAGGTACCATAGCCAGAAAAGATTATTTCAGTCTATTTATACTGTCTATACTTTCTGTGTGAACTCTTTACAGTTCTGCATTGCTGATGGCCACTGGATTTTGTAGTAAAACACAGACAAGAATTTGTGAGCAATAATATTTTAAGTAAAGAAACTTGAAAAAACAGCTTCTTCGGGGAGAGAAATATATATTATGATTAGATAAATTTATGTACTTACATTTTCCTGGATAATATCCAAGTATTTCTATTTTAAAGTAGCAAATATCTGTAAATAGCAGCCCCACCTGCAGAAAGTACGAAGCCAAGCAAAAATACTTTACTTATTCTAGTCTTCCTCTGGATGAAAATACTTACAATTAACCAAATGTCACATAATGTGTGTGGTTACTTTTGTGCTTAAACGTGCAAGAGGCTAATTTTATGATAAATCCTCTGAGACTGATTTGAGTCTTTTGATTTCACACGTTCTTAGTTACAATGTTTGATTTGCCTGTGAGTATGGTCAAGGTACTTCTTTGTTTCTTTAGATAGTTTACAAAGGTAGTAAAAAAAAAACAAAAAGCAAAACAAATGAACAAAATAAAAACCTTAGGTCTCAACTCTGAATCCTGAATTAAATGTAGAGGTGAAAAAGCCCCCTCTGTTTTTGAAGAATTGCTGTATGTTACATGTAATGCATTTACTTTGAGCTCGGTGGGATGCATTTCCCCAAGCTCCTTGTGCAGATGTTGAAAGCAGGGCTGACAATCCAGAACAGGAGCCTGAGGTAGCTCCTTCAAGTCCTCTCTTGGGGAAATCTCTCTCTCTCTGTAGCCGTGCAGAAAAAGCCCAAAGTGATTGACAACTGTAAGTGAAAGCCCTTCTGAATGCATTTCTAGGAGTAAGATACAGTGTGATCATATAAGGAAGGTTTTTCTTAATGTATTTGTTGGAGAATGGAAACGTAATGCCCAGGCGGAGGGAGGCCTGAGCCAGCCCCACTCCTGGAAGCGATGCAGCCCGTCCCTTACCCTGCTGCCCAGCTCCGCGCTGGAGCTGTGGCCAGGCTGCAGCTGGTGCCTGGGCTGATGTACAAGTCTCTGCACTGCTGCAGGAAGTGTGAACCCCAAATTAACTCCTTTAGTATCTATATGAAGCCTGTTTAGTACTGTGACTAGCTGTTTTCCAGTCAGGTTCCACAGCTCTCAGGTAGTTGCACTTGGATGTAGTCGGTGTTTAGCTGAGTTGCATTTATGTAGGTCTTTTCTTGTTTTCACAAGAATTTGGTCTTCCATCTCACAGTAATTTTTGTTGCTTTGCTCAGTATTCATCAGAGTTTTGTTAATACAGTTATTAAATCAAGATGAACAATTGCAGAATTATTTTCACTTTATGCCTGCATCTTATTTCCAGTTTCCTTTCATCTAGTCTTTTTATAGGCTGTTTTCCTTTCATGATCAAGATGCATAGTCCCTTTGACAATAGGTATTTTTATGAGGCCTTTATTGTTTTTGTAAGTAGTCCCACTATGTCAGTCCTTAAAGTCAGGAGGCGTTTCATATATCAGGTATTTTTATTCATTGCTGATATAAATGCCTTCTGCCTTCTCAGTGGGGTTCTTTCTCTTTCTGGTAATTATTTCATTGCTGTTATACTGTAAAGCCAATCCTGTTTCATTAATTCCTGTTTGTTCCTTTTCCTCTTTTCTGCTTTCTTTAAAGGTATTTTAGTTGAATCGTTCCATTTCAGTAGTGATTGCAGATTATTTCAGAGTAGTCCTTTGTGTAAGTTCTAGGACGGCTCTGTGCTCCTTTAATAATTGTTAGGGTGATTTTATACATCTTTATTTACACTTCTGCTCATTTTTCTTCAGGCTACTTCTCTAATGTTGGATTTTCTTACTACTTCTTGCTATGTTGTATCTACCAACTTTCTTATTCTACCGGTTTTTATTCCTGCAGTCTAGTAGTTCCATATGCTTGGATTTTTTTCTGAACTCCTTTTTTTTTTTTTATAGTGGTAAATTCAGATAATATGTACTCTTTAATTTATAATAATATGTTACAGGCATCTCTTATAATTTTCATGTTCTCAGTCTGTTCTCTCTAAGGTATCTTCCCCAGTGAGTGGATCCTATCTGATAACTGATAACCTGATAGGTTACAGATAGTTTATAGTTTACTGATAACTTTTCTACCCTTCGAAAGAGCATACCTTATATATTTATGATCCATATTTATGATCCATCAGCTGTTTCGTACCAAGTGTATAAATTTTACAGTTGTTTGGATTTTATTGTTGTTTAGCAATCTTTGAGCAAGATCATACTTGAAATTTTTATTTGTCCTTTTAAAACTGAATGATGTATTACTTGGAAAGTAAAGTGTGATATAGATCTAGGCTGGAGAGAAAGATCACACGAATGAAATATAATTATCAATTATTCAACTTCAGAAATGGCAAAGGAATTTAGGGCAGTAAATTTCAAATGCTGTAAAGGTAATTTTGTATACTTGCCAAGCTAGACCAGATTGCACTCACTTTGAAAAATTCTGAGAAGAGGGAAGAAGGTGAACACTAATGAAATAAAATCTACTTTAAAATCTACATGGAGAGTTCTTCTCTAAATTCTGTTGTGGGTGTAGCATTGAGATTCGTTGATTCAGATTAACAAACTTAACTGTTCCATAGCTATGGAATAACTATGGAAAAAACATAACTAATGCCTGTGTTTGGAATGTTTTATGGTTTTTAACATCTTTTAGTATTAATAAAGGGCTGTTGATTATTTGAAAGTGACTTGTAATGTTAAGAGAGGATTTAAAAAACTATTTTAATATTTTGTTGAGGAGGGCCTAGTTCTGTGAAAAAAGCTATGAAAAAAGAGAGGTCAGATTATTAGTCAGAAAATAGACATTCTTGCATGTGATATGTGAGTGTACGTATGTGTTGGGAAAGAAGTGTACAATGCATATATAGTCATCTGTGCATTTAAATTGAGTTTTGCATGCACACACAAAATTCTGCTCATGCAAGAATGCATATATTTACACAGGTAGTCTTCTATTTTCTGACCAACCAGTAAGATGGCTAAGGGGGGAAAACTTATGATTATATTGTAAACACTTTCAAAATAAAACAACACATAAGATGTGTTCAAATGAGCTCCAAGCAATGTAAAGCAATGACACTAAACAAGTGAAGTCATTAGGGGAAATGGTCAAACACTGAGGTCCCGCCAGACAATGGAATAATCTGCCAAGGGAGGTCATGGAGGTGGTATTGTGGAAAAAGTCTTGCTTCTGTTCTGCCTCACTCTCCCCAAAACACACAAGTTCCTTGATTAGCACAGCTGGTTGCTTTTCTGTTACCTTCCATCCTTTCTCTGCCATAATAAGTTTTCTGAGGAGCTATATTACATGGTACTGTGAGGCCTGTGCTTCTCCATAGTTCAGGTACATCTTTTCAGCTCTGCCAGCCTTAAGTCTAAATTTTTCAACTGGACTTGGAAAAAAAACCCGCTTGGCTATTTATTAGCCAGACATTTGAAAGTGGGGGGTTTTTTTAATCTCATTCACACAGTGGATGGATGTAATTGTGTTACTTATTATACCAGAAATATACCATTAATGTCCTTCTAGTCTGCACATGATTTGATTATTCTAATGATGCTTTGGAGGCTGAAATTTCTTCCTGTGTCCAGCCTTGGAATGAAAATTACCAAAAGGATTTTGAAAAACTGACTATGTTTTCTGAAGGCTTGCAAGAGTGCCCTGGACAGAGGACTCATACAAATAGCTGAGGTTTAGATTGCTAAGCAGTGACAGAATTGCCACCCCAGGTTGTCCTAGGTAGAGGCAATGGAAGCAGATTTGCTGGCTCTGAAACCTGCTGTGAAGGGTCTTTGGTCCTCCAGTTAATGACTTGGAATAGAAAATACAAAGGGTGAAAATGCACTGGGGCTCAGTCCTATGATGCATGTTATCTGCCAGCTCTTCCTCTCATAAATCTAGGGTCATGAGGCTTTTCAGTGGTAAAATTAATTTTACGTATATATATATGTATATATACACTATAGTTTATTATATTGAGAGTTTGTTCCATGTAGAGCTATTATATATGTTAAGCTGGTGTAGAAAAAACACTATAGCTCTGGAGCATGTACATTAGACATCAAGCACACTTTTGAGCAGCTAGACAGAAGATATTTGTTACATCTAAGCTCCGGTGACCTTGCAGTGTCTTTTGAAGATCATTTTTTGCTGTTCTTAAAATCTAATTCTTAGAGTTTCACAGTTTGTCTTGAAATTTTCTGAATAATATTATTCTTCCCTGAATACAGTCATGAATATGTAATTGCGTATGCAATAAGCACCATTTTAGTGCAGACAGATATCTTTTAGCCAAAGGAACTGTTGTGAGACAGAAAGCCCTTTGAGCCATTTTATTTGTCTGTTGAGCTATTTTGTCACATGTATTCTTCCTGGAATTTTATTCAATTTGGAAAATGAAATTTCCATGATCAGTAGCCATAAGGCCAGGTCATGGTTTGCAACATAAGTTTTTGCCCAAGAACCACAAAGATCTCAATAGCATTCAGTGATTCTCTGCACTCCATCTTTCTTTGTTTCCATGGCTGTGTTCCTGGCTTGGTTGAGTTGGTTATTTCCATTTTCAAAGTGCATTTGCCATCTTTCAAATTAAAACAATGGTGCAGTAGATCAATTTCTCACCAAAGTTATTGATGTGGTGGTAAGTGTGGTAGATCCTGCTTAGTGTCATGATGGGATGATTCTGTCTATCCACACCAAATAACAAACTATGCATTAAGAACAGTCATTGAAACAGATTGCTACTTCAGCTTTAATGTGTATTGATGAATTTTATATTGCTATAGTTCCCTGAAAGAAATCCTTTGTGCCATTTCTGAGAGCACAGCTTTCCAGAGTAAACCTGTGGCCTGCTGACATGTCAGCAACATCAGCCAGGGAAGCCCAGAAACAAGTGCATAAGTGGCAAAAAGATGTGAAATATCACAGTCCCTCTTGCCAGGGATGGAGGAAGATCACTGCCCAAAATTTGTTCCTCATTTGGCTGAAGTCAGTGGTAGCCTCATATGAGCACCAATTTAATAGAATCATAAAATAGTGTGGGTTGGAAAGGACCTTTAAAGGTCATCTAGTCCAACCCCTCTGCAGTGAGCCTGATCAACCATATCAGGTGCTCAGAGCCACATCCAGGCTGTCCTTGAATGTTTCCAGGAATGGGGCATCTGTCATCAATCTGAGCAACCTGTTCCAGTGTTTCACCATCCTCATCGTAAGCAATTTCTTTCGTATATCTAGCTTAAATCTACCCTCTTTCAGTTTAAAACCACTGCCCCCTGTCCATGGCCTTCTTTCTTTGTAGCCCACTTTGAGTGTTGAAAGACCACAATACAGGGTCTCCCTGGAGCCTTCCCTTCTCCAGGCTTAACAGCCCCAACTCTCTCAACCCTTCCTCAGAGGAGATGTGCTCCAGCCCTCTGAGGGCTTTCTTTTTGATTTTTGTAGAATTAGACCAGCACAGTAAAATCACTCTCATATTTCTTGATCACAGTGGCTCAGTGTGCTGCGAGGAGCTGTGAGACAGAGGAAGCTCTTAGGCATTGTGCAGCAAGGACAGTCTCTCTACAGGCACTCTCCTGTCCTTCCAGACTGTTTTCACTGTCAACCCTTGAAACATGCATGCAAACAGACAGACTTGCCGTTTTCAACTACCCTGTTGTCAGTGTCAGGGTTGGGAAGATTTGAGACACTGTCTAAGGTATCCTGAACATGAAAAAGCTGAAAAACTCTCAGCCAGAGGGTAATACAAAGCCTGGTAAAGCAGATGTTTGCCATATGTATTTCTTTCTAGCAATTAAGCCAAAGTTTCATCACTAATGGCTTTATCAGTGCCTGTGGCAATCCATTCATGGTGTGGCTTTATGGAGATGAAGTTAACAAAATAATCGTATTACAATGATTCACTGTCAACATGCAGCTTTCACAGAACAATGCATTATTTTAATTTTCTCAATGCATTCATAATTTTTTGGTTTTCCATTCTAAAAGCTCACTTTCCTCAAGAGCATTAGAGACAAAATGAATGAGAAAGTCTATTGCAGAATTGTTTCTTGCAGTATGGAGCAACGACAGCTGCTGATGGCCTATTCACCTAATATGACTTCCTTCATTTTGCAGCCTCTTCAATTTCTATTGTTACATCACTTAGAATATTTTCTGAGTAATTGTGTGTTTCTTCTTTGGTTCTGACTTCTTGAGGTGGAGAGTTGGTCTAGCAGCTAAAACCAGAGACCCAAGAATTGCAAGATATATATAAGTTCTTCCATCAGATTTTCTAGAAACTCATGATGTGGCCAGGCTGCATCAGTTAATCTATTCATGCTTCAGTTTCTCCTCTGTGGTAATCACAGGATGCTTGATGCAAAGTTCTGGGCCAGTGAAAAAATATGACTGAGAAATGTCAAAAAACAAGTGCTAAAGATCAGCCTTTTAAATTGGCTGAATGCTTAGGACTTCCCTTGGAAGAGTGTTCTTATGCTATACCAGACCTCAGTGTTAGCAGATTTCATCTCAGCTGCAAATTACACCTCTCTCGGCTCCAGTAACTCTAAGATAATGATAAACCGTTATCAGAGTTCCTCCCCCCTTAGTTATCACTATCTGAGCCACGTTGTCTGTATGCAGTTTCCTTTGTGAACCCGAACTCCCTTGTTAAGTCTTGACTTAAGGATGCCAGCAACGTGTCCTCTTTCAGTTTTGCACTGCAGCAAAGGTTCAAAATAAAATCATTCCCAAATATGAAATTCTAGTCATAGCCAATCATTGTGGGTTACAACTGGAGTCACTGAGCACTGTGAATTTACTTTTCCCCCTCCCCTGAATGAGTGAAAAATTTTGACAATCCTTTGCCTGTGACTGAACGAGAAGCTCGATGCCCACAGTGTTTGGAAGCTGGGTAATAAGTGGCAAATACAAATCAGCACCTCTGGAGAGTGCAGCTGGGCTGTTTGCCCAGGCAAACAGGCAGAGGCCACACCTGCCCCATGGGTAGGTGCCACACTGAACGGCTCCCAAAAAAAGTCTTCAATTAGAGAGGTGTGTGTTCAAATTGCTGCAGCAACCATCTGCTTACTGTGAAATATGGCTGGAATCCTTAAAGAGGGACCACGTTTCTGGAGAAAACTTTCCCATATGCTAGCCTGAAACATGAGTTCTATAATTGCAGATTCATTTTCATAGATGAGTGCTAAGAGGCAAAGATTTTTTTACTTTTTAATGAGGGATTTTTAACCTGGTGTTGGGAAGTCATGATACTGTTTTGGTGGGGGTTCTTTGGCACGCCTCTACTTTTTTGTGACAATAGATTGTATCATCATCCATGCAGAATTATGACTTTGCCTTTACGCTGTGGGGAAGAAATCCTGTAAAATGCAGTATCATTCAATAGCACCAGAAGGAACATAGGAAATTACAGGCCAAGTAAATTTCTTTTTGTGTAAATGTTCTCTCTTTTCAAGTTTGCTTCAGTGTGAATGTCCCTCTTTAAGGTAAGGCCTTCAATATGGGGAAAATGTCAAGGTAGGTCCACTTTTAGGCCTAATAACCTTGAGGTGTCCCTTCAGTTTCATAATATATTTCCATTCAGTCATCAGTGCATGGCAATGAGCATTTAGCAGATGGGCACGCAAGGGGCTATACTGCATGCCTTTGCATGAAGTGTTACTGCTTAGACAAAACACTGGGGAGTGATCTTGAGACCTCAGACCCTCATGTACCATTATTACACATTGCACATTATGTATTTCCCACTTGCTGCAGACATTTCAGGCATAGGAAAGCAGTGGGCTTTCTTCTGAGAGTGATACTGCGTTGATTAATATTGGTATACAAAAAAAAAGATTAGAAATGGGGTAGACTGTCGAAATGGTTAGCATACATCCTTTAGAAAAACTAAAGAAAAATGGATGTGGACTTTTAAGACAGACTTTTTATTGCTGACCGTCATAACGGTGGAACTCCAACACTTTTTTTTGCATGTTGCCCCTGTCAGAGGGTATCATGAATCAGAATAGTGAATTTCAGATGGTTCCTAGAAGTTACACTTTTCTGCTGCTGGTTTGAGTGTTAACCACATGGCTGCTGATTGAGAAGTAGTGGTTGTTTTCAGGCAATGAAGTTCAAGATCTCAACTGAGCTCGTTTTAGGCAGCTGTGAACAACAAATAGTACCACACTTATGCCTGCAGTGTAGCTTAGACCGATCAGTTCAGTGGCTGGGCAGGACAGAGAAGTCTGGAACACTCCTGCCTCTTCCCTCAACAAAGTAGAGGAGCTTGGTTTTCAAAGCTTCAACTAGCTTGGCACTTTGTGCAACCACTAAGTTTGCCCGAGATGTAAGTATACAGCTTTTGAGGAGCCTGTGTGCAGCTTAGAAAAATCACAAGTGAGCTGGTATTTTTAAGGGATTTCAGTGTTGGTTTTTTGGAATGAACAAGGTTGTGTTTTCCCAGAATTTCTCATTCAGTTGGTCTGATATGGGTTTTTTTTTTAGTGATTTTCAGCGTCAGTGCCTACAGCAGGTGTTTTTAGATGGAACTACCACAACACTAGAATTACAGAAGTTTGAAAGCTACTTCCCAGCACTGCAGGTTCCCAAATATTTATAAGTTAAACAACTTTTATTATGCTTCTTTTGATTCTGTACTGGGAATCCATCAGTATTTGTTTGGTTTTGTTGAGTCCTGGTTTTATAGCACTAAAATATTTTCATACTGGATAATTAAGTCAAGTTAACCATCTGTTAAATGTACAGTGTTAAGTGGTACCCATTGGGATACAGTGATAAGCAACCAGAGTGTACCTGCCTTCCTTTTGGACTTCCCCAGAGAAAACACAAATTCTGTTTCACTTTCTGGCTGCTTTAATCTCCAGTGCAATTTTCATTAAGTTATTTAAACCATAAAGTGAAATAATCTTACCATATTCACTTACATTCTTATGTACATTCTTAAGAATTCATACAGAAGTATTTTATTTTCATATTAATGTAGATAATATATAATATTCCTGGGTTGGGCCTGTTTCTGATGTCAATAAAAGCCAGTGGAAAAACACCAAGTGATTAAGAAGCAGTAGCATCTGGCTCTTTATCAGAAGGGGGAATTTATTAAAAAAAAAGTCAAGACTCATTGAAGGCTGGCCTTTCATGACTAGTCCCATCCCAGCTGGAGTCCAATAAACACTGAGTAGAAAAAAAGCTGTGGCTTTGGGTTTATTTCTCATGCAGAACTTTCTGTACTCGCAGTATGCTAATGCAAGCGTTAGGTCTTACCAGGGTGTTCATCCAAACGGGCAGCAAAAATTGCCAATGGCGTGTTCACGGTTCAGCATACTAGTGCAAAACATAATTCCTTTGACATATGCACTACTAGGCAGTGGACTGAAGCAGCTGATGTGTAGCTACTTATCTGCAGTAGCAGGACAGGGGAGACATCTTCAAATGGTAAAGAGTCCTAGCACTTCATTAGCTGTTGCTCTGCTCTTGTTATGCTGCTGTGCTGGTATGAGGGATTTTGTTACTGTGGAGGCTCAGACCTTGTGCTGGCCCTCTCAACAGCATGCTCCAGAAGTCATGTGCTTAAATCCCACGGGATGAGGAACACTCAGTCTAGGCATTTAAAAAAAACCTTAAGCACAGTTCTTGTTCCTTGCATGCCATATTCACATTTGTGAAGGACCTACAGAAAAAGTTCTCTTGGCTTAATTCTGGACTGTGCAAAAGAAGGATTTGAAGACCATGACTGCCCATGACTCTTTGGAAGACTGTGCTTATATTTGACAAGAACAAGAAGAAAGGGAGACTGAGTTTGTGACATCATGTCTGCATTAACAGCTCAAATTCCCAGCAAGATGGGTTGTGCAAAAAGCCACATAAGTGAAAGAGAGTCAGGAGATTGTAGGCAATGATAGAGAGATCACAGCCCACCTATAGCAGAACAAAAATAGGAAGAAAACTAGATTAATTATAAAGAGAAAATTACTCAAGCTCAAAGCAAATCAGTAGCAGAACCCAGAATTAAAGTCGTATCACTACAAACTCTGCTATACTGTGCTCTTTGAAAAAAACCTGTTCCAAAAAAAGCAGTTACAGTGTCTGGAAGAAAGGTGGAAAGGAGATGTATTGAGATGCAGCAGTAGTAGGCATTCATGCATAGTCCTGCTATGCCTTTTATTTAGCCTATGATTTGTATGTGCATTCGTTATTAAAAAAAATAGGCAGCATCCTCAGCTGCTTTCTGAACTCACATACATCTTTATTTTACTCTGTCTTTGCAAAGGCTTAAAAATAATCATTACACTTCAAAATATAATTTCTAACAATTCAGTAGTCTTAGAATAAACCATCATGGTGTAGCTTTCTCCATTTGTCTAAGGTAAGA
The DNA here is from genome assembly GCA_013397055.1 of Pachycephala philippinensis. NCBI lineage: Eukaryota > Metazoa > Chordata > Aves > Passeriformes > Pachycephala > Pachycephala philippinensis. Next base: position 188,782 of record VWZT01010244.1, on the reverse strand, counting down.
CCTGCTATACCATATTGCTGTATGAAAGCCTGTCATATGCATCATCTGCGTCAAACTAATTAGCTAAGAGCATCAAAGAGCATGAGTTTCCAGAAATGTAGGCAGTCTTGCCAAAAACTGTGTAGCATTCCCACTCTATGGCCTGTAATGCAAACTACTTTAACTGAGTCTTGGAATTTTGCTCCCACTATGCGTGTTGCTATTACCTGTCAAGCTGTGATGTTTCTTTGCATCCAGCATCACAATGCACATGTTGATGCTTTCTTGATAGAGGAGGGCTCAGAATCACAAGATACTACTATATAATTTCATGTCATCATCAGGAAGCTTTCCTTAATAGGGTACTTTTCTGTAAATAAATGTGTAGGTGACTGTAAGCAGGGTAAAATGTTGGAAATCAGTCAGTATTTATTCAGGATACATAGAGTGTCTTTAAGTATTCATTACATCATTCATTGATTTATTAACATCACAGTTTCCTTAATTTATTCCTTGTCTTTGTGATTGCCTAAAGAATGGAAAGTAAAGTAAATCTGTTGATATTTTACAGAATATATCTAGTCAAATGCCTCAGTGCACAGTTAATCTATATTTGGGTAATATTTTCAGCGATTTTGCGGACGTCTTCTGGAAGCCACTGAAATTCTAGGAACATGTGCCCTAGACTTACCAACCTGCCTCACTTTTCCCTCCTCTTTGCAAGTCAGCTCTGTTGTCTCGATAGTCCTTTGTGCCAAACTGCTAGGGATCAGGAAGACAAAAAGACTTCTACATATGTATTTGAGGACTCACCAGCAGGAGGTTCAGCACATTGTCACAGATGCACCAGCCCTGATTCCTGGCACTTTGCTGTAATAATGGATGAAATGGAGTTTCAGGAGAACACAACTGAAAATGGGCTAATCTCGGATGTGTGCCAGCACGTAACAAGGGAGGTGACATTGATGATCATGACCTTAGAGCAGCTGAGGATATCAGTGGAAGCTTGCCAGTATAATGTGAATTAGACACACATATAAAATCTGCACTGCAGAGTAGATCATAAGGTTTGCAACAGGAATCACATTGTGCAGGTGAAGGGTATTTTCATATGTTCCATTACTTTCTCTTCTTGTCTTTCCCCCCTTTCCCAAGAAGAAATATAAAATTGTTTCTCATGAAGTTAAATCTCTCAAAGAAGCCTACCATAAGGGGAGGATGTAGTGTAGGAATTCAGAAGCTGGCACTCTTTCCCTGCAATTTTTTTCACTTTAAAAAAAGCATGTATTCTACCACAGCACAGCTAATGTGCAGTAGCTCAATGTCACAATTGAGTCCTAATGGAAGCAAGCCCTGGGAAGGTGGACACGATGGATCTTGAGGGTAAAGGACTAACCACAGATGGAAAGCTGGTGCTGAGCTCCCCAAAAGCTCCTGTGAAATCTATCTCCATCCATGTTCTGCACAGAGATAGCTGTTGAGGTGTAGCAACCAGGCTGTGAACAAAGGTTTGCTGTATATATCTTTAGTGCTGTGTACTCACGGTGATGAGTATACCCACGTAGGGCCATAGAGGACAACAGATTCACTGTGACTGCTGGGAGAGGTTCATTGCCCAGGCTGTGAACACAGGGTGGTTGTCAGGGAAGCTGCAGAGCTTTGATTTTGTCTGCCTTGCTGTTTATTTTGTGGTGGTGGTTTTGGGAGGCTCTGGTTTTGAGGAAGTCTGTGTAAAAGTGAAGTACAAAGGCTGGCATTCTGGCCATGTAGTCATTAAATGTTTATGCCCCTAATTGTTTAGGTTATTCCTCCTTCCTACTTGACCCATTTCACGTTCCTAAGAAAGGGAATACCATTTCAACATAAACGTGGTTTCAGTTTAGTGTATAACAAATGATCCCTTTTAAAATCCGTCATTTTGTGAATTTGCTTGGTGTTTATTAAATACCTGTGTACTTCCATAACAGATTAAAATATGGACTGCATAGGTTGACATGCTTTTCAAATACTGTTTATTTACTGATCTATTAACATCTTCAATGCGTAGGGGATTTCCCACTGCTTTCTCTTAATGTAGTGTCCTTTACATGTAAAGAAAGCATTATCTAGGAGAATGAAATCTCACCCTCTGCTTGGAAGTAATGAATGTTGGTATATTTGTAAAAGCTACTTGGATTCAAAAGCCTTTTTACCATCATAAGCTTTAGTTGAATATACTAGGGCTCATGGCAGATATGTTGTCACTCTTCCGTGTGTGACTAGAGCAATTAACATGCTGAGGAAATTTAATAACTTATGAAGTTATTTTGATAACGTGTATTTCATATCTTCTGAAATAAGACAAGCTGGGAAATACTTCTAATACTGATACAGATTCTCAGGACTTGCAAATACTGTGAAGAGGCATCCTGAGGATAAACTGAAAGACAGGCCTGAAGTGTTATGCTTCTTAACCCATTTCCTTCAAAATATTCATACTGAATTTATATATACATAGCATGAGTTATGTGCAAAAGTTGGTGCTCATTATAGTTGGTCTCAAATATTTAGAAACTACTACACCTTTATGAAAAGAGATCCAATCAGTGATGCAAAGTGATCTCTGCCTGTGCTGTGGTTTTTGTTATCATAATAAGGAGAGGTGAATGAGAGGACAGTGACATGTGAGGTTAGCCACACAACCTTGTGCTTCAAACCAACTGGTTTGATGTCTGAGTTTCCATTTGTCTTGATAAATATAATCTGAAAATCTTATCAGTGATGAGGTAAGCACAAAATGTTTGAACTCTTATCATCCTGATCCAATTTCTTCTTGATGATACTGTGTCAAGCAAGGGAATCATTTATTTCTTACTGAAGCAAAATTCTGGATAAAATTAAGTGATACCATGTAATATGTATGAGAAGGTGTGACTCTTGCTGCATGTCCCATTCCTGCTGCCCTGTGCCTCTGGAGCTGCACACCAAAAGCTGCAGCAGCCTCCTATAGTTATATTTAAACAGCATATTGTGAATTTGTAGGACAATCAGACTGAAACACAAAGCCCAGTCTTTTGTGGCAATGTTGTTTCCTAGCTACCACTTCCATCTGTTTTTTACCTTCTCTGAGTAGCCTTTGAAGCTGCTGGACAATGCTAGCCCAGTTATGGGAGCCACTGAGCTTACAATGGACTTGAAAGAGTTTCAATGATTTTCTGCAAATTAAATGAAAATAAGCAACAGAGTAAAGAGAGAGACTTCTTAATGTCTCCAAACTGGAGAATTAATTTAATCTTTATTAGGCAGAAGAGAGTCCACTGAGCCTCTTGGCCTCATGACACAGCTGGTGAGATGTCCAGGCTTTGCTGTGTTCCCTGGTTTGGAACACCCTCTGTCAGGTGCTGTCTTGCAAGGATTTCTGTAGCTTTTCAATACCAAAGGCTCCCACCATTCACATTTGGTTCATGTAGTTAATGGAAGGAATGGCAAGTTTTAACTTTCTGAATGCATTTTCAGTGATAAGAACATCAACTTAAATTTCTTTTTTCACTGTTGAAATTCATATAAAGTCATTTAATAATCACTGACAGACAAGGCTGGTAATCCTTAACAATGCAAAGCTTAGTAAGCAGATTTTAGAGGGGTTTTCTTAAGCTTGAGTTTGTGACTGCAGGTAGAAAATGAATGTTTCATTGAAACGGCACTGAAAACAGAAACAGTTCAGAAAACCACTGTTCAATGCATGCTTATTAACAGCATCTTTTACTAAATATGTAAAGAAATGTGAGGGCAAAAAAAGCATTTTGACTCAAAAAACCCAATAGCTCTTTGTCCAAAGTTGTACAGGGCAACTACAAAAGCCAATTAAATGGTGTTTTATGAAGAGCTAGTCCTTTATGCTTTCTAATATCTTTATCTCTTTGAATAGAATAAAACATGACTTTAACTTAAACATTGTCGTCCTTGATGGGTAGTAGTCATATGAGTTTATTAGTTCAAGGATGTAGCCCGAGTGTTACATCTAATCAGATCATGTCTCCTAAGTCCCACGAGGTCACTGCTCAGACAGGAGACCTGGGAAGCATTCACACTGCTGGGAAAAAGAAAAACAAAAGATCAAGTGCCCAGCACGTGTCCTAGCTACAAGAGGTAGTCACTACTCCTTCTCACTACCAGAGATATTCTGCTGGTGGAACAGCCTCATCTTTCTGATATCATTTTTGGTCATTGCCAGTGCCGTGGCGCTGCTGCTGCTGTTTGTCAGACGGACAGGGGCTCTGCCCACACGCTGCCTGCAGGAGAGCAGCTTCAGTGCAGTGTGGAAATTGGCACCTTCCAAGAGTCGGAAGCTCTTGGGTGGCTGCTGTTCCCCTGCTCTCATGTAGCTGAAGACAAGATGCTTGGGTAGTCCAGAGAGAAAAAAGGAGCATCTGAAACCTAATGGAATTTCTGTGTGTTCAGCAGGACAGCTGTAGTTTTTGCGTGTTCTTCTTTCCTAGTACTGTAGTTTCCTCAGTCATCTGAAATTGAAAAGTCTTACCTGGAGAAACGTTAGAAAAGTTTAAAATAATGTGTCCCAAAGTCTTAGGAGCTGCAGGCTAAATAAACAGAATCCCACCTATTTAATTACTGCATTTTAAATTATGCAAATAGCAGCCAATCTAAACATTTTTCCTTTTATCTTCACGATTTTTTAATGTTCAGAGTTGGATAATAGCTGCACTCTGTTCCTTTCATATATTCTCCTTACCTTGCAGATCTTCCTTCTTTTCTCAGCTCCTCTGCTAGGAGACAGGCACAGCCCTTCATTCCTTCATCCTGAGCCTTCATGATGCAACTATGTGTTGGTTCATGCTCTTGGCCTACAGAGTATTCACAGTGCAAGTACATTAAAATAGCAATAGTAGCAGAAATGTGGCCAGACCTGTTTTGTCTTAGCAAATGGAGCCTTGCAAAATAGTTGTAAGGTTCAGGAAGAAAGTGCCTAAGTTTTTAAGGAGGGTTTCTCAAATAAGTCTTTCTATTGAAAAGAAGCACTTGTTACGAACTCTACCTTTGGTCTTGTATGGCTTAATCCATTTGCTTTTGTTCCCTGTGATTTTTTTAATCTCACTTCATCAACTGGTTAGTTAGAGACGTGTTAGCATAACCTTGTAATCGTAGATTGCTCCATGCTTGTCCTGTTAATAAATTGGGTGATTTACATCTATGTTGCCAAAACTACATGGAATTGTTTATAAATCAGAGAAAGTAAAAGCTTGTATTTCTTCCTTTGGTTTCGAAGTCATATTTTAAGAAACAGTAGGCTTTTAAATCTAGCAAATATCTTTGGTTGTTGTTTTAGAAGTGTTTGGGATTCTCTACTGGCAGCACAATAATTTTTAATCAATAGGATTTACATACACCAATATTGGGACCCTTTTTTAGACGCACTCTTCTGCACCCTTTTTTGTCTAACAGCTTCACAAGTGTTAGTGATTTCTGGAATAAGTAGCTATTGGGAATTAATTGCCCCTCATAGGCTTTGAGGAATTTGTCATTTTACTGTTTTAACTTAAGCAAGGAAATAACCCTTTTCACAAATGTGTTAAATATGAAAACCTGAAAATAATATATGTTGTATTTGTATTCAGCTACTCCAGAGCTTATTTGCCCTTGATAGCTTGTGGTTAAAGTGTGAGTGTAGTCATATTTCTTTTGCATATAGCTACACTTCTGAATTTGAATTCTACTTTTTGCAAATACTCACCTTCTTCTGCTTTAGTGAGTATTCCTGTGGCAAATTAATTGTGTGAGTGTGTGAAAATACCACGGTAGGACATGGAGAACAAGAAGAATGTAGACGCAGTTGCAATGTAATGCTTTTAAATTCAGATGGAATTTCTTTCTTATTTTGCATGTTTTGCCCAAATTACTTGGAAAAACCTCATAAAGTCCAAAGCCATGTCCCTTATGCTTTATGCAATTCAGAGTTATATGAGTCACATATATTTCATGTCTGGTCTTTATGTACGAAGTAAATATTTCAAATGTAAACAATATAAACATACATATATGTTTGTTAAGTCCATATCCCTTTCCTTTTAATGGAATTCTGTAGATAGAGGTTGTGGATTTTTGTTTGTCTATACTTAGAAAATACTTGGTTTACAAGTGACAGTCTCTTGCATTTACATAGACCTTTTTTTCCCTCTATCTATAAAGTTCTTACAAACAGTGTAGGTGAAGGTTGTATGATCATTTTACAATTTTGAGGAAGAAAACTGTTTAGTGTCTCAGTAGAGCTGGTGAATAAAATACCTTTAAATATATATATGTTATAGAAAAAATTACCTACATTGAAAGGGGGTATATATCCCATTTGGAATATATTAATGTACTTTATGATGTATGACTTTGTCATTTTATCGTTCTACTTTGCAAGTCAAATAGCTGTTCTATTTCCAGTATCATTTAATCTCAGACATGGGCAGGAGGAACACACAGCTCATTTTCAGTGTGTCAGTGTGCCTCCATTAAGGATCACCCAGGTCATTACTAGATTCCGTGACACAAAGCATAAAGAAAAATGTTTGTTCCAATTCCCTGAGCCCGTACATGCCTGAAATATGCTGCTAACATGGAAAATATGAACACTGCAGGTTAAAAGGAATGATCATGGAGAACATTTTCTACTGTAGCCTAGAGTGTTTTTTTCGTGCAAGTGGTCACAGATAGTCACTGTCGTGAGCTTCCCGAGGACAGCAAATCAGCCTTTGAGACAAGACTGTCTCTATTAACACCTCTTGTCCCAGAACATGCACAGTTGCACTTTGTTGGCCCAACTATGCTGAAGGAGTGAGGTGCTTAAGACTTTAGTGGGAAAATCCTGATGGCATCAAAATAAAGAAGAGTTCTGAGGTGGATTTCTCTGGAGACAGAATTTCACATTTTGCATGGTGCTCTCACTTACATTTGGCTGCATTAGGAAATCTGAGTTGCCAATGCTGAGCTTAAGGATTTTGGATTGAGAGCTGTTGCAAGCTTTACTTGAGATTTTTAAACCTGAGTGTAGCCTGATATAAAGAAATGGTTTACTTAGAGTTGAAATACTAGGCTGTGTTTGAGGGAAATAAATTAAATCAGTTCACTCTGTGACTCTGAAATGAGACATGACTATGTTCAAACCTAAGAAGAAACAGCTGTAGCACCTACTATGCCAAAGCCTTTTTAAAACTCGTCCTACCTAATCTCAGCTTCCTGCTTTATCATCATACTGCTATTCCTTCGCCTGTCAGAGACCCGCGAGTCTCTGGGAACTCATTTATAGTACTGCTTCTGTGGCCTCTCCTGAACTCATTAATATTTCTTGCTCCTGTAGCTTCTCTCATATGTCTGTTATTATTTGTGTGAAGTAGCTCCTCTTTTATTTCAATCATTCCAGAAAATTCAGCCTTTCGGGGGGGATGGAGAGGAGGGAGAGCACCTTTTATTTTATTGTGCTGTTTTACCATTCACCTTATTTATATTTTTCTTCTCAGAAAACCAAAAGGGATGTAAATAACTTTGATCAAGACTTTACACGAGAAGAACCAGTATTAACACTAGTGGATGAGACAATTATAAAACAAATCAATCAAGAAGAATTTAAAGGGTTCTCTTATTTTGGAGAAGAGCTACTGCCATAGACAACCTTAGGCTGACAGATGAATGATGCTGCAAGAAGTGATTCTGAAGAGATCATGAAATTACTGAGACTCAGTAGATCAAGAACTACTTCTTTTACCCTGAGCCCATATCCCCAGTTAAAGTATATATTTATTGTTTTTTTCCTTTAATCTTCTGACCTGAAAGCACTCTTAATTTCTGTCTCACAAAGCAATGCAAAATAATTTTGTATCAGAAATTGTGGATGTAACACACTGCCGTATATTTGCAACTTTTCTTTTATTCCTAAGAATAGGGATTCCCAGAGGACAAAATCGCATCTTTTCCATAGAAAATGAAGATATGCTATTAAAAGCAATTTAGCAGACCACGTTCTGTAATTATCATATATAATTAAGCTAAGAAGGTGAGAACTGTTTCTTCTGCACTGGTTGTTATAGTGAGATCTGTACTCAGATGCGCTTTGGAAAGCAAAGTCTGCCTTCATGGAGGTGTAATCCTCGATTATTAATTTATTGTGGAGAGGTACAAACTATAAAATTGTCCAGAAAAAGAAGGACATCAATTAAGGCTTTTGGTGAAGTTCCTCATACAATGTACAGGAAGCTCTTAGGAATAAGAGACACAGAGATAACTGAAATTTTATTTAAAGCAAGGAATAGATACTACATGGATAGATATTAAAGGGCTAAAGAATAAAAAGCCTCCAGTACTTTAACTCAGCTATATATAGCCATTTTACTGTTTTTCAGATAATTTGGTGTACTATCCATGTTACTAAATTTAATATCCTTTCAAATGAACCATTAATGTGATGGCAAGCTTGCAAATGTTTACAGTTAATTTTACATAAAAAATTAATTATAAACATTATAAATTTGCCTTTTTCCATTGTAGCTAAGTTGGTAAATAATTTCTTATTTATATTTATTTTCTCAGCAGTGTGTTACTTTTGCACACTTTTACAAAACCATAATACTACTGTGTTTGTTGGGTTTTATGTTTAAAATCTAAAGAGAAATCTGCTTTTAGAAGACACAAAATAGGGCTACACATGCATTATGTGGAAATATGTTGAAAAACTGAAGATCAAACATTCACAAACTGACATTATTAAAAGTTGTAAATTGATATTTTTTTGTGTATGAATTGAAATGGTAACTCATGTGGACAATATTACTAATGTGAAGTTACCTCCTGTAGATACGCTAACAGTGTTATGTACTTATATTTCCAGGAGTACCCTGTGGTTTGGTTTTGGTTTTGATTTTTTTTTTTTGTTTTTTTTTTTTTTTTTTTTTATTTTTTTTTTTTTTTTTTTGTGTACATGTATCGCTGAGGTAATTTTATTATATATTTTACTGGACTGAGTGAGCGGTCATTGGAATCCATTTTAATTGTTGCACATGGATTTCCAGCTGCACAAAAATATATATACTTGTGATTGGCAAAGTGGCACTAAAGAAGCTTTTTTGCCTTTTGTACAGGTGAGATTTTGTATATAGTGTTTGCTGCAAAGCCTGTGGAATTCGTTAAATATAGAGGTATCAACTGCTGCATGTTCAGGCATACTATTAAAATGTTAGTCTATGAAAGAATAATTATAATAATGTCCATGTGCAATACTCTTGTATGTGTATTGGTTCAAGTTACTGTCAGAAAGATGAGGTTTTTGTTATAAAAGATGTAGACATATATTAAGCTATACTAAATCTCTTGTATACTTCTCTTCAACTCTATTATGACATGATAGAGCTCGGAAAGAGAAAGGAATGTTACAAATCGTGGTGGACAAAGTGTGAATCATTGGCTTTAAGAGATAAACTCGGTCTCAAGCAGATGAGTTAGTTTGTGTCAGTTTTGTGTCTGGCTGCTCATAGCCTGTTACTGATGACACCATTCAGTTCCATTTTGTTTTGTTTTTAAAACTCAGGTGTAATTATTATATATATTCTTATGATTATTTCAAAATATTAAATATTATGATATATCAATTAATGTGTTGTCTGGCCTACAAGTGTAATAAGGATCAAGCCTTTAGTTTAATTTAATTTATCTTCAGTAATCTTTTGTACCGTGAAAAGACTAGCTTCTGGAGCTGAGTACCAGCACAGAAACATCTTAATGATCGCATCATCATCTCAATGTTTAAATTTCTTTCTCTCTTAGAAATATATTGTAGAACTGCCCATCAATTTGTGTCTCGCCACTGGCTCTGTTTATTTCTCATCACGTTTAGCTTTTGACATCCAGGCAAGAACTGATCACAATGCTAAGGCGTTCTTTTCCATGGGTGAGTAGACTGCTAGGAAGGCAAGTTATGGGATCGTGCACTACTGTTTGTCCAACAAGGGGCCTTTACACAGAACTCTGAGCATTTATTTTGAAGGAATAAAAGCATCCCATAAAGCTATTGTGCACAAGCTATGTAGTCTGTATTCCCCTTTCTAAAGTGAAGACAATTAGCAAATGTTCGTATTTGAAGAGGCCTCAGCACCTGCAGTGTTGGGTAGGAGGCTAAGAGAAAAGTGAAGGAGATAGAAACTATTGCATGGGCAGATATTTCTTCAGTATAAATAGTTAGATCCTCTGCCTTGGGTTTACATCAGAAGGTCTGTCTGTTACCTTGAACATTTTTTAAAGGTAACTCTTAAAAAAGGACATTCTGTTACATTTCTGCCTGTTCTGTAGAATCTTTTCTGTTCCTTCTTTGTAAAATGAGTGCAAAATGCCAAAAATATTATTAATAATAATAATTATAAAGAGTCCATTTTTTCTTGATTTTCCTCCCAAACAGACTTTAAAAATGGAAATACATTTTTCTCCATAGGGTGAAAAATAATTCTCTCTAAAAAGGCTTAAAAATTACCTCTTTTTAAATTATGTGCAGAATAGTTCTGGCTAAATATAAAATGTATTCAGTTGGGGGGGTAGGGGTTTTTTTTATTGTGAGGATTTATTTGTACAGAATTTTTTTCTTATGGATGTAATTTGAATCTCTTGCCATTCATTAGTGTTATTTCATCGTAAACATTATTACTGTGCCAAATGTACTGTATTCAAAAGGATGTGAATGTGTATTGTTTCGGAACCTAATAAATACAATGATGTTAAATCTTATTTTTTTCCCCAAAGTTTTCCTGAATATTTCCTAATGAGGAAGAAAGAAAGATGAAGGATGAATATTTTTCCTGTTAAGTGTTGTACAAAATTCCGTGAGCTTGTCTTTTAGGAGTGGACATTTTGCAAAGGAAGGATTTGCTAACAAGAGCCTCACCTGTGAAGCAATAAACACTCCAAGAAAAACACAGGTAACAGTGCGCGATCAGTATTTTTCTTGGGTAGTACAACATTTACCTCAAAAACACCATGCAGGTGAGTTTACTTACTTTTTCTGCTTACTGGCTACATAATGGTCACTGAGTTCTGACTGATCACAGCATTCTGCTTAGCTGCATTGTTAAAACTCATTTCAGTAGGTCACTGAGTACAAACACATTGGACTGCTTTAGTCTCTCATTGGATTGAATAGAGGGATTAATAGTATGCATAAATTTAGTTAAGGGTCATAGAGCTTATTAAAGTATTTATTTAACTTAATATGTCAATATGACATTGACTGAAATATTTCAATATTTTATCATATTTCAATTTGCACCTTAAATATTTTCCAGTTCCATGGTCTGAAATTCTTAACTTCAGTTTCAGTAGATCAGCTGTCAGCATACTCCTGCAGTAAATCCAGTTAACAATCTCCAGTTAGTATACCTAAGTAGTAGGTATACTGACTAGCTTTAAAAAAAAATTAAAATTTTAAATTGTGTTTTCTGTTCAAATTGCAGCTTTTGCATAAACCTCCACTTTTTTTCTTTATGCTGAGTCTTCTCAAAGTCACCGAATGTGTTTGGTGCCTATGACCATGTTCCAATTCCTGTGTGTTGACAGCATTAGCATAATCTTTGTCACACAGATTTTACCAGTTAAATAACCATGTAACTTGGATTTTCTGGCTGTGTGTTGCAGCCTTACAAGCATATGAAGTCTTAACTTCATCTCACAATCAATAAGCATCACTGGTCTCTAAACAGATCAATTCATACCATGTTTTCTTGTAATGCTGTAAAACTGATGAACAGTTTTTAATCTTGCTGATAGACTGCCGAATTTGGGGAAACAACAGTCTTTTGAAGAGGAATGAGTTGCAGTCTCATTGTCTATCCATGCTGTAAATGTGGTACTAAATGTTCAGCAAGAGAGTCTCAGCAAGTGTCTGTCTGCTTCTGTGGCCTTCCAGAGACAGGGGCTGTTAGATCATTTTATAACCAAAAATATTTTCAGCCTCCTAGTAAACTAGTTAGTTACATGATGAAATCAATATGAAACTTTCTTTTGGTTAATTTTGATAATCAGTTTTGAACAATGTCAGCCTCTGGCATGCAAAACATTCTGTGGGAAAGAGCTACAGAGCTCAGCAGTTGTGTTAAAAATTACCTGTCTTTGTTTATTCTGACCCAATCATAATTCCATTTTATGCTGCCTGGGTCTTTCTTTGAAAGAGGATAAACCATTTTTTGCTATACACCTTTTTTCATGCCACTCCAATTTTATAGGTCACTCATACATCCTTCTTCAGCCATTTCTTTTTCAGACTGAAAAGTCTTGCCCTGTCTGTCAAAAGGCTTCATAAAGACACATCCCATTTTTTTGGTCATCTGTGTCAACTTTCACTGAATCTTTTCTAGTTCTACTGTATCCCTTCTGAAGACAAGGAGTAGAATTACGTGTAATATTCGGTATGTGGATGCAATGTGGATTGTTACAATGACTACTGTGTCCTGTTTTGTTTTCTGTTACATTTTTACATTTTCTTTTCTTAATCCAAGTTTGTTCTCAATTATTTCACAGGCTGTCCCAGATTAGTGTCAGCTGTAAATCTAATATGCATGCTTTCTGTCTGATCATCCAAGCATAATTAAAACAGGTTCTGTGCAGGACACAATGAAAATACGTTAAATAGGAATTCAACAAGTTGCAAAATGCTCCTTGGTGCAGGCTTCCATTTGAGCAGTAAACCTTTGATGGTCACCTTCTCAGTATGGTTTTCCTGCTGTTCTCATACCCCCTATATATAGCTATGTTTAGACTGTCTTTCCCTAGCTTGCTTATATTGTATGCAACAAGTATTTTTCCAAAATCAAGATACAGGACATGCTCTCCTCCTCTTCTATCAATAACATGCTCTTACTGTGTTCTGGAGTATCCCTTCTTTTGACCTGTTAGCTACAGTGAAGGGGAGAAAGATAAAGGTTTTCTTAGCACATTGGGAAAGTGCATATGTGTGCCAAAATAGTTTCCACTCCATCTTTCCTTTTACCTCGTCATTGCTGTGGAATCAGGAGATAAGAGCAGCAGCCTCAGTTGAAACTCAAATTGCCACTATAAATATTGTGAAATTATTATGCAAGACTATCCAAAATTTGGAAAAGCATTAAAGAACTTTAGTGTTTGTACACAGATATTTAATCCTTGGAAAAAAATCAATTGGGAAGAAAGTCATTGACCTGGAGTCTATTGCTGTTTTGGGCACTGGATTGAGAACTGAATTGAGCATTGCGTACACTTGTCATCACCATTCAACACTACCAGTTTGAGCTACTGTCTTGTGTACTGAAGGAAGCAGCTTGAAGATAAGACTTGTAGTCACATCAAGAGTCAGTGCTGGGCTGATGCTTGTCTGTGCCAATGGACACTCTCATTGCTCCAAACCTCTTAAGACAAAGTGTTACCCAGAGGTGCCATGCGTCTAGGATTGGTGCCACAGAGAGCAAAGTAAGGAACAGAACTCCTGCTTTTGGACTGCACAAGCTGTTAGGCTAATTGGGTCATCTTGTGTAGCTGTACCCTTGAAAACCTTTTAGGAATAGGCCAGATACTCCTTGAGTGACAGTAAATGCATCTCTGCTCAGACATCAAATGGTGACTGTTCCAGAGATGAAGAGACTGGAACATCAACACAAGGAAATGTGTCTAAATGTCAGAAATGCCATTTTAACTTGTACATTCACATAGCAAAAAAATGAGTGCAATTGCCTAAGAAACCCCCTGCTTTTCATTGACACAAGTGGCTTGGATCTTGAGACTTCAAAGTTGTGCAAAGGAAGAGATACTATTATGGCCATTTTGTTAATCAGCAAACTGAAATTAGGTGCTATGATGGTGATTTGCTTCTTATTATGTTAGTATAAAGTCAGCAGAAGTGCTAGGAGAAGAGTATGGGTGAAGCTCATCAGTGCCCTAATTGTCCTGGTGTTTCTAAGCACAAGGTGTTTTCAAAACCATGCTTTGGTAAATACCTGCTGGTGGTCTCCTGTGAAAGGGCATCACGGCGCTTGGAGTCCCCTTCATTCCTCTTTGCAGTCAACAGTGGTGTCACACAGGTACAGCAGTTGATGAAGGGCTTTAAGCAGACAGAGAGCAGGTTCAGATTAAACATGAGGAAGAAATTCTTTACTGTGAGGGTGGTGGGGCACAGGAAAATCTTGCCCGGAGAAGTTATGGATGCCCCATCCTTGGAAGTGTTCAAGGCTGGGTCAGATGGGGCCCTGAGCAACTTGGTCTAGTGGAAGGTGTCCCCTGCCCATGGCAGGGGTTTGGAATTAGATGATCTTTGAGATCCCTTCCAACCTAGGCCATTCTATGATTCTGTGCATAAGGGAAATGGAGGGGGTTTTGTTTTACAATAGGATAAGCTTTTTATGGAAACAACATAGTTTGAGAACCTCTGTGTTCTGGGAAAGCTATTTACTCAGAGTCTTGCTACATTTGAAAAAACATTTTCTGTTGATTTTTGGTTAATGAGCAGTGAGAAGTAGGCAAAGATATCAGGCCCATGGAGGCACATTTTTCTAAATAATGATATGGTTGATTAAGGTGGGGAGATTGAGGGTCAAATAGATTATGCAAATCTCACTTAGGTAAATGTTTATGTTAGGGCGGGGATCACTGTCCTGTTTAGAAGAAAACTTAAGACCTTTAATCTTTGCTTGCTGGAATAATGTGGAGACATTTTTTCTTTGATTAAATTATATGCTAACCCCTTGCATGCTAGTGTATTGCAGCTGCACCCTCATTACCCTTTGTAAAGGACAGGAGCTTAACTTCCTAGATCTTGAATTCTACTGAATTGAGGCCTGTTCAGGGTTTATGATGCTGCTCTACCAAAGTACAGGGTTGTGTGAAATCCCTCAAACACCACCTTCTAGCTGCCAACCTGCAGCCCTGGGTAATCCCAAGATCCATCCTCTTCAAGTTGTCTCGCTGGTAAACTGGTGTTCTAGAGCAAGTTTTATACCACACTTCTCCAATCCCAAATAGAGGGGCAACTTTTTAAGCAGCTGTCATCATGAAACCCTATGTTTGGGCACTCTGAAATACAGTCTGTGATGTGTGTTCACATTGAAAGCATCTTTGCTCATAGATAGAGCCTGCTAAACTCGTCAGTGTGTTCAGTCTACCAAATATGGGCCAAGAAGTGCCGATCCAAAGTCCAGGTTACAGTGAGTTGCTCTTGTTGATTGCATTGTCACCTTGCACTATAGATACAAGATTGCTGTGACCCTACATCCCATTGCACATCACCAGTCAGGCAGCAGCTGGACAGGTACTGACTTTGGTGGGAGAAGAAATGGAAAACTGTGCAGAACACCAATATTCTGACAATGTAAAAGGCTACAAAAGCAACATTAAACCATCAGGTTTTAACACTACCAGACAGAATCTGCTTTCTCCATGAGTCAACTTAGATACAGCATCCTCTCGATACACCCCTGTGTACTATCAGCCATTAGCCTTCTGAGAGGCCTACACCCGGTGGTGAACTGCCAAGAGGCTCAGCTCAGTGACATTATCCTTTTTCCAATTTGCTTGCTCAGTGATAAAAGCAGCACACTGCAGGAGCATTTTGCATTGGATAATATTGCTGCCGCCATGTATTTGGTTGATACACTGAGAGAGGATCTCCAGCTGCAAGACTTCAAATGTGAGAGCTTTACTGATGTTTTTGTGCTTGTTAATTTTCCTGCCTGTGTTGGAAGAAGAGTCTGGGTGATGAAGAGGAGTGGAGAGTATTAATTTTCATTTACTAAGCCGTCTAGAAATAACTTGAACCACCCACACAGCTGAACAAGTAGATTTCAGAGCCAAGGAGGTTATCAACACCAATAAAAATGCAGTTGTCATATAGTTTAGACACTATGCATGGGCAAAAACCTTCTGGTGTATCACTCATGCAAACTGAAAGTATTTCTCTAACCTCTGACCCTGCTTATAAACAGCAGATTCCAGGAATTCTGCTGGAAATCATACATTACCAAGGCAAAATTGTACTTAGCAATAAACATGCTTCCCTCCGTGAAAGAATCTGGAAGTGGAAGAATGCAAGACCTTGAGATGCACTGCTGATTGTGGGGAAACCGCTGAGGCCATCTCCTGCCTGGCAGCTGGGAAAACACCCATCCTTGGGGAGCTCCCGGTGGAAATATGTAAACCAGACATGGCTGTCGTGCATGAGCACCTCGTTAACACGCTATCAGGCCAGCGCAGGTGGCCGTGCAGTGCCAGGGCTGAGCACAGATGCCACCGAAGCTGCCTCTGGCATGAAACGGGAAGGCGTCGGAGGAATTCAAAAAACTGAGTGGGACGACAGGATGAACGTTTTAATAGCAGCAGGAGGATGGAGAAGCAAGTAGGTGAGAATGGGAAAGGCAGAAAACACAGCAGCAGTCCAAAATGAGAATTGGCCTTGGATCTGGAGAGGTTTCCAGTGATCAAAGAGAAGATTGCTGAAAGGTGATGGTGGGAGGAAATGTGAATATTGCATAGGAGCTAAGCGTAGGAGAACAAGGAGAATTCAAAGTGGATGTCTGTGCCTCAAGGATGTAAAGCCCAAGCTACTTTTAGAATAACTAGCATGGGTCCTCTTACCTCAGCAACGCAGCCTTGTGTTCAGGTATCAACCTGGCACCTGAGGGAGGGAGTTGGCAATCAGCTGAGAACTCACCATGGCTGCTGATTTCATCACCAGGAGTAAAGAGTGATCTGCGTTAAAGCTCATCCAGAGTGTTCATACACAATTTGACCTATACTGGAGGCACATCTAAATAAAACCCCAAAGGCTGTCATGTCCATGGAGAATAGACCACATGGTCTCTTCCATCAGGATTACAACTCTGCCACCATCACTTTTCCAAAAGTACATTCATGGGGCTCTTGCATTCAGCTTTTTCAAGAGAAGGGCATAATTTTTTAATCCAGTAGTACAATGTTTTTGAAACACTGCAGAAAATCCAAGTTTCATAGTCTATGTGATAAAAATGTAGAGCAGATAGCATGGTAGGGTTTTCTCCAAAAAAAATGGAGGTGGATTGTTCTAGCATAACTGTTATTGGTGGTGTATATTGGTGTTGTGTATGTCAACAGAAGGTAGGGAGATCGTCAGGTAAAGACTTACAATGCCAGTTTATGGCAATTAGCCCACTGCCCCAAATGGACACACTGGGTTTTTTCAGTGTTGTCCTTCATGTGCATTTAGCAATGAAAGAAAAAGTTTTCATCTTTTAAAGGCAATAAAGCAAAACAAGGCAAAAAACCCCAAATATGAGATCTATTTAATAACTAATCAATGTCTGTGTAGGTGATAGAAATAAAGGCTAAAGCAAATCTTTTCTGTATTTAGAGTATATTTTAATTTACCAACATTGAGACTTCTCTCTGAGTGCTCAGTTTTTCAGAATAGAAAACTTGCCTAATGTTACTGGTAGATCAAGCTGACAAAAAGGGTACTTGGCAAAATCCTGATGTTTTTTAGTCCAGAAAGTCTTAGTAGTTGCAGTGTGCTGTGATAGCTAGGCCAGCCTGTCAGCCCACGGTGGCTGAAAGAGGTGAGCATGTCCCTCTCTCCCTGCTCTCGGCCATGGGATCCCAGCTTTGTGGGCACTGTGAGTTGGGATTCAAGTGTGCTAGATGTGCAAGGTGCTATACTGCATTCCTCCTCTTTGCTTATCAGGTGCCTGAAACTCCCTAATGGGAAATGGGAGATCTGCACCCACTCTCTTATTTGCAATGTGTAGAGCCTATCTAGCACACTCCCTGCACAGAGGGCAGTCACCCTTCCTGCCTCTTGGAGCTTCCTGTTTGTGCTGCTGGCTTTGTGCTGGCTCTGGCAATTCCCCATCCCTTTTGAGACAATCCAGCTTGCTAACCTGATAGGAAACAACTCACTTATTTCATGAGTCAGGACTCTGCCAATTTAGAAGTCTAAATTAGTTCATAGAAGGGTCAAGTGCATGCCAGACAGCTGAAGGCAAGTGGTGTGGCTGTGGAACTGGGAATGCCAAGGTGGTAGAAGGAGGAAGGACTGTTCATTGGGGTGGCAGAAGTAGGCACCTCATCTCAAGTCACCTTGCCATTTCTTAAATAAGCGGGCTCAGGGGATACCATTGCAAAGGTGAGAAATAGCTAAGGGACAATCCTGTGCTGCAGGAAACCATGCTGATGAATCAGTGGAGTGTTGTCCTTTCTTGGAATCAGTGCTGGCCTGATGAATTAGAGGATGCAGTTGCTGAAAAAGTAGTGATTCAAATGTAGCAATTGAAATGAGATGTGAAATCAAGTTCTTGAAAGGCAGGTTAAAGGAAAAAAAAAGCACTAAGAAGAAAGCCCACAGTTTTCAGAGGAAATTCAATAGTAAATTAAGTTAAAATACAGAAGTTAAAATTACTCACCCAGCAAAAGTGAGGAAAGAATTGCCAGTGGTTGCGGAAAAGAGCGTCTTGTCCTCAGGCAAGCAGCCTGTGTTACCTCCAGGGCTGAATGGCAACTGCTCTTCCCACTTGAACGTGACACCACCCAACTGGGTGTGACCTACCAGTGTGGCCCCTGCAGCCTTCACACTTGGACCAGGATCTAGAGTTGTGCTGGAGACTGTGTGACCACAGGCACACATTCCTGCTGCACTTGCCAGTCTCCCAAAGGGATCTTACAGACTTTCAGAGGTGGTACAGGATCAGGACCCACTCTCCTACCTGTTGGCTGTGGAAATAATAAATTACAGGGACAACAAAACTCTAGCATTTTATTAAAGGAGGTTTGTGGGGTTTGGGGTTTTTTTAAACAAACGGACATTCTTTGATTAATTTTCCAAGACAGAAACATCATCTGTGATGGTGTCACAGATCATCAGTTTGTATCTCTGCAGCAATAGTCAAAGAACTGAGCATGCCTAGTCTTTCACCAAAAGAGATGATGAACTAGCAGTTACTTTGCTGAAACTTTGCTTTGCTTCTGTGATATCCATGGGCCAGGATGGGGATTTACTAACCCTTTGCAAGCCATCAGCCCACAGCTCAGCTACAGCCTTGACTAGTGCAATGATGGAAGGTTGGGTCCAGTTGTTTCAAGCAAGAGAACTGAGAGCCTGGCCTGTGAGGTGCACAGCATCTTTAGGTTTCAGGAGAAAACAGAGTGCTCAAATTCACTGGAGTGAAAGATGTGAAATTCAATACTTCAGTGAGCTCTGCAAAAGTACTAAGCTATTTGCAGCCCATTCTCCTCAAGTATGTGGGAATTCAGAAGTTAGAAGCACTCTCTCTGACAGTTCTGCTTGTGCCTTTCTTTGGTTTTCGTCCATTTCTGGCCATTTACCCACTGATATTATTAATTTCTTTTCCCTTCAACCTAATTTTGTCCCTTCCCTGTCTTTCTATATTTTTCTCTCCAGTTCATGTCAACATCTGGAGATTGAGCTGTTGGGTGAGATTTTTTACTATGTTGGACAGTTTTACCCGTTGACCCAGTGCCTGCTGTGACTTTGGCTAAGATAATACAATCCATTCAGTGTCATTCACAGCAGGAGCAGAGAAGAAATTGTTTCATTACAGGAGCACAGAACAATGATGATACAACCAAATATATGTAAACAGAGAGCACTAGTTACCCACCAGCCAACATTTAATGGAGGTGAAAGGCAGGGTGAATTTTCTTGGCTACCACCACCTGCCAAAACATACCCTGAAAGAACAGACACCCAGTGCAGTGCTTTGAAAGTTTCAAAACTTGTGATCCAACTGTTAATATCCCCCAGACTGTAAATCACAGCTCTTCTAGCCTGCAAAATGATACCAGCTGACTGCAGGCTCAGAGTGAGCAAAAAGAGTTGCATCAGCCTCCCAAAACAGTACAGTAATCCATCTCTTTGATTTGGCAAAACGTTTTAATAGGTACGAACACGGAGACTGAAAGAAAATGCTGGCATTCTGCCTTGTTTTGCTACCTCGCACCCCTTTTCTTCCCCACAACCCCTTTTCCTCCTCACTGCAAAAAGTAAGTACGTTAAACAGATTTACCCAAATTACAATCCTGCGTGTGAGCCAGCCAGTTTTCATGGTAGTGCAGTCAATAGCATGTGCTCTTGGAACACACCACTTTGGATATCAAAGAGGGATTTGATCAGAAGGCTAACGGGTGTTCTGAGCAGCAACATTTGTCCCTCGGTTTACTTTGGAAGCTCGTTTCCATGTACAATAAAAGGAGCAATACACTTTTGTGCAACTGCTACCCAACACCTACAATGAGTGAAAGGAACTACTGATTCACTTAGTCATCTTCTGTCACAGATGCCCAATGACCAAACACTAATCGACTCTTTGAAATCTTTTTCAAAGTAGATCTGTGCAAACAGGAGGGAAAAAAATTACTCCAAATACTTGCGGTTTTGTCGGTAGCTGCTGTGACTACTGATCAGTCCTCTGCTGTTCTTTGGAGACGAGAGATGTGTTTCAAGATTCACAGCGGAAAGAGATGAACTGGCCTTGCAAACTTACCCCTAAATTAAGACATCCATATTGATACTGCAACTACTAATGAATAAAACACATTGTGACAATTTTGTTCTCTTGATGGTAATGTATATAATGGAAAAAAAGAACAGGCCAGATTAAGTCTTCTGCTAGGGCGATTCCTCACACTTATGACTTTGGGACCAGAAAGTCTCAAATACACTTGCCCCAAGTCCTAATATGCTTGTGCTGTAAATACTCCAGAACCCTCGGAGGAGCAGCTGAGCTTGATAGCAAAGGGACTGTTTCAACCCCTTGTCCCCACAACTCCTGGAATAAGGGCAACACTCCACAACAACTCTCCTTTTTTCTTGGGACCATGAGAGGAGGAAAATACTACTCTTATCCCTGCTCAGTGGAGGATGAGGAGCACCCTGGCACTTGGTCTCCTGTTTTTAGGTGACTGGTGGCTGTTTTCCTGACGGGTCATTCATGCTATTCCCTCTGCCAGCTTGTGCTGTTGGTGGAAGCCCAGCAGCTGCTTCCTCTGGCCCCTGCAGGGTTTGAGTGTTTAGATCTTCCTTGACCCCCTGGAATGTATGAACCCTTCTCCCGTGCCACAAGCAGAAGGAGTGGGACAAGGTGAAATATGCAGCTGCTTCACAGGGGCAGGTCCCCAGCAGAGCTGGGCAGCAGGGCCAGTATTCAAAGTCCTGGTGGCATTCCTGCACTGGGAAGAGCAAAGGAGAGATGTGCTTGCTAGAGACCTGTGAGCTCAGTTGTCTGAGTAAGTGAGGCCCTTAACAATGTTATTGGACTCCAGCACTTGGAGGCATCTAGCCAAGACTTAATCGTGTGTTATCCAGTGAGTTCTTCCTCATGTCCCTTTTTATTTTTCTCACCTTCCTGTGCTTTTCTTTGGCCAATTGAAATTTGAAAGCTATAAAAAGAAGGAATTTTTTTACAAGGATCTAGAAGTGCATGATTTTTCCTCTTATTGTGAGTATTAACATTACTGATATCCATCAAATTTACTTGCTGCTTGACATGTCAGTGTGAATATATACAACTCTCCTGAGGAGAGCTGAAGTGACAGATGATTTCATTGTTGGGTGTACAATAGGCATAAGTACAATGGAAAAGAAGGACTGGCAACTGTTATGGTGATATGTTTTCCAAAACATGTCTTGTCGTCTCTTTCTTTTTTGTGTTATGCAATGATAATTAGGGGTGGCAAAGTGAGCATCCATTCGGCTGCCTCGCAGTGATTCAGAGATGCTGCTCCACAGTCTGTATCACCACCTCCCAGTGCCTGACAGTGCAGTGTCTTCAGATACCACATCTTTCTATTTCTGAAGTAGTGTGCAAAGACAGCAAAGGAACTGCTGGTTATATGAACAAAAATCTAGCAGTCCTTACTTAGGTCAGCTCCAGATGCTTCAATTCTGTCCATGAAATGTCCACAGCATCATCCACCCTGGAAATAACCTCAGGTTAATTTTCTATGCCCTCTGTTTCCTCTCTCCAGGTTTTCTCTCTAGTCTGAACATGAACTTTCTATGATGTTTCATGCCCACACCATACCATGGCAGTACAACTACAATACTGTAATGACCATTCAATGACTAATCTGTAATTGAAGAATAATCTTTACTTCTCTGCTGAATTTGACTCATAGTCCCAATACAAGTCAAAATACAAAAAGCCTGCTTGAAGTCCAGATAGGATTGATGGGTAATAAAGGACCACAGCCCCCTTGAAATAGTAACCTGTATTCTCTGCTGATAGCCATATTTCCCAGCAGCTCAGGATCCCACCATGTGGGACATCTACATTTTTAGGTAACATGGTAGTTGCCCAGAAATCCATTTCTAATCTCAAAAGAAGAACAAGCAGGTAAAAGAGAAAAAGCAGATGAAGGCATAGAAGGGCTGTAATTGCAAATGTAGATTCAAAGGCAGTAACTGTCAGCACACTGCAGTGCTAAATGTGCATTTCACAGAGCTGAGAGGGATGCTGAAGGTGGTGTTTATGAAAAAGCAGTTGATTCCTCTTGTAAAAGGTAGTCTGGGAAGATAAAGCATCAGCACAGGAATCAGATTTTGGCAGAGTTGAGCTTGTCTTTCCATAGGAGAAATCACAACAGGAGAGGGGAGCTGAGTAATGAAGAACTTTCAGAGAAAAAACAAAAATGAGGCTGCATTTCTATTTCCCTCCCTGTTTAATTTTCTCCCCAAATGCCCTTCATGCCACATCACCTGAGCATATTGGTCTCTCCAGCCTATCTCACCACCACCATCCGATATGCTAACGAAAAGCTGTGTTCCTGCTTTTACCTGCAATCCCTTAATGATTTACTCATTCAGCCTCTACAAATATAAAGCTGTTTCCCTCCTTAGGCATCACTGCCATACTCAGTATTTTTTACTACTCGTAGCAATTTTCCTTGTGGAGGTGACACCTCTTCTTACACTTGTGCTTGGGAGGTTTTTGCTTCCAGGCCTGAAGAGGGAGGCTGGGAGAGCTGAAACTTCGCTCTTGTCCCAGATGCAAGCTGTTAAGCAGCAGTGTGGAGATGGCAGGGCCGTAACGGGCTGTGCCAAAGCCACCACCAGCAGCTGTGGCTAATGAGGGATGTGGTGTCCGTGAGAGGCTCTGAGCAAGTGCTGTGGTCAGATCCTCAGTGCAGGAGGAGGTTTGGTGTGATCACATCCCTGTCCTGGGACTGTCTGCAGCAGGAATACAGGTAAGGCAGCAAGAATTATGTTCATCTTGGTGGTGGTGGTGTCAGAGATGAGTTTAAGGTGAGGGGAAATACTGTTTGTACACATGAGTACTTCATGAGGGATCTCATAAAATCCATCCTTTGTTGAGAAAGATGACTTAATTTTGGAACCTGTCAGGAGAATTCACTGTTCCCCTGTAAAAATCCTGATGTGTGCGGTTATTTCCTTGCTACTGCATAGAGTCTACATGAGCATTCAGGATTTCCAGTGCTTTTCTGATACAATAAATATGAGAGTTCAGGGCTGTCTGTAACACAACTGTTTCTTGTAGAAGCAGACAGAAATCTTAGGCTTCTGTTGTGCTGGATCTTGTTCAACCACCAACTCTGTGCATGTTTCTGGAAAAAAAAATTTCTAGTTATTCCTTCTACATACAAGGTGCCTTGTGTTTTGTGAGCTCTGTAGTAGGATAAAATATGGTAAAAATAAGGCAAGTTACTTTATTGTTATGTCATGAAATTCATTTACTTATATGTAATAAAGAAATCCCATGTGGTACTAAAAAACTCTGATGTGTGAAAGCTTTACTACACATACAGCCTTCAGTCTCTCACCTTAGTTACAGGCAACTGGCTTCCCATTTCACTTCACTGTATGTTGACACATAGGGTGATTTTTAACTGTTCTTTTTATCTGAAAAGTGAAATTAAGAGAAGCTGGTGAAGACTGACTTGCATCTCAAGAAATAGACCTTGTAGTAAAGTATAAAGGTCTGTTCCTTGATCTCAGCTTCTGGTTTGCTGTATAACTTGGGTAAATTCCCACGTGTGTTTTGGATCAGACTGAGCCCTGCAGTCTGTTTTGTATCATTTCAGTAGTAAAGGGACAAAAGCTATGGGATGGGATCTTCTGGCACTAAAATCAGCCTATTCTTGCCCCTTTCTCATGGACATGATGAGAAAGCAGAGGAAGGAGCGGTGGGTGAGGTTTTCGTGGTTTTTAGCAGTTCCACAGAGGCAGAGGGAGGCTGGTGAGGTTAGAAGCAAAGACAAGTGGGATGTGCAGGGCTGTGTTTCATCATAACTGTGTAAAAAACCGTTTATTACCAATACTTCTCTGTCTCTTTGAAGGATTGAAATATAATTAATGAGCAAAGGTTCAGACAAGCTTCATTTCTGTTTGGTTTATCCTTAGTCTAACTGCAAAGATTTCCCTTTGTAAGAGGAGGGGAAATGTTTGATTGTGCCTCTGTGGTTATCCTCACAGCAGGTGTAGCACCTGTGATAGATCCGCCCCAAAGCATCTGCAGTGAAAAAAGACTAAATGACTAAAACTTGGGCTTGCTCTTGATATAGGAGGTCACTTGTGAGGAGTCACTAATTTGAATAACAAGGGGCTTTGCTCCTTGTCAGAGAGCCTGTGGAAAGGATAAGGAAATTAGTAGGATTGCCTGTGATAGTTCTTGGGGTGGGACAGGCAGACAGTCATTAAGACACATAAATGAAGCAGTTCTTCTCATGAACATGTCTTGGGTTGTTTATTGTCTGCCCATGCAGTTGCTATTAATGTGGTTTGGTGGACAGTGTCCTAAGCTGCCATCAGCTGGAGAATGGAAAAAAGCCAGGACATGGGTGTCAGTCCACCTTCTTTGCCTGTGTGTTTTTCTTTTTACTGCTTGGCTTTCTTCTAGAGGTGATTTTCCTGTATTGGCACCTGGAAAGATGTGGATGTGTTTGTGTAGGAATCCACATGTCACAGTGACCCAGGGAACTTGGACTGTACTGTCTGTCAGTGACACAGAGGCCATCTGAACTCCTTCCAAACCTGCCCAAGGCCAGCATTTCTGTTCCACTAGGAAGCTGTGCAGGACACTGGTGGTAGGGCTTCTATAACTGATGGTGCTGGCTTATTCCAGCTGCAAAAGTGCCTGTGAAATTGGGGTCTGTGAGAGAGGATTTACACTCATGTGGCCTGAGTTGTGGAGAGCTTATGGATGCAGCCTCTCTTACAGTTGCACTGCCTCCTCCAAGTTTAACTTCCTACAAAAATGCAACAAGGAAGTGAGAATTTAAAAGGCAAAACAACTTAGATTTCTTTTTCTTGGTCTATGCCTATGTAAATGTTCACCTTCTTACCATTCTTTATAAGTCAATTCTGTGTACTCTCATGCTCATGAAACAGAATTAACTCAAAGAAAGGAAGATGTAGCTGAGCAGTAGCATTTACTAAATGTCAAGAAACTTGTCAGCTATGTGTCTTTGTCACTGTAACAGACTTTGAGATTATCTTTTGGAAGAATGATATAATAACCTCTTATGCCTTGAGGGACCCTTTTTGTTGTTAGTTGGGTTGGGTTTTTTTTCTTTGGTCACTTGGTGGTTTGGGTTGTTGGGTTTTTTTTGTTTGTTTCACCTCAAATTCTTTATTATTTTAAGATTTAAAAAATTCCAGTCCCCTAAGGTAAGGCTTCTCAAACTTATTTGGGAAGAAAACTCTGCAGACAACCTTATTTCAAATGCAAACTAAGTGCTAGACTGCGTTTTGAATATTGCTTATATTTGCTCAGCTTTGTGGGTTTTGGTTGCTTTACTGAGAGGCTTGTGAGTTGTCTTTTTCTTCTCCTCTTTTCATCTTTTATTCAATCCTTTGCTTTATATTCTACCTCTTTTCATTTCCTTTATCTTTTAGGCAGCCTAGTTTTTCTCTTGCTTTTTTTCCCCCACTTTCCAAACATCAAAAGTGTAAAAAGTAAGTTAAAACTCCAAACTGCTTTCTCAGTGATTCTTGGGCCACTTGGTGATGGACTTCTTTTTTTTTTTCTGTCTTAGTCTCAAGTCACATGGCTGTATCTCTGTGACTAGGAGCAAGGGTGGCTTGTTTGTAGTGTGAAACACTCCTGAAACCAGGAAGATCATATGTGGTGATTGGAGCTATAAGGAAAACATTCTTTAATTGTGTACTTGAACCTTTGGTTTGTCACTTGCAGTCTTCATTTTGGTATGTACATACTCTTCTGAAGGGAGGCCCCTTCATCCCTCTCTCCCTACCTTTGTCCATTGTTTGATGAATTAAAAAATATTGGGAGGTAAAGTGGAGAGCGAATTCAGAGGTAGGAAGTTCTTAATGTTTGTCTTTATTGCCCCTTTGTGTGGCTCTGCAGAACAGAAGGACTGGAGTGGCATCAGAGGGCAGGGGGACTTGGTGGGGCTGTGGGGCTCTGAGGGGAGGCAGAGAGGTTCTCTGTTCCAAATCTTGGCTTGTCTTCTCTATTGGGAGGCAGGAGGGCTCTTGATGGGAATAACTGAGAGCTTTATAACCCAGAATTTACCATCTACGTCTCTTCCTCTTCTTGTCTGACAACACTATTTGGGGCTGGGTGGCAGCAGGAGTCAGAGGGCAAGGTGCAAGCTGTGGAAGGAGGCTGGGCATACCTTTCCCAGAGATAGCTTGTTTATCGTCCCATTTACTTTCTGTTCCCGTTTTACTGGTACAGAGTTGAATGATGGTGGCTGGGCCAATCTGTAAATACTCCCACATTAAAGCCAGACCTTTCTGATAGGCTCTTTTTAACCTGAGTCAGTTCTCATCTGGCTGAATGCACAACTGCACGGGCAAATGTACCACCATAATGTGAATGAGAGCACCAAAGAGCAAACGAAAAAGTGAGGAAAGGAGACAAGAGGCTGCTGAAGTTGGTATCACTGCTGAGAGACGTGCCTGTCAAATCTCAATGCAGAAGTGTGATCACAGAAGCAGAGCAGTGTGTGTCATGCTAGAAACTCACCCAGTGTGTCTCTTGAATGTCTGGAAAGGCATCTATCCCCCCTTGTCAAGGCTTGTTAGCATGCTTTGTCGAGGACATGAGAATTTTGTTATCTTCATCTGACTAGACCAAGGCAAAAGTGGTTTTTACAGCTGCAAAATGTCATTACCCTCTCAGAAATGTAGCCCTACTGGGTAAGAGAGTGATTTCTCCTAATAACCACTAGTTTTAGGACTAGTCAAGGTACGAAGAAGATAAGGAAAACAACTCAGTAAAAATTTTCATGTGCAACCCAAATATCTGTGCCAGGTATTTTGGTAGCCATAACCAAGCACAGAGGGCGTTCAGCTCCAAACAGATAAACTCTTGTTAAACATGATCTCCCTAGCAAATCCCGTTGCTAAGAAATGCTACATGTGGGGCTGTATCCATAATCCTACCAATCACAAGGTATGGTCAACTAAAGCTGGAGCTGCAAAGAAATTTGGCCATCCACTGAGGACTCATAAGATGAAATTCCTGTTACGATATGGTCTGTGATGGAAGAAGTGCTGGAAGTGATTCTGATCCATTTTTAGTAGTTGAGAGTCAAGAATACTCTTGTCTAAAGTGATGAAAACCAGTTTCTTTGCATCTCTGTGTTGCAGGGGTCAAACAGGCATCTCATGCTACCAAGGAGAAAGCCCTGGATGTCCCCTGACAGGTGTTGCATGTTAAAATCCTGCCACCACAAAGACAAATGGGAACAGGACTCTGTAGTTAAACCATTTGAATGGGAAGCTGTAGGGCCCATCCTGTTACCCAACAACCCTGAATTTCTTCTGGGGTTTTGCATTAGTGTAGTAGAGCAAGATGGTTGGACTGGGCACCTGAGTGGATGAAAAGCAGAACCAGGGAAGTTGGGGCCGGATGAGATAGACACCTGTTTTTTTCTGACCTGAGGCTGCTGCAGAACAGCACCTCTTGGATGGCTAAGGAGGTGGGTGGGGGAAAACCTGCAATCTGTCTTCCTCTCCTTTTACACTTGATAATCACTAACAGACCAAGAACAACTTTTTCAGGTAAAGTATACTTCACTTTTAAAGAATGAAGTTTATTTTCCTCCTGGAGTCCTGACAATCTGGGAAGTGTTGCATGGGAAAAGTAAATAATACAGGACTCGGTCTGTGCTTTGCTTAACTCATAGGACATATGAATGCTCCCCCAAATGAGGAAATCCCTTTTCCTTCGGTAGTAGAAATACAAATAGCCTGTACCTGAGAGATTCACAAGTGGGTAATAATTGGTCTTCTAATGACTGGTAGGTACCCAGCTTCCACTGAAGCCGATTTGAAACACCTCCTGGAAATGGTGTTCTACCAATTTCTGTGAAATATTTAGAAAGAGATATTTTTGACAAGAGGCCTGGGATCATAAGTGTCATCTGAAGTAGTTCCTAGAACTTTTTAATGGGACTAAACATGCTGCAGGGACACTCACGTCCCTCACCAGGATTCCATCCAAACTCTTCACTGAGCGGTGTTGTAATGCAATATGTAAAAAAGTTGATTTAATTGCTTTTATAGCTATAGAGTAAATTGGACTTTTAAATGGGGTCTTATTTAAATGCTTAAATATGTAATTTATTGCTGACTTAGCAACATAAAGTTATGCGACTTTGCAAACTTATGTTTTTTACAAATTCAAAAAAAAAAGACACAACCTGAACTAGATCCTTTGCCAGTTGGGTATGGATCTGTGTTGGTAAACGATGGAAAGTAAACAGCAAATCACATAATGTTGTGTTTGTGGGTTTGTCTCTGTTGGCGTCTGCAGCCAACTACCTTTGAATCGGGAGATAAGGGTCCATGTAGTTCATGGGTGCTTACAGTAAATAATGTGACATTTGGGAATGTGATACTGCAGGCAGTGCATCATTTCAACATAATCCTTACCACTGTTTGCTCCGGACTACTTTTAGGATGCAGTAGCCTGTTCTGGCTACCTTCTGGGCCTCCAGAAGGTAGAAGATACAGGTTTATGTTTTAAGTTCTAAATCACACAGAAGAAGAGGGGTTAGACCCAAGTTTCCTGTATCCCAACAGAGCATTCCTTTAACCCTGGTTAATTTGAAGCGTGAATGTTTCCATTTTTCATAGAAAGGCAATCTGTTTAGACATATAAGCCCAAAGGAGAGAGTTTCAGGGATTTAGGTACAGGATTATTTGGTTTGTTTTTTTTTAAAATTATTATTGTCTGTATGAAGAAGGGGACATACATCAAGAAGATGGTTCTTAGCTGCCGTTCTGGAATATGTGAAGAAAGAACAGGCAAAGTGTGAATATCCAAATTCATCCCTGCTTACAGCTGTGGTTTAGCTTTTCTAGACCTTTTCAGAGTTGCCTGCCTTATGGAGTGGTGTTGCCTGTAGATGCTGGAGTCTTGATAATAGAGATGGGGAAGAATAAGTGCAACCTGATAGTACAGAGCTTTGATTTCCTAGGCTTGGTAAATTTTGTTTGAAACAATTATGGGTCCAAAACAACTGTCTTTTTCTGTTACTATTTACCCCATGCAGTTATTTCCAGCTGAATTAATCATTCAAAAAACTGGTCTGTTCAAATTTGGCGAGTGCTGATCACCCAGCTTTACCCAAAATGAGAGGACAAGGGGACAAGAAATAGACTCTTGTGCATTCCCACACAAAGATCTCAAATCAGGAAAGACAGACCGCTTAGAGGTGAAAGAAGCAGAGAGTTCCACAGTGAGATAGCTGACATGAAATCTTGCCTCCCATTCCTGAGGCTTTTTGACTCACAATAACTTTTTTCCTAGCTGTCCCTCCCTCCCTCCTCATAGCAAGTGGAGCTCTGTGGGGCTGCCCTTGACTGTTTGCCTTCCTCACCACTCTTCCTGGCAAAAATTGCCGTCCTATTTCCCCCACATACCCCCAAGGAAAGCTTTTTTAAAGGTTGAGCTGATGTTTTAAAGCTATCAACAGAAACTTCAATGACATTATATGTTAGTGCTTCAGTCTCGGTTTTTCTTGAGTTATTACCATCCCTTGGATAAGGATGCCCTCTTGGATCTTTAATTCAATTTGTGCAGTTTAAAAAATAATTTTCTAGATGGAGGCTGGAAAAATGCATTCAGATTAAGTCTGATCTGACTCCTCTGCAGAGAAAACATGTGGGATCTTGGCCAGTGATGCCCGAAGGTAACCCAGTGACCCAGTGTGTGTCTCAGAACTTTATGCTCTCCAGCCTTGATCTGAAGATTGTTACTGCCAGCCCCTTCCTTGCAGCCTTGGGTGTTTAGAATTTCTAGCAGTTGTTTTGCCTTTGTCTAGGAAATGGAGCCCTCTGCTTACAGTTGCTCTCTTTGTATAAGTACCTGTAGATTGTAATCAAGTTAACTTTTGACCTTCCCTTTGATACCTTAAATCCCCAAATCATCCCTGCTGTGAGGCCTTGTGTCAANTTTTTTTTTTTTTTTGGATGAGAATGTCAAATGGCCAAACTTTTAGTAAAAGGAGCTCCCATGTACTAACTGGTATTTCTAACATGGAAGTACCATGGCCTTTCCAGTATTAATGTGTAGGTGTTGGTTTATTGAGGTAGTTAAACATTAATATTCCTGTTTCACAAACTGAGGAACTGGACCCGAGCAGTCAGATATCTTATTCAGGGTCATGCTGTGATGCAGTGATACCTGCTCCCACTCTCTGCTGGATGTCCAAGGCAGTTCTACTGCTCACTTCTGAACCTGGACACTTCTTGCACCACGACTTTGAGATGGTAGCTCTTCCCATGATGTGTATGCATGTGCACACCTTCGTTAAAAAAGGCGCTACAAAATTGATAGAATGTTGTTAAAGCTAAGAAATCTGACGCATCAAAGAAAAAAATCGTTAGTAAGACAGGTTATAAATTTTAACATTTTCATATGGTAGGGGAGTATCTCATTATGTCAGAGCATATGCTTTAATTTTATCTTTCTACAAATACTTCTTGCCTCACCAAGTATACAGACAACAGCAAAGGTGTAAGTAGCCAAAAATAATGTGGTCAAAAATGTTAATGCAAATTCAGCCTGAAAACTGAGTGTTACTTTCTCCCTTCAAAGTCACCCTAAGAAGTGTCTTTGCTTTTGAAATATTCTCTGTAATTAACATCTAGGTTGGACTCCTGTCATCAAACTGAGGCAAAACAGATGATCTGATATATACAAATGGATGAGGTTTATTGTTTTTAACAAACATCTAAATAAGTCTCATTAGATCCAGGTATAATTGATGCACCAACACATATATTATTATTGAGACACCAAAAATTTGAAGCAATGTCTAACCCAGAACAGGCTTTAGAGAAGCTTGAAAATCTAGTTGGCAGTGTCTAGAAGGAATATGAATTTTCTTACCAGGTTATGACCTTGCAAATTCCTTTATAGGGCTTGTTCCTTGTTAATATCACTGAGGCTGAGACTATTGCATTTCAATGCATCTAAATTCCTTTCCTTTGTTTGCCCCTGGAATGTGTGTTCTTAGTCACTTAGCTATTGAAGACCTGGGTGCCTTTTTGTCTCTAACCTGTCCTGGAACATTACTGTCTCCATGGCAGAAGAGGATAGGTATGGCTGATAATAGCATCTCTTTAAGGCTTTCCTCAAATAATGTCTCCTGAGTAGGAGGAACAGGCAGGCTAGAGCCTGCTCTTGGCTAGCTTTGTAAACTTCTGTGACAGTATTTCAAGCCCTTACAATCACTAAGGGGCAGAAGGGAAGACTACTATTTTCTTAGTTCAAAGGGCTCCAGAATGGATAATCCAGTTTATCAGAAATTTGGATTATTCTGTGATCAAGCAGGTTGTGCTTTGGCAGAAGTAAACACAGTTTATAAAGGCCAGCTTGTCTAATCAAGAAGCATGAGGATAGCCAGAACAGACCCAATTTAGCCAAACAATAGTAGTAACATTACTTTTCTTTAGGGTCTTATCAATGATTTTAGAGGGAGGTAAACCAAAAGGTAGCTGAGAATTCTACTTGGTATGTATTTACAGCTTTTGAGTCCCAGTAAAACACAATTTATCAATCTGTGCTATAATACTCACAATCAGTCTGATAAATCTGATATTTTATTCAAACTACCAGAACAATTCCAATTAGTGGGACAGGGGAACCCCAAATATGTCCTTTCCTTCATTAATAATTCACAAAATGCATGAAGGATAATCTCATCACTTCACGGGAAATAGTTCAATATGTTCTCATAGTTGTCTCCTATCTTGTCACTACTAGGAATAGAGTCACTAGGATTTGAGTAAAGTTGGGTTTATTATTAACAAAAGCTTATGTAAGATGTTGTTGCATCTGATTCTATTTTTGCAGTTACTTGGGCTCTGTTGATTTTTTACGAGCAAAATGTTGTCTGTGTGAGAGTGCTCGTACAAAGGAATTGCAATTAGCACTGGTTTGGCAACAAACTGAAATGCACAAGGAGGGTGTGTGGCCAGCCTGTGCTTCCTGCAACCCAAAGGGTGATGCCTTTCTTTTTCTGAGAGATCTGGAGGTAGGGCTGGAGGGGTTGGATACTGCCATGTGTACGATGCAGCAGGCTGGAACTGGAAGATGCTGTAATTGCTGGGAGGGTGCTGCTGCCACAGCTGGGAGCAAGACCCTTCAAGGCAGGTGCCATCCCAACTCAGGAGTACCAGATTCTGTGCAGGATCCATGCAATGTCCCAGGGTAGGGCTCCTCTCACAGACCAGCAGCAGAGCACATCAAAAGATTGAATGTGCAGAGGACGCAGGGCAGGGTGTGCTGCTTTTTGCAGTCCTGTCCCAGGAGGCTGGCTGCACGGCAAAGCAAGCACCTCCTGCTTGGGTCCTGGACCAGCTCTGAGCCCTTCCAAGAGGTTACGGGAATTCTCCAGAACAGTGCCAGCCTGCGTGAGCCTGGTGGTGCTGCCCTCCCTTGCTTGCAGAAATGTGCCCTTGTGCAACGAGTGGTTGGTGTGGGATCGATGAAATACTTCTGTGTGCAACCAGGTGTCAGTTTGTCCTTTCTACAATTTCTCAGTACCGCCACTAGTCTGCCGACCTCCCCCCTCACCCCCTCCCTTTTTTCTTTAGGAGAGAACAGGCAGGACTAAAGGGAATCAAGATCCCAGAACAGGCACAAATAGGATTTTTCTTAGAACGGGCATTCACAGTCCTTCTGTGAATGATGGAACGTGGAGGATGCCTCCTGCGTTTTTTTCCTGCCCACCCCTAACCTGCGTGATGGCACTGAACTCCCTGTGCTCTGAGCTGGCACTGTGCACCACAGCCCTGCTCCCGGGGCCTTCCCTGCTGCCCCAAACGTGATGATGCAGCGTGCAGGTCACTCAGGCCTGGCACATGAGGTTGAGGAGCTGTGAAATAAACTGTGATATTACCTTGTGAGATGGGAGGGGGACATACAGGGCCACCGCAGTGCCTATTATTTAAGAGGATAGCCAAAGTCTCCTGGCTGCTGTGAGTCAAATGCACAGCACGCTTGAATGTGCCATGCTCATGTGCAGCCTGTCAGGGGAAAGAGCTTTTTTAGTGTTTTGGCTTTGCCTGAATCATAAATATATACATAAATAAATATGCAGAACTACCCTAAACCTCTCTGCTGTGTTTTATCCCACATCAGGCGAAGGAGGGGGAAGCACAGAGGTACAAACTGGGACCTGTGGCTCCTGTGTGGAAATGCACATCAGTTTATGGCGAGGGATCCCACTATATCTGATCCACTTACCTGGGGGCAGCCGGGTGCCTGGCTGATGCTGACACTAAGTACAGCCCTGGGGAGGCATCCTGAGCCAGCAGCAGCATTTGGGGCTCCTCACCTCTCACCCCGAGGGCGGCTCACGCTGGGTGTCTCCAGCTGTCCACAGAAGGCAGCCCAGAGTGAGATAGTGCCCTTAGAAACCTGGATGTTTTGCTGACTGAGGGCCCAATCTGGCTCTCAAATCTTGTACCTGTCCTCAGGGTTGAAAACCTTCTGGGGCGTGAGAGCACCTCAGAGCTCCTGTGAAGTCTGAAGTACGTGTGGCTGTTTTCGAGAGGAAGATTGCCAGAGCATGTAACAGCTGTCTCTGGCATGAAACTACAGCAAAAAATGCAACTTATCTGTGCCAGTGACACTAAAGTATGTGCTGGCTCTCCCAGGTTTCATCTAAGCCATTTCTCAGAAGGAGAGGGGGGTGGATTTTGTGGCTCCTTATGAGTATGGGGTCT
Source organism: Pachycephala philippinensis (assembly GCA_013397055.1). Classification (NCBI taxonomy): domain Eukaryota; kingdom Metazoa; phylum Chordata; class Aves; order Passeriformes; genus Pachycephala; species Pachycephala philippinensis. Next base: position 154,614 of record VWZT01010244.1, on the reverse strand, counting down.
GTCTCCGGTTGTTCCAGAGAGCCCTGGAGCTTGGAGCTGCGGCCATGGAGCACCATTATTTCCCCATGGCATCTGCTAGATCAGGGTGTGAGCCACTCTGGAGAAAGGCTGGCATCTTGAGGAGGGGAAAATGGGGCTGTTGCGTGAGAGCTGGTGTCTTTGACTTATCTTAGTCACAGATATAAACAGCTGAAGGAAATAGGCTGGTTGATGTATGTGCTGTTGCTAAAGAGCATTCAAAATGAGAAATCTGTCTGCTTTTCCCAGGAAAGCGGAGGGGGGAGGAATCTGCTTTTCATCTTTCTTCTCTGTCCTGCCATAATTTTAAAAAAAACAACAAACCAACCAACCAAAAACCCCCTCCCCCCATAAACAAGCTAACAAAAAAACCCAAATCAAACAAACCAACCCCCAAATGAAAATAACTCCCAGGACTTTAATTGTCTTTTAATACTGCTTTGCCAAGCTGGATAGAAATCAGTCAAGTCCCAAAGCTATTTCAGGTGGGGGGTTGGACTGAGAGTTTAATTGCTTTTTAGGGTCATAGGATGGTAATTCAGCTTGGAAGGGGCTTCACTGGATCATCCACTCCAACCTACTAATGGAAGCAGGGCTAGGTATTCCAGGTTATAAAATGAGGCTGTATAAAAACAAAACCAAAGCAAAAAAACCCTTTTTACTCAAAGTCCTGCAGTNTACCAGTTGTACTCTTATCCCCTGACCTCTCTCCTTGGAGCAGAGAGGGATGGGTTGGATCTGAAGATGTGAACGGTCTGGCCCAGCTCTCACTCTTAGCTGGATGGTGGAGCCATGGCAGGATGGTACTTCCCAAAACCCTGGTTGCAATGGGCAAAATCTGAGTGAGGATCTCCTGGCAGAGCAGCCCCATCCACAGGGAGAGTTTCTGCAAAAAGCAAACCCTGGCCCTTCTATACCTCTCAAATCTTAGGAAATATGACAGGAATTTTTCTGGAATAAATACAAGTAGGACTATGAAGAAAAGAGCTGGAAAATCAGATTTGTTTTTTGAAATGCATGGAAACCAAGGTGGCTTTTAATTAACATCTGTCTTGCTTTTGCCTTCAATGAAAGCAAGCCTTTTAACATTTTCCTATGGCGCAGTGAATCCAAACACAACAGCAAAACGCTGGTTCATGGGAACCGGAAACTGAGACAGGCTAGAAAACAACATCCTCAGGGAAAAAAAAAAAAGAATGTTGCTTTCAAGGCTGTTTCTTTTTTATTTTTATCACTGTCGGAAACAAGTGACCTACTGCAGCCAAGTAGGCCTGGGGCTAAAATAAAAGGACCTTCAGAAGGCAACCAAAATACACAGACCAAATGATGTACTCAACATGAGTGTAATTGCTACTGTGCAGTCCTTTTCCCCTACCAATGCCTATCATTTTAATTTCTAAGGGAAAAACAACTGTAACTGGAAAGTTTCTGTGCCTTAGTTACTGTTCCCAAAGGAGGAAAAAATTGAACAAAAGTGAAAATAGACAAGGACATGAAGTTTAGGGGTGGACAGAGAAACTGGAGGAAGATTTGATGTAAAATGGTTCTCACCAATATGAATGGAAGGATATAGAAAATAAACATTGCTATATTTGTGTGCCATAAAGTTGACAGACAACAAGATTTAGACCACAACTAGGACTTGCTCTAACCTAGAATAGGATGCAGGAATTGGATTGCCACTTTTCAGTAAGACATAGGTCTAAGAACTGGAAAATACTACATCGTTGCTGTCTGTTGCTCCTGCCAATATGTGACTGCCCTATGAGACACCAATCCAGCAATGTGCCCACGTATGCTAATGTAATAAAATGCAAAAACAACTAGAAGTGGATGCTTGCTTCAGTCAGTTTTACAGACATAGGAATAGCAAAAAGCAAAATTACAGGTTCTCCTCCCCCCTGCATTTGTCTGTTTTCTGTGAACCCAAAAAGCCTCAGATGCTGACAGTGTGATCGATATGCTCTGACAGCTGTATTCCAATGACTTCTATATTCTTAAATGAAATAGATGTGCAACTGAACTAACACATGCAAAAGGTTTTACCGTTATCAGTCATAACAAACCTTTTTGTTTTTCCTAGGAGGAAGAGCCTTCTGCATAAACTAGTGGATCAAAATTTTAGTGAGGCATTTAGATGATTGAAATAATCAAGGTGCCGTTATTTCAAAAGCTTAGGAAGGGAGAGGCTTTAGACGTTTAATTTGGAGAACACCAAGAAGTCTGTCTTCAGGTCCTTTTCTGTTTGCTAATTGTGCTGCTCCCCGGGGCTCTGTGTGATTCCAGTAAATAAACCCCATCAGATTTGGTTGTTAGTACCCGCAAATCTGGACTGATATGCGGCTGCTTTCTTGGCTACTTATTTCACAGCAGAATCGCTTTTTTATGGGGTATACTTTTCCCTGCCAGCTTACTTTCTAGTGATTAATTTTATCACATGGTTTGATTTGTATTTCTGTAAATACCTTCATGTTTTGGGCTTTAAATGAAGAGTCTCAAAAACTCCCAGGTCTGTCTCCCACTGCTGCTGGAGACTGCTCAATTGGACTACATATGTTTAGCTCTTGTGAAGAAGTCTCAGTCAGTTCCTGCAACCACTTAATTGTTTTGAAGCTCTTCTCCAAAGTCCCTCGTGTTTGTTTACATCTTTCTGAAGTTCAGATGAAAATACTGCTGGGTTGTCACTGGCCTTGCAAAGAAATACTTTTTGCCCTTTCTGAATCCAGACTTCTAAAGACTAAACTTGTTGGTTGTGTTGTTCTCATGTTGTGGTACCTCATCTCACTGCACGGGACAAATTGGCTCTTGCTGGAATTTAATTTAAATGACACAGCTTTGCAGCAGGGATGAAACAGGACCAGCTCTGAATTTCACACTTCCATGTTACTGTGTTTTAACTAACATTTATTGAGTTATTTTCCTTCCAAATACTGTGTATAGCTGATGTTTTCCCAGGTTTGATTCCATTTAACTTTGTCTTTATTCCTAACCCTTTTCTGGCTCTCTTCTGTTCAACATGTAATCTGTGAATGATGATTAAGATGCCACTCCAACCTGCTTTCAATATAATTCAAAAAAATACTGACGGAAATTTGGTCTTTCATAACTTCATCCCTTTCTTGGAAACATATTATGATATTGTCATTGATCCCAAAGAGAGCATTGAAAAGCACTGAAAAGCTGAAGCATCACTTCTTGTTCAAATACTGTATGGCTTATCTAAAGGCATTAGCTTCATTCTAGAGTTCCTTACAGTATTGCTCAGCCTAAATGTCCATTAAAGATCTTGATCTTCATTGATTTACCTTGGCTCAGAGTTCTATAAGAATGTGTACAGACATTTCAGAGTCCTGTTATTTTGTTTTTCTTCTACTCAAACTGAACTCCACGAAGTCTTATTGTTAGGATGGAATAATCATACAGCTATTGACAAACTGCTCTGTGATCTTAATTTTCAGCAATCTAGTTGAATACCTCCCTAATCTCAGGTATGTGACACCAGTGTTTAAAGAGATGTGATCATTGCAGTAGTAAAGGAGTGGATTTAGCTGTTAAATAGCATACAGTAAATGACTAAATGTGAACTTTTTCACTGTGGTTTCAGTTAATTCTTACACTTGACTTGCTGAGAGTACCTTAAGTTTTTTTCATCTGCTCTCAGTTCACTCATTCAGCCACTTCTTTGTAGAAACACATGCAGATTTTTGGGTTTTGTGAGAATCTGTTTTATAAAGAGAATGTCCAAGGTGGAAAATGCTTTAGGACCAGGAATGAATGCAGTACAAAGCAATGAAGGTAGAAAAAACACTTGCAGGTGATGGTGAAGGAGGCCCTGTGCTGCATTACTGCTTGTCAGCAGGCAGAGTGTACAACAAGGGTGCAGCAAACTTTCTCAAGCCTTTTTATAGTCTTAGAGGCAGCCCATCTCTAGCATACATTAGCAGAAGTTCCCATTAGGAAACTCCCAAAATGTTTATTCTACTAAATAACAATGCAGATTTTCTGTGGTAAGATGACTTTTTTTTCCTCCTGCTTTGAATTTCAAAAGCTTATCAGCAACCTTTCTCCTTCTCAGTCTCAGGATTTATGTACAAGAAAAAACCTTTTCTATTCCAGCGTGTCTGTTGGAATACTGCTGTGCCCTTTGTCAAGGCTGCTGCTCTTGCACTGTTGCTCTGGCCTAAAGTGTGCTCGAAGAGATGTTGCATCCCAGAGCTGCCTGTCAAGGCAAAGGGCATCTGTCTCCTGATCCTCTGTCCCTTTTGGGAGAGGCACTGGGCAGAGCGTGGAGCTGGTGGTCCCATGTGCCAGCAATTCCAGACAAATGCTGGAAAAGCAGCTAGCTAGTACGGGATCAGCTTGTAGTTGATGTATGGTAATTTAGATTGAGATCAGGAATGGTATCGTTTTCCCCTCAGAGACAAGGGAATTCGTTGTGGTGCCTGTGGCTACTCCCATGCCCTAAATGCTGATCCCATTGCTAGAGAGCCTCTGCAGTTTATTTCTCCAGTGGTTTTATGAGCTAACCACACCCGCCGCTGGTTTCTACAGTACCAATTTACAAGACTGACTGGTTTGGATGAGGAAACCCACATTTCCTGAGGTATCCCAGGGAGCTCAAAACCCAAGATCTTAAGAAAATTAACAGAAGCGGTGATTTTTTTTTTTTTTTCAGCATTCAGCTTTAGAGAAGGCTGTTTATTTCTCTTTCTGTGGAGGAGGCAGCTGCAGACGCGTGCTCTCAAGCATCAGGAACTTCGGGTATTGCTCTTTTTGCAACAGTTGGAATTGCTAGCCAATCGTTTGGTTTTAGTCTTGATCCCAGAATAACTTTCTGCCCTAGGAGTAATCAAACTACAGTCCTGGAGTGCCCTCACTCAGGTAGGTGAGAAGCTGGGTGGAATAAGCAGATGCATCCCTCTTTAACCACAAAGGAGAAGAGGTCTGTCCCACTCCTCTGCACCAGCTGCACGCTGCTTGGACTCTTTGAGAGGAGTCAGCCTTAATACTAGCACAGATTTCTGCACTTTACATGCTTTTTTCTCAGTTTTTTTTCCTCCTGCATTGACCATAGAATGGTTTGGCTTGGAAGGGACCTTAAAGATCAGCTAATTCCAAATCACCTGCCACAGGCAGGGACACCTTCCACTAGACCAGGTTGCTTAAAGCCCCATCCAACCTGGCCTTGAATACTTCCAGGGACAGAGCATCCACAGCTTCCCTGGGCAAGCTGTTCCAGTGCCTCACCACCCTCACAGTAAAGAATTCTTTCCTAATATCTAATCTAAATTTTTTCTCTTTTGGTTTGAAGCCGTTCCACTTGTCCTATCACCATATTTCCTCGTAAAAAGTCCCTCTCCAGCTCTCTTGTAGCCCCTTTTAGGTACTGGAAGGTGCTATAAGGTTTCCCCAAAACCTTCTCTTCTCCAGGCTGAACAGCCCCAAACTCTCTCAGCCTGTCTGCATAGGAAAGCTAAAGTGGCTGATAGGAATAGCTCAATGGAAGTCAGGAATGGCTGTGGGAAGCTGGATGGTGACAATACTTTTCACCTGCGATGAACAGTTAGATCAGCACATTTGGTCCCCTGGAGCTGCAGTATTTTTCTTGCAGCAAGGCCTTACTGCTTGAGACAACTCTTGTAACTGGGAGGGAGGCGAGGAGGAAAAGGCTGGTCCACTCCAGCTTCAGCTCCACTGGACCTCCAGTCGCCTGCTGAAGCTCTCCTGTGCTGGCTCTGCAGTTCTCCTAAGTGCTAGGAAGTGTTGCAAAGATTATGCTTGGAGGGGTGGAGACTTCTTTTTTTTAAACATTTGACATTTGAATTTATGTCATTTAACTCAAAGTTCCTAGAATTCAGTTCTTTTTTCACAATTACCTATGACTGTCCTGAGAGAATCGGTTTACAACATCATTTTTATAAAAAGGCATTAAAAAAGAAAAAGGCAACTCGTAAGGAATTGCTGGCATAATTCTAAACAGAATTGTTACAGAATAATTACTGTTAAATGCTGTGTACTCTAGGAACTAAAATTATAACTTTCGGTCCTAACTATGTGTTTTGAAATATTACAGTAATGTTGCAAATGAGTTATAGACAAGATCCAGTCTAGGGTAGTGCAGAGCTAAAGATATACATCTGGAAATTGCAGAATCAACCCATGTAAAATATACAGCTGGAAACCTACATTAGTACAGCAGCATATCCAATCAATTTCATGGCAGATATTTAGCAAATGCTGAAGCATGTGAGTCTGCTGCATAATGACTGCATCCCACCTCGCTGAGGTCCCTGGGAGTTCTCTTCATCTCTCTGGGAAGTGCTTTTGGGCATCTTGCAGCTAGAAAAATACGGTAAGGCGTGTTCCATCATTGAAGAGTCCATAGCCTGACATCGGTGACATGCTAATAAAGGCTGGAGAGGGAAAGATATAGGGAAGGATAAAGGGTCACCATGAAATGATGGTCTGAAAACACAGCCTGGGCACACTCACAATTTGATGATTTATTCTCAATCCTGCGACTTGCAGCAATCCACGCACTCGCTGCCTGCAAAGTTCCAGAGGCTTCAGCATTTCCACAGTAGGCAGTCAGTGTGATACATTTTTCAGGAAAAGATTTGTGAAAGTAACAGTGCGATGGCAATTGCTGCTGGAACCTCAGCTATTGCATTTCTTACCTTATAATTTCCTTTAAAAATCATCTCCTAATCCTTTCCATGGGTTCATCCTACCAACTAGCTTCTACGTTCATCTTAGAAGTGCTCAGGGTATACACTTTTTAAAATTTGAAATGCTCTTGTTAAATGTAGATATATTAATGTCCTGCCTCCTAGCAAGTACACCCTCTCCCACAGGAGCAGGCAAGGAAAGCTGTGAATTAAGCTCCTCACTCCAAATGAATCTTTAGTGTGTTTTTCTGGCAGAAAGGGAAGCTGTTGGCCTGTGAAAGGATGCCACGTGGTTGTGAAACATTCAGGGCACTGGTAGTTTCAGCTGCATGCACTACTTGACAAAGAATCCAAGATCCTAGAATTTTAGTGCTACTGCTTATATGGTTAACTACTCTTTTAATAAATATTATTATTGACAATAATAATTACTATTATCGAAAGGGAGCTGAATATGCCATTTTGTATTGGTCCCTCTTTAAAACAAAGACTGTTTTTTCTTTGCCTGAAAGCGTTTCTTTTTAAATAAATGTCATGAATCAGTGAGAGACTTTCTTAAAACCAGAGGTATAAGAGAATGGGAAATTATACTTGTTTACTTTTCCCGATAATGAAAAAGCAGGTAATTTCTTACAACTTCCCTTTGCTTAAGAAATGTCTTTAGAGAAACGAGTTGGAAATTAAGGATCCAGCCAAGTGCAAGCACTGAAGTGCACACTTGTGTTCAAGCAGGAGTCATTATGGGAATTGCTCATGTACTTAAGATGGAGCATGTGCTTTTTGTTGCAGATCTAAGTGATCTGGCCTTTCTAAATTCAAGACTATATTTATTTTCTTTTTTCATTTCTAGCGGTGTTTTTTTCTCCTCTTGTGATGTGAAATAGTTGCTTATGAACTTAACTAGCACAGCTATATGTGCTGATGCAGACACATACACAAGCTCCTGTGTGCAGATGACCCTGAATCTTCTTGTGAAAATGAGGACTAGGTCTACCCAAAATGTAATCTTTACCCCAAAACTCCATATATTGCCCCTTACTTGCTCTGTTTGTGAAGGGATAAAAAAGGTATTACCTCTGGTCTGGCTAATGATCTGGCCAAAAGTGAATACAGACCACATCACAGGAATGCAAAGGGCTGAGCTGCTGCTGGCATCTGCAACAACCCTCCTCTGTGGCTGCCCCACCAAAGTCTTGCCAGTCTGTAGGGCTGTGCCAATGGGGTTCATGTGTTCTCCCTGGAAAGCAGCAAAACCACCTTGCTGGGTTAAGATTTGGGGCCTCCTGGAAAGCAGGGAACCTGATGGCAGCTCTTCCATTTCAAAAGTACTGTGAAGTGTGCTGGTTTGCCTTGCTGCCTGTGCTAAGGGGCCTATGGAAGGGCCTCTCTCTTTGCTGAGAAATGCGGGTGGTGTCGGGATGAGCAGAACTCTGCTTTTCTCATTCCTTGCACTTTTATACATGGGTATTCCTCGTTCTCTTGTTTCTGCTGTGTGCAATGATAGGTACTTCCAAAGAGGCAAAGGGGCTTCTTTTCTTATGGATGCATGAGAGACACCCCAACATAAAAGAAAACTCCTTGTGGGGTACAAATGGTTAACAGCAGCCAATACTCTTACCTAGCCACAGACATTGGTTATTCCACATCAGAACCTCTTCTTCTGACAGCCTCCCACCAGAGCTCTTGCTTTGCTGCCTGATAGTCCATCTCTTTAAGTGTTGATGAATAGCTACATGTCATAAACCCTTAACTAACATTTAAAAAAGTAATAATTAAAAAATCTCATCGATTTCTTGAGTCTTTTGATCTGCTGTGGGCACGTGCCCTGAAAGGACACTCCTTTGGCCAATGTGGTTGTATTAAAGATTCTTTAAAAAATTTAATTGACAATTTTTTCCATGCATTGATGTTTGAGGATAAAGTGAATCAAACTTTGGTTGTCCCTGGAGAAAAGGATTCCTGACACAGAAGACAACAATTCTAGGAGGTGGAGTTTTGTTGGAGGATGTGCATGCACTTTCTATTTTTGGAAGGGTGCTGGTTTTTTAATCTTTGCCATGTATTCACATGATTTAAACAAATCAACAACAACAAAAAAGAAAACCTAACAAGAAAACCACAATCAACTTTTTATGGTATCAGTGTGGTTGTAAGAACGCTCATATTTTGGTGCTCTCCGAGTTGATATAAATTACTATTGGTAGGAATAAGACTTTGAATATTTCTCTAACAAGAGTGACTGTCTCTAAGGATCCGGGTGCACAGATGGTGTACACAGAATGTAAAGGTGTGAGCAGCTGAGGGACTCCTGTCCATCCATAGGCCCCAATCCAGAGAAGTACTCAATGTCACTGTCTCCTTTCCATGGCCCTCAGCCGAAACACCCCCAGCCTTGGGGTAAACTACAAAAGTTATCAAATATGGTGATTCTCTGCCTGAAGTATCTTTGTATGACTCCGTGCTAACAATGCTTTAGGCTTGTGCTTTTTGAAAAGCAGAAACTTTGGTGTTTCACCGCCAGGCACACTCTCTTGTTCAATGTACCTCTCCTGTACATTGTAATGCTTTTTTTGGCATTGCTATGAGTAAGCCAGGGTTAATATGTCTAATGAACACAAATGAAGACTGAAATAAAACACAGGGCAAAAATAAAATTATTGGTTTGAGGTATACTTGTGCGATTTCCATTGATTTCTTGGGTTACATATCAAACTGGAAGATAGTCGGTTTAGATTAGATATTAGGAAGAAATTCTTCACTATGAGGGTGGTGAGGCACAGGAATGGGTTGCTTGGAGAAGTTGTGAATGCCCCATCTCCGGCAGTGTTCGATGTCAGGTTGGATGAAGCTTTGAGCAACCTGGTCTAGTGGAAGGTGTCCCTGCCCATGGCAGGGGCGTTGGAACAAGATGATCTTTAAGGTCCCTTCCAACCCAAACCTTCCTGTGACAACACAAACAGGTGAAACCCATGGTATTTGTTCAAAGAGGTGTGGAGGAAGAAGATGCCTATTTGTACTGCAGTCTTACTTAGTGAGCTACAAGTATTTATATTGAATTCTTCCAGGGCAGGAAATTCCGAACTATTGTAAATTAATTCAGTTCATTTATATATTCATTTGCTGACTTTAAAGGAGGCACCTTATCTACAGCAACTGAGTAGCTGCATGCATTCAGCCTTCCTCTGCCAGGTAGTGGCAAATGAGACTTAAGCAAATAAACAAAGAAGAAAATGCCTTCTTATACTGTGGCCATATGCACTGGACACCTAACTTAATTTCTACCTTTGTGTTAATGCTTTACATGAACAAAGGTTTAGTCTGTATTGCTACTGGAAGCCGTTGCTTTTAGATGGAGCCTCTGCTTTTATAGTATTGATAAAGCTGGAAATAAAGTGTTACGATGGATTTAATCCATATCTCTGTCAGAATTTCTCATGATTATAAAAATCTTGTGTAAAACCATGTCTGCTAATGGAGCATACAGAGCAGCACTGTCTGAATGCTCCATCAGGCAGGCAGCATTCCACTGCTGCCTGCTTGTGGAATTTGTGTTCCTGCAGTGTAGCACTTAGGTTTGATCTAATTCCCACTGCAGTCAACAAAAATCTTCTGACCTATTATTTTCATTTGATAAGTGGTTAAAGCTGTATTCCCTTACTTTCACCGTGATAACTGGGTGATTGTGTAAGGAAACAAACTCAAAGATAATCCTAAATTAGACAAGTCAAAAGAACAAAGGATTATTGTGATAAAGCCTGAATTGAAATTATTATTTTCCATCTAGTCGGCTTTTTTAACCTAAATTAAATTTTAAAAAAGAAAAAGGTGTTAGGGTGATGAAGATCATTTTAGAAAGTAGGGATTACAAGACAAGTTGCATAGACTGAGGGCCAGTTCCTCAGGCAGAGTAACCAGTGTAATGTCTCTGAAGATTTCACCTGTTGTATCTTAACATTAGCTATGTTGATGGCATGTAAGCATGGGTAACTCTGTATAAATCTGTTTTCCCTTTCTGTTGAATGGGAGGATGTGTGTGACAGATGTGCAACATGAAGCATATTAACATAATGTAAAAGTTGACAGGAAATAGTTAATAATTCATGACTTCTGCAAACTGTGGTACCACGTATTTAGATGCCTGTTTGTTTCAGCGCCTAAAAGACAGTATCAAAATGTACTGTAAACAAGAGATAACCTTCCATGAGACACCTGTGTTACACTCCTCCTGAGAATTTTTCTTACTACTGAAACTATTAAAAATAATATTGTAAGTGACAATCTGTCCTTCTAGGAAAATGCCAAATAATAAAGAGTCACCCTGTTTCTAATAACCACTCTCCTTTCCCCCCCTCCTTTTTTTTTTTCTTCACTGATTAAAAAATACTTCCTGGTGCAGTTGGAGAACTTGGCAGGCAGTCTGCATTTCAATTGAGCACAACTGCTGCCTTTTCTTCCCTTGGATTCTCCTCTCAGCCCAGCTGTAGTGGCTTCCTCCCTCCGCTGGCTCTGCTCCTTGTGCATCCAGGACCAGGTGGAGTCTGGGGCTGCGGTTATTTACATCAAAGCTTTAATGCCGTTCTTCCGGCAAAATGTTATGGAATTTCTGCTTCCCAGATTTCAAGTCTTTTACATTCGAGAATATAAATGTTTATTAGGAGACAGTAATAATATAACAACCCAAAATACACTGAATTTAAATAAATAAATAATAGCCTGAATGGAAACCAGAACATGCCACATTACAGTAGTACAGAGAGATGTGCTCCCTGCTGCGGTGGCTGGTGATGGGATTACTCATAGCTAGAACCTCATCATCGGGAGTTTTGTGGTGAAGGCACTCTGAAACCAGTTGTGAAGTCTCAAAGGCTGGTGTTCTGTCCCTGGGAGGCAAGGTCCCCTCAGTGATATTGACATTACACCTATGTAACGAAATCCACTGACACATGCTGCTTTCCTTGGAAACCGGTTTTTCGGTATTGCATTCTAAGGAAGAGCAAGCAGTAAAGTAGGCAGGCACCTGACTGACACCCCTAGCAAAGCAAACCAGGCAATTTCAACTCAGTTATTCATGAATTGTTATAATTTCATGGTTAGGTTATCTCATGCAGTTATTTCTAGCATTATTCACCCTTTGAAATTTGCCTGCTTGCCCTCTTCAACACACACATAACCAGATTGCTCGGTAAGGCTGCAAAGGACACTGACAGATCCTCCTGTCTGCGTGTTCACCACACAGCTCACTCGAAGAGAAGCTAGAAGTTGTCAAGCACCTGTTTCAACATGCATGAAAAACCATGGAAGAACCTAGCTCTTCTGCTGTTCCAGCACCAGCTGAGTGCCTCAGAAACCTCTTCTTTTAACAGTCTCCATATAACTGTGCATATTTCATGTAGGAAAAATAAGCTGGATTATATTTACATTATTTGTAGATTCCATAGGTGTGTAGCGCAAGAAATTGACACTATAAATTGCTGCTTGGAAAACAATAGGGGGAAAAGTCATCCTTCAACATATTTGCTTACTTTCAGAAAAATACAGGTGGACTGTTTTTGCCAGTAAGTGTGTGTCCAGATTCATGATAATTCATTCAATTGCCCTGAAGTGTATTAGGGCTCCCTTCTTGTTTCTTATTTTGCCATTCATTAGGCTTTTTTTTCTTGTCTCTCGTCTCTGCTGGTTTTTTTCTGATTCGTGAAATTTTGCTTGTGTCATCTTTGCAAGTTTTCCTCTGAAACTGTGAGGTTTAGAAATCTGTTTTAATGAAAGCTGAGATTTTAAATTACTTCTAAAGCAAAAATTATCAACAGTAATGATATTAACAGTAGAGCTAACTATTTCAATGTTCTTGACTTCATAGGGGCATAGATGGAAAGAGACCTCCTGACTCACCTAAACATGAATGTCATGAGATCTTTTTGAAAACATACCAAGTGATACGTGTAAACTGTGTAAAACATTTCTTGCCAAATCCTTTTGCCACACAGCTCTTTAGGTTGTTACTCCTCCAGGGACTGAGCACATTCTTCCAGGTGGGTACCTATCACTAGGGAGGAGAGATGGTGGATCTTTAAAAATATTGCCTCTGTAATTCCTCTTTGATTATAAGATTAATGGAGGGAAAAAAAGTTTGTTGATTATGTTTTAACTCTATTACATTTGCACAAGTTTGTGAGCAGTGCCCTATACACCTTTTGCCAATTTCATATTGCTGAATCTCTGCCTTCCCATGTCAGCTGCAGGGGAAAAACCAGGACCAAAGGCAGCACCTTAAGAAAGGATCCACAGCTCATTCCTCCTGTTAGTGAAGTTATTTTTAGTGATGTCTAAGTCTATATAATTTAAGTCTCATAGAATTACAGAATCATTCAGTTTGGATAAGACCATTACAACTGAGTCTGGCCATCAATCTAACACTGCCAAGTCCACCACTAAACCATGTCCCCAAGTGCCACATCTAAACAACTTTCAAATACCTCCAAGGATGACGACTCCACCACTACCCTGGGCAGTCTGTTCCACTGCTTAGCAACACTTTTGACAAAGAATTTTTTCCTAATATCCAATCTAAACCTTCTCTGCTGCAGCTCGAGGCCATTTGCTCTTGCCCTATTGCTTCTTGCTTTGGAGAAGACACCAACCCCCATCTGGCTATACCCTCCTTTTAGACAGTTGTAGAGAGTGATAAGGCCTCTCCTGAACCTCATTTTCTCCAGACTAAACAACCTCAGTTCCCTTAGCCACTCTTCAGAAGACTTGTGTTCCAGAAATCTTAGTCTCAGTTTTGCCCTTTGCCCAGCAGATGATGATTACCAGATGATTACTTTTGTTTTTGCACTTTGAACTCCTTGTCAGTGGATCAGTTGATTCATGATCTGAAGTCATCACTTGTTTGTTTCTTCAGACTTTCTTAAAAGAAGTGTTGTTAGTTAGCTCAAAAGCTACTGCAGGTAGCTGCAGTAAGGAAACTGCCCATGTAGACAGAATTAATGACTGATGCAGATGAGGCTGTCAATGATAGAGAGCATGCAAGAAAAGGAAATGAAAATTGCAGGGTCATTGGTGGAGCTGTGAATGGTAGAGCCTATGCTGCAAGGGATTTAAAAATATGAATGAAGAAAATATTATTAGTTCACTTCAATGTAAAAAGAGAAGAAAAAGCAGCAATGTTAAAGGGCTGAACATTTATATTTTTTCTTTGCATTTGAGAGAATCCCGGTGATGTAGAAATCACAGGATGAAATCAAAAGTGTTTCAGTATCACTCATAAGAAAGGAGGATACTAAACAGGAGTTTCTTGACTTGTATATTGACAGGCTGAAATGACTTGCTTCTATGAGTTTCAGAACAGCAGGCTGAATGAGTCTCTCAGACAGTGATTTCCTCCAAAAACAGGTATTTGAAACCATGAAAGAGATGAAGATATTTGACCTAAACTTAACATTGCAGCAGCATTTTTAGGAAGATAAATTATGGTCTAATTCTTGGGAAGAGAATGGAACAACTAATATAAAAACTGGTAAAGAATGAACAGGTGAACTTGGTACCACACAATAGTGCCTGCTAGCCAAAACCTTCCTGGAAGTTTTCTTCCAGAAATCATGAGTGTTCTGGTTCCTGTAGAACATTTCAATTGATGTAATACACTGTTGACATTAGAACCTTGAATAACCTGATTTAATGCTAAGCACTGCTGAGTGTATTAAAACCACAGGACTGACAGGTCTCAAAATGTAACTGTGATAGGAACAGTGTTTCTAGAAAGGCTTGGTAAAGCTCCTGGAGAAAACAAAACCTTGTACTCGGCACTGGTGAGGTCACACCATGAGACCTGTGTCCAGTTCTGGGCCCCTCAATTCAGGAAGGATATTGAGGTGCTGGAACATGTCCACAGAAGGGCAGCAGAGCTGGTGAAGAGATTGGAGTGCAAATCTGATGAGGAGCAGCTGAAGGAGCTGTGGTTGTTTAGCCTGAGAAAAGGAGGCTGAGGGGAGACCTGATCCCTCTCTACAACTGCTCAAAAGGGAGCTGTGGCCAGGGGGGTGTCAGCCCCTCCTCCCAGGCAACCAGTGACAGGATGAGGGGACACAGCCTTAAGCAGTGCCAGGTGAGCTTTGGGTTGGACATCAGGAAGAATGTCTTCATAGAAAGGGTGATTAGACACTGGAATGGACTGCCCATAGAGGCAGTGGAGTCACCACCCCTGGAAGTGTTTAAGGAAAGACTGGATGTGGCACTCAGTGCCATGGTCTAGTTGACATGGAGGTGTTCAGTCATGGGTTGGACTCGATGATCTCAGAGGTCTTTTCAACCTGATTCTGTGAAAACCTAGCTAACAAATGTTTGCAGCCTATGCAAAGGCTGAGGGAGCTAACGGGTGATGGAGACTTGCAGCACCTGAAGGGAAGTGGTGGAGATGCTTGGTGAGCCAGGCACTGCCCAGCTCAGGCTCAGCATGCAATTCCACAGCAAAGATAAAAGGGAGGCTGTGTTTGCAAGGTGCTGGCTTGGAGCACTGTGGCTCTGACAGCAGTTTAAGGATATTTGGCTGGATACCTTGCCAAACCTCAGTATCAAGTATGTTTGTAACCGTAAAGACTAATGTGATCCTTAAATTCGCGAAGTTTCAGGCAATATCAATAGAACCTATCCTGCCCTGTATTTTACACAGGAGATGCTTTTATGGCACTTTTCAGTTGCCATAAAAGCATCTCCTGTGTTTTCAGTTAGTCCAGGAGATGCATCTGGGAATAATTAAAGGAGCCAAAACCTGATTGTAGTGTGCCACAGAGAGAAAATACCTGCTTGAAGAGTCAAGCAGAAGGATAGAAGCTGACTAGACTGCAGATCAGGAGTCTCTCCCAGGCAAAAGGAAATGAAATGGAAAAAAATTCCTATTGGTTTTGAAAAATGTGTAACGTTAAAGGAAGTAGAAATCAGGACATTTCACGTTTAGTGTAGGCTTTCAACTGGGAGGATAAGATGTGAGAGCGTTTAATGACTTGTGATGGATTCTCGCCAAGAAATATCTAAAAGATACTATAAAACTTCTCTGTGATATGCTGGTTTATTGGCTTATATCTATGGATTTATGACAACTAGATTTAATGAGTCTCTTTAAATGGAGCATTTTGAGTAAAAGTGAACTGTCTGTTTCAGAAATGGATGAAGAGCGACATGGGGAAAAAGCTGTGCATAGGGAGTCTGGGATGGGTCTGTGGGAGAAGATGAAGGGAAGAAGGAGAGACAGTGAGGATTTGAAATCAGTAAGGAGCTGGAATTTCATCAGCAGACTCCTGCAGAACAACAAGTAGTTAGGAAACAACGCTGACAGTGTCAGATAGAAGACAAAAACATGGGAGCCTTTCAGTTCCACTGAAAGGGGGAAGTGCTGTGTCAATTCCTAAAGAGCACTTTGCTTCCTCCCAGCTTAGATACAAACTCAAACTGCTGAAAATCCCACTGGCTCCTCTGTTACTCCAGAAGAGACATGTTAGACACTTCCCAGAATCACAGAACTAAATCTTTTGAAGAATGCTTTCATGGACATCTTCTGAAGCATGAAGATTAAAATTAACTCAGACTTCACAGGAAAAAAAAGAGAAATTCCAAGAGAAAAATAACCCAAAACTCATTTAAAAGGCATGGAATCTTTTGGTCAACCTGAACAGTACTTTGTGTTTCTCCTTTCTTTTGCCCCGTGTTCTTCCTCTTTGTGACTGAACTTTCCATATCACAAAATGAGTATTTCACAGCTCACTTTCTCTTTGAAGCTAATAGGAACTAACCATTCCTGTTGTTGTTCACAGACCAAAAATCTCAGCTAGAAAGTGAAAGTTATTCTAAATAACTGCAGGAGGAAAACACAGACTAACCTTTGAGCTCGGTACTTGCTAGTCCTGCTTTGATTCTGACACTTGCCTGTAACACCACATGCTTCATGACAGGAGATGAGCAGCACAGATTCCAACCTCAGTACTTTCGTTTCAGTGCTGCATAATCTGTCTCTGTTATTTATTAAAGAAATGTAAAAGTATTGACATAAATTACTCATTTATCTCTCAGGAGATTAATTCTCTCTTTTGTTTGCCAGGTTTTACTGGAAGAGAATTCAAAGCTGCCTTACAGAACTGATAGTTCAGGCTTGTCTTTGTTTTCATTCTTTTAAGTTGCATGGTAGGGATTTTGGCTATCTTCTGGTAAGAATCACTTACTTGTAAATCACTTGTAAAAATATTCAGTATTTTTTAGTGTGAACTAGCTTTTAATGTCAATAAAATTCCTGTTGAATTTGCATGCACTCAGACTGCAAAAATTACTATTTCCATCAAAAAGCATCCATTCACAAGCATCTTTGCTTCCAGAACATTTTTAGGAGATAAAACTACAGAACATAAACAGAGAAATGAAAAGTAAATAAAACATGTAAACAAAAATATTTATGTACAAGGGAAATGTGGTATTAATAATGTGGACATTGAGTTAATTGAGCTTGTTGGAGAACTCTGCTGAAGTCATTTATGTGCCTGTAACTATGGAAATATGCCAGCATCCTGTGTTAAGCCAAATCATGAGTATCCAGTAAATGAAGGACTTAGAAACTTAAGTTCTTTACTGTGTTCACGACAAAACATGATTTATTTAAGGAGGACAATGATTCCGAGTTTTTACCTTGCCTTTAGACATTGCTACAAGTTATTTGTGCCCTTTTATTTTTCTGACAGCATGATATATGCAGATTTTCCAATGCCTTGCTGAGGATCAGATGCATTACATCACACACATCGAAAGACTTCTAATAAAGCATATAACTGGATAACTAGATGAGTTTCTGTGCAATCAATGTTTGGAAATGGGTAGGTTCCAGGAAAAGCTTTAATATCCGAAATTGTTTTAAGCTGAATCATTGTAATAACAGCAGTTGGTGCTGTGAGCTAAAAATCTTGATGATTTTATTGAAAACTGGTGTCAGTGTGGACATTACGCTCAACAATCACTGGTGGAAAATCGCACCAGTGATCATTAAGCATAATGAAAACAACTTGTGCTGATGGTGAGAAATACCTCAAATTGACAGCTGTAGATGCCTTTAGTGTTGATTGCGGGGGGGGGGGAAGGAGGTCCTGTTCTCAGTTTCATAATTTGCATGGGTGTTCTGCAGGACTCTTGCAGCAAAACTTCCACCTGTGTCTCTGAAAACTTGAACGGGGTGTTCACGCGTCGTTCACTTCTGATGCAAGGCTTGTCTGGGACTCTGCCGTACTTGTCTCTGAGTTGGTGACACAATTCAGGGTGAAAACCTGCTGAGCCTGTCAGGCTGGCCGAGATTTTGGGCCTTACTGGTCTAACATGCTCCGCTATTTGAAAAATGTAATTGGAGGTTTTAGCTGTGCTCCCGAAGCCTTGCTGTCTGAGGAGAAAAAGAGTTCTAAACATTGCTCTCTCCTCTGGCTGCTGCCCTTACCTTGTCCATAGGACATATCACATAAAATCAGTAAGTCAACAACTCACATAGCTTGAGCAAACACTATTTTACAACTGTTCTGAAGTAGAGGGTAGATGTGGAGCTCCAATAATCTCGCTAGAGATGAAGATTCAGAGGTTTTAGGACTTTTTGAAATTAATTTAAAGACTTTTGAAAGGCAATGTGAAACGTTGGACCAGGTCCTTTGCCACTGGTAATGAAAGAAGAAAAAAAACCCCAACTACGTATAACAGTGTCTCAGATTCCATGTTGCTGAATGAGATTTTCAGGTATTTGTAATCTGACTGTAGCTGTCTGTAGCAATGTAAAGAGTAATTTGGAATCAGTGACTATGTAAGGGTATTTAAATAGTCACCAACTCTGACTTTGTGAAAATTTACCCTTGTTCGTGTGCTGCTGCTTAATATTGGTTTTGAACACGCAAAAATAGGATGATGCACTCTTATTTGAATGTATGTGTGGTAAGCAAACTCACTACTAGATTAAATTGTCTTGGGTTCATCATTAATGTTAATTTGGAGCAAGCTGTAATAGCCCTTCTTGTTTTAATTCTTATGACTACTGAAACCCAAAGGGCAAGAGTTTGGAGAATATTAAAGCATTTCCTTATCAAAGCAACTTGCAATGACATTAAATCTATTTCTCCACATAAATAAATGACTTGGGATATTATAGTTGCAGTTTCCTCCTATTCTTACTTTTTTTCCTTGGTGAAATGACAAGTCATAAATTATATATTACAGTATAATGACAAGAAGTATCCCTTAGTATGCACAGCCAAGGCCATTATGGATAACAGATGCCTCATGTAAAGCATGGAGCACATAGACACGGAAGGAAAACACAAAGCACAGCAATGGCTTTGAGGGAAAAAGGAGGACAACTATCCAACTCCTTGTCTGTATGTGAATCACTTGTACTGTTACCAATATTTCATCTTTTCTCTACTTAAGAGCCTATAAATACTTCCAGGAGCACATCTACCTGAGAAACCAGTGTTAGACCTTGTGCCAAACAAATTTTGGACTGGTTCTCTGAAACAGAACAAGTTTCAGGGCAAAGGAGGAAAAAGATGAACTTTACTAGCACCGTAGGTAGTCAGGTTTCTGTAACCTCTGGGCCTTCGAGGAGGCAACTCGTGAGCAGCAGGAGGGTGCTGGGTGGGTGGAGGCTGTCCCAGATGTCTCCGAGGACTGAGTTAGACTCTTGCTACAGGTCACACCCTCAGGGAAGTTTTGTTTCCATTACTGACTTGGAGGTAGCTAAGACTTGGTTATTCACCGTGAGGGTCTACGACTGCCTCGGGTCAGTGAACGGTTCCGTGCACCAAGGATACATTTGGGAGGGGTACAGCAGTACCGTTGGGCTGGGATTTCAATTACCAAGAACCTCACCTACTAAAAAACTAACCTTCCTTTAGGACAAAAAATTAAGTACCTAGAAGTCAGAGAGCTTCAGCAGTAATGTTTGATTATTTCAAAGGATGTAGTGATAAGGAAGTTATCTTTTTATGACAGTTTTCTGCCCCCAGAAAAGGTCATATCCTTGGCAGGGATTTGGCGTTTGGTATTGCAATGCCTGAAGAATTCTGGCTCGCTTTGCATTTTTACGATAATTTGTCACCTTCTTTAGGTAACAAGTGTCCACAGGGTTAATGGGTTCAGTGGCTTTGTTGAACATTGGTAATTTAAGGACTGTTTAAAACAAACACTTTTCAAGACCTTTGCTAAAGTATATTAGTCTTTGTGTAAGAATAAAAACAAAGCTGAACTCTATTTGCCTGAATTAGGGTTAAATTAGAATTTAGTGCAGGGATTAAGAAGAGACCTCATTGCTTTAGTTTCACCCTAAACTGAGTTTTCATTGGGATTATGAGGGAAATTCAGTGCTCTACAGAATGTCAACATAGGCTTGAGCATCACTCATGTGCCATGCAAACCCTCTACAGGTAACTGCCAGAGATTAAAAGATTTAACAGCTGTGCTGTAGTATTAAGGTTTGTAAAATAAAGTAAGAATTACAAAAAACCCAAAAAAACAACAAAAAAAACCCCCAACAAAACACAATCTCATGGCTCTTTTTGAAACTCAAAGTTCTGCAATGGGCATGTTACACTGTCTCTAAATAAATATTTGATGAGTGACTGAATGTTAACTACTAGGCATTGGTATTGGCTTCAGTATTGCAAAAATCTTCAATCACAGCTTCCCTTCTCTCTGGACGTTCATCCAGCACGCAGTGCTTTTGCTCTTGTTTACATTGTTCCTCTTCCTCCTCTGTGGGGATAATTTTCTTGGGGATAGGTGATAATGAGTACTAAAAACATTACTACAAAATTTGGCTTTTAAAATCCACGTAGAGGAACTGTTTACCCTTCGCACCTTCTCAGTGTTACTGTTACTGTTGCTGACTTTGAGTAAAACATGCCTCTCGTGATCTTGCACCCAGGTTTCCTCCTCAGAGCTGCTGTCAGGGAGCAGGAGGAGGCTGCAGATCTTCTGCCTGATGCCAGTGTTGACAGCTAGTGTGGGTGATACAGACGGTAAGGTAAATAGGTTGAAACGGAATAGGAGGCAATCATCAATATTACACCTGTACGGTGCCTAACTTCCAGAAACTTTGCAAAAGAATTTATGAAAATTAAGTGAAGGTCGTATCCACTTCATACTTCATTGTCATTAAATTGGCCTTTTACTGCATTTTATACCAAAAAGCATCCATTAATAGACTATATTCCTAGATTAACCTCACTCCTCTTCAGGATATTTTTTTAGTATGCTGGAATCTTGTTTGCATTCTACACAATGAGACAGGGTCCCGCATAGCAAATGTGTTCAGCCTTTACTGTGTGCAGACCAATTAAAAAAAAACCTGCAACCTTGGAACCACCATATTTCTAAATATTGAAGGTCAAGAGGAAAAAACAAAATAAAAGCCTTCTCCATTTAACAAGCTCGATTGCATCTGTTTTCTCCCTGGTTTCCTGGCTGAACTTTACCAAAATTTCAAAATTTTATTTTCCAATATCATGACAGGAGTGTTTCTGTGTACTTCATCACGGGTTTTCTTTCTAATCTGATTGTATTGCAACAAACTGCTATGTTAATTAGACTTTGTTTGACCACCTTTCCCTGGGATAGGCCTAAGACCCCCTTAGTATGTCATTTTGAAAAAGCAAAGAGATAAGCAGAGTAATTTTAAGCCTTTTAATATTTACAGGTACATTCCCAACATTTTGGCCATCATGTCTTTTTTTTTCATGGGAGTGTGATGGCTGAAACGTCTGGAATGTATCTGTAAGTAATCAATGCCTCAGAATGCTGGGGCTTATCTGTAAGCCTTGCTCGAAGGTGTGCACTCAGCATTTGGAAGCTCTCAAAAACAACATAGTATCTCATTCCCTCAAAACTACACTTTAGCCTGGCTGGTCCAGGATGTCCGATAGACTGTGTATTGCTTTCTGCCTAGGGTAGCGGGCAGTGCTGCTGTAAGATGTTCTTAATATCTGCTCTGATGTAAGGGCAATATATGTGTCCTGTNCCTGCTTTCTCTTGTGGACCTTCTGTGTTGTACCTATGCTTATTAGCATCCCTTTTCCCCTGCTAACAAATTAACCTGAAGTTTGAAATTTTAGTGTCTCATTTGCCATCGTCTTTAATAAATGTTCCGTGGCTTTAACTTATTCTGGTATGAGTAAGTGAAGAATCTTGTCTCCTTCCTTCAAAGGATCAGCTGTGTTGAATAACAGGGCTCTCTTTTCTCCCCTTCCCTTTCCCATCCTGCCATTATTTATTTTTACAAGCATCAACTTTTTGCTTTTGCAGTATTGAGGAGCCAGAAAAAGAAAGAAATCAGACAGGGATTATTAACGAAGCTAAAACACTTTATCCTCTCAATAATCTGTTTTTAAGAGCTGCTTTTAATTCTAAAAATAATGCCTCCCCTGCAAGAGATGGAGTATCCATGTTTTCTTCTGACTGCTCTGGAGCATTTATCACTGAGCAGTGTCAAACTTGTGTATGTTTTACCAACACTCTTCAGTCAGTACAGGTGCCAGTAGCATGCATACATAAAGCAGAGTACTAGAAGTGCTTTCACTTGGCTGATGATGGCTATGCGCATTCAAACTGGTGCAAGTGGTGATTTGGATGGTTGATTACATACATATGCATATCCTCGGAAAAAACAATGCAGCATAACTGGTCCTAAATCACTGGTGTGTTTCAGAATAAGTGGCAGTAATCAGGAGCTTGCCAGCATCTTGTTTGGGTGATGGGGTGTTCCCCCTGAGCACCAGGGGCCCTGTCACCACTCTGTGCAGATTTCCTAGCTTGTCAGTGTAGTTTAAGCTTCCGTGTAGGTTTTGAAAGTTGCTCTCACACCACCAGGGGTTTTTTTAAGTCTGTCTTTTCCCCAGAGTTTAGTCCAGAGGCAGCTGACATAAACTGGTCCCCTTCAGACTCGAAGGACCCTTCAAGAACCCATCTGATACCAAGGCAGATGTCAATGACTTTTCAAATACATCACCTGAAGGCTGCTTTTAGGAATTAAAACTTTGTGTTCCTATAGCATCTCTGGAATAATTCACGACGGAACAATGTGCATCATCTTCTCCAATATTTTCCAGAACAGAATGGATAAGACATAGCAGCTTGTATTTTCTCTGACCAGCAAGAGTAGTCTCATCTGGTATGTTGATCCTGCTGAAATCTTTGGTGGGGGGAGGAAAAAGGGGAGTTAATCCCTGCTAAGTTCAGCTCATGAAGTTTCCTGTGCACCTTCTCCCCTTCCATGAGCTCTTCTCTGAGTTACATCTACTAAGCAAAGTATAAAACGTAGCAAATGCAAGGTAAAATGTAAGGAGTAACATGGAAATATGAAATGGAAAGAGCCTTTACAATGGTGATAGTAATCGAGAGGACAAAGTGTGCTTACTATCAGTTTAATGCTTTGTTTGGCTTTTCTGGCAGCTGTATCTTCTGTGGGTTAAATAGTGCACATTTGTAGAGTAAATATGCTCACTAACAGTGTAGCTCCTATCGAAGCTTCTGAGTACTGTAAGGTTAGAAAAAGTCCATGTTAGGGTGGGTACTGCTGTTAATAAATACTGACTCATCATAAAGGAAATTAAAATAGTAATGAGATGCATTTAAAAATTAATTTACATGATCCTCTCCACTGTTCTCCAGCAAGGAGAAAACTTTCTGCCTCCCTGTAGGTGCTGTGGGGTCCCTTATCATCACAGAATGCATCTAGTAAAATGACAGCGGTATTAAAGGTGCATTCGATCTTCCCCTCCTCTGGGAAAGAGAGTGAATTAATAACGAAAGTAAGCTCTAGAGGACAGGCCATTTTTTTTCTTCATGTTCAAGATGGGGAGCTCATTTGTCAGAATTAATAGTATAGACAACTTCAAGGACTCAAGCTGTGAGGGAGCTGTAAGAATCACTCAGTCTTGCTTGCTTCACCTTCCTGATGCAGCAGCAACATTCCTGTTTTTCTGGGCACTGGCCTGTGCTGAAGGCCACCAACCTGTTTGTGCAGAGGAGGACAGGACAGGTGGTGGTTCTTGAGTGGAGCTCAGATATGAATTCTCCCATTGTCAAAGCACCTTCAGGCCCTGCCGGCCAAGACAGAGAGAGATTTACATTGTTAATCGACTACACCGTATCCATGTAGGCAGAGGCAACAGAGTCTGGCCAATGAGCTAGACGTGAAATAATTAAAATTTACTGAGTGGTTTAGATTTAGTCAGTTTGAATGCTTTTCTTGTCTGATTTTTGAAGGCAAGTTGTTTATCCAGGCGAAGTGCTTTAAGATACAGCAAGGAGCATTGACATCAGCAGAGATCAATGAAGGACGAAGAAGTCTATTTAATCTAGGAAATGAGTGACTTGGGTCTTTGATCCTATTGCATTCTCGTATTCCCAGAAGGTTAAATTTAGTCCTGCACACACAAATTCTGTTTGACTACGTTTACTTAGGTTTTAAATATTTGTGGGTTTCTTTTGTTTAGGTTCTCTTGTACAACAAGAAAAAAACCCCAACTGTTACCACATAATTAGGCTGTTGCTGTGTAAGCATGTGTAGCTCTTTTCAGACTTGAGAGCAGAATATGCAAATTCAAACCCAAATGCATTTCTTTAAACTTTCATACTGTATAAAAGAAAAGGAAAACACCCTCTGACCCATTGTATACAAACCAGCCTCTGAAATGGCATAGGGAAATGGCTCAAATTTGAATTACCAAGAAATGTCTTGTTTGGCTTATGTTGCCTACAGTACTTCCATTTTCCAGAAGTAAAGAAAAGCTGGTGCAGCCTAACACAAAGGCGTGCATTTGGTTCAAGACGTAAAAATGTAAGGTAAGCCTTACAAAACATGAAGATAAGGCTGAAGTTTCTACCGTGCTGAAAGACAGTATCAGAAAATTCTCATAATCCCTTGTCTAGGAAGGTTAGTTGCTTTGGTGTAAAATAAACAGAAATCAAAGTGAGAGGGTTTTTTTATTATTTACATTTATCTTAACTGCAGCAAGCCATAGCAGGTGCTAGCATGAGATGAGCTTTGGCACTTCTTGCCACAGACTCGCTTCACCATGTGTCATCAACCACGAGTTTTAAAAGTGCCTGAATTGAAATACGCATTATGACACACAAAATAAAATCGATAAAACAGGGAGAGGAAGGAAGTCCCATTAGGGAGGGGAAAGCGCAGCCCTTGCTTCCTTGCACATCCCTCTGCCCCCGGCCACTGCCACACTCCCTCTCCTCCGTGCGCGACCCGGGCCGAGCTCAGCCAGGCCGGAGCGGGGCAGTCCCGCACGCCTGCGATGGCTCCGGGGCCTCGCCCCAAGCCCGCACCGTCCTTGCGGATTTTATTTTCGTAATTTCACATTTATTTTTTCAACACCGCCTGCCTCGGGCTGAACGGGGGGCGCTCCAGGGGGCGAGAGCGGGGCGGCTCCGCCCTTGCGATGCCAGGGCAGTACCTCAGCTGCTCCGCGGCCGCCGGGCAGGTGCCGCGGTGGCTCTCGGAGCGCACCGGCGCGGAGATACCACTTCTGCAAAAAAAAAGTTAAATAACTAAAAAGTTAAATAACTAAAAAATAACTAAAAGATAAGAGAGCGGTAGCGGCGGAGGGGCCGGTGCCCGTG
>VWZT01010244.1:11697-128475 GCA_013397055.1 Pachycephala philippinensis | reverse complement strand
GCTGCGGGCGGCGGGCAGGTGCACCTGGCAGGCAGGGCCAGCCCGTGCGCGGCCACTGTCATGTACGCCATGGCAGGGCTTGCTATCAGCCAGGACAGAGGTAGTAGGAAACTATTTTTTAGTTGAGGACGGGGGTTTTGAAGGTAGCAGCACCCTTAGCAAAACATGTTTCATCGTT
Source organism: Pachycephala philippinensis (assembly GCA_013397055.1). Taxonomy (NCBI): domain Eukaryota; kingdom Metazoa; phylum Chordata; class Aves; order Passeriformes; genus Pachycephala; species Pachycephala philippinensis. Next base: position 128,297 of record VWZT01010244.1, on the reverse strand, counting down.
TAAGTCGCGTGGATGAAATTGCCAGGCTGTGTAAATGTTTCGACACCTCCTCGCTCCAGTCCGAGACGCTGGCCGCGGTGCATCTCCCGCGGTTCATGGAGCTCCTCGGCTGTCAGCGGGTTTTCCCGGAGGGCCGAGAGCTCCCGGAGTGCCCAGCGCCTCGTTTGTCGCTGCCCTTCGACAGGGATGTAAAGCTAGACATTCCCACACCGCCAGAGCGACCCTTCTCTTCCAGAGGGAGTCAAAGTAACACACTGGTGGTTTTGTAGTTCATCAAAGAGTGCGTTTTCTTGTTGGTTCTTGAGAACAAACGTCAAAATAAAACTCAGCGGTCCATAACACAGAAGTTACAGGTGGAGATTAAGAAAAGAATTACCTACTTGTTGCTCCAAAGCTATAAACAATTCCTGTGGATGAGCGAGGGCACTGACATGGGGAAAGCTAAGCAAGTGAATAAAGGTCTGTGAAGTCTTATAAAAGGATATGTATTCGGTCTGTTTTATACAGCACGCAGTCACAAGGATTAGTCTATTATCAGCACAGGTTACTGTTCTGGCTATAGGCTCTCTGTATAAGTGATGTGGTTTACAGACTTAAGAATTTTATGTTGTTATTTGTCGTATATACTGTCCAGCTGATGATGCAGTAAACTTTAAACCCTGGGTTTTTGTTTGTATAATAGCTTCTTTTTTATTGAGTCACCCTATGACGATGTAATAGGAGAGGCATAGTAGTATAAATCATACCTTTTCCATGTAGTTCTGTTTTCCTCAGTTTATCAGACACTAACGTATTAAGGTTAAACAATTGTCTCAAGTGAATTTTGTTCTAGGTAGCAAGCTTCTGTGCAGAGTACAAAATATACATACATTTTGCATCTTATGTTGAAAAAGTTAAAAACTATAGTACAGTACAACGTAGTTATAAAAATGTGTTATAATAGTTTATACGGCAAGAGGATGAAATAGTGTATATATTGGAAATACACTGCATTCATTGTATCACCTCTTTTTAATGGGGCACTCTTAATCTCTTCAGTTTTAACCTCTTATTTTCAAGAACAGTGAGGGTTTGAGCGCTGTCTAATCTTGCAGGACAGCACGCTGAAGTGGTTTGTGGAAATACTCTTCAGATACAACACAGGCTTCACGAGACTGAAGTCTGAACCCTGATCCCGACTCTGTCACTGGTTTTAAATATTGTGACATTCAGTGACAATTTTTCTGTTTCTCTCAGGAGTAGGCTAATTGTTATCTGGTTCATGGGATCGTTGCGTAAATTAATGTTTGTGGAAGAACTGGGAGAGTGTCTTATGAGGAATTTCAGATAGCTGGCTTGTGCCTCTCTGTCAGTGCGCTGTGGATATCCCTGCTGGGGATGTACCCTATGTAGCCTGTTGAAACAAGGTAGTTTTGCTTTCTTAATCTTCCAATATTGTTACAGAATAGGTTTATTGCCTTGAGTTCAACAGTTACTGTATTGTTTGCTTGATCTCTATCCAGATATGCAGCTAGGATCTCTAAGCTAACTTGCTAATAAGATTTATAAATCACTCTCATGGAGAAAAGGTGGGGCGGTATTACTAGATTTCCAGGCCGCTCTGAAACATATGTTAAGAGGAGCAGTTCTCTCACTGTTAAACAAATGTTCTACGGAAGACAGTCTTTGATTCTCTTAATGGTCCATTTAAGTTGAAGAACATCCTCAGGTCCTCATTTGAAGCTCTGTTTGCCAGCAGAAAAGAGCAGTTGCTTTATTTGGAACAAATGTTAGAGCACTTTCAGTAGGCTGAGTTCCCACATTTAAAGTTAGTCCAAGATATAGAGCTGAGATTAATGTGATTATTCTTTTAACTTAATTTTTAAAAAAATCATTATCTACACAGTATTAGATACTCTCTTAGAATGCTGGTAATTAGGAACTGGGAGAAGGAGGAATAAAAGGGCATAACACATTCTAGCAAAATAGTAAAAGCTAAGGAAGAAATATCTGCGATCACTGTGGAGTACAATGACAATTAGTAGATAGGTCCCAGTGTAATTAGAGCAGTCTGATAGAATATCTTGATGTGTTTTTTAATGATTTGTGAGACACTGTTATTTTGTTGGGAATTGATGCTGTGTTAAATGAACTGTTCTGGATGGACAACAGTGTCTGAGAAAAGTTTGAAACCAGGCTCAGGACAAGTCAAGTACCCATGAGAAGGATGCAACATTTGGCTTCACCTTTTCAGTTGTGTTGTTACTTGCGGATTTCTGTGTTTGTTTTCCAGTTGTACGAAAAATAAACCAATTTTGCAGCTCAGAGCTTTTCTGTGCTAGTGGTCCCCATGTAAGTACACAATATGTTTTGTGACCATAACCATGTAATGTTACATAAATCTGTTTAACTTCTTCTGGTCCAGATAGTAAAGAAATGGGATCGCCCCCAGTTATTGTCTAGGTAATAGACTGCTTTCATTTACCCTTTTACTTTGGGCTGTATTTGATGTTGAGCCCCTCTAATGAGATGCTTTGTGCCTCAATTTGCACTGACCTTTTCCTTCAGGAGAGTAGTTGTGCCAAGCTGAGGTCACTCTTGGCTGCTCCTCCTCAGGATGAGGAAACTGTCCTGATGGCACAACTCTCCAGAGCTCAGGTAGTTGCTGGCTCGTAATGGATATAATTTGGATGTCAGGAAATGTGAGCATTTGGATGTGCCAAGGTGTTAAACTGCAGATTTCAGGAAACACAGAGTCTCAGTTTTGTTCTACCCAGTATGTTTTTTGTGTGTCACCATTGCCAGGTGACTCCCTATTGCCTGTTATTCTGTGACGGCAGAGACAGAGATGATCTTGTCCATTCTCTTGCCAGCATAGGTTGGTCCTTATACTCTTGTGAACCTCACTTTATGTACTTTAGCTGATGGAGCGTTGAACACTTTCCTTTGCAGACTATTTCATAGATTACTCAGCTTCATAAAAAAAATTGTTCAAGTTTGTTATTGCTCAACGTCTCCCCATGCATAGCCCACATATTTTATTTACTTCTGTTTGCTTCTGTGTTCTCATCTGCCCTTGCAATTTTTCTTATTTGGACTTATCAAAAGGAAATGTGATCGCCTGAATTCCTGTTGAACAATCTGTTGAAATTGGCTGTTTAGCACATGCTTATGGCATGTTAACATTAAGCAACTTGTATTTACGTTTCAGCACCACAAATTCAGGCACTCCATAGCTTGCAGGTCATCTTGAATGATCCTGGCCACTCATACCCATCCTACTTTGGTTTTGCCCCTTCTGTTTCTGTGTTCACTGCCCCGTCTGCATTTCTACAGATGTCTGGCATTTCTACCAGAGGGTGGCCCAGGGGTACAGGAATGAGGAAGGGCAGGCTGCATTCTTGCCCCAGGTCTCCCTTTGCCTGCAGTGGCAGGGAGCAGAGGTTGGGCTGAGCTCTGGCTTGGCGACCTGGCCTGCTTGGGAACACTTGACTCCTGCTGCCCAGCTCTTGTGGTTTCATCTCGATAGACCCAAAATATTTTAGCTTGATGAAGGCTGAATGGCTTTTGCTGTGGGAATGGTGTGCAATGTCAGTGCCTCCCAGTGTGTACCATCCTCACAAAGTGATCTGGGAATCTGAGGATTTGTGTTTCGCAGGGATGCTCCAAGGGCTTGCTCTGCCTGTGTTTAGCACTAAGCCCTAGAGCAAGTTAAAAATCTGTCTGCCCTTTGTAAACGCAATCTTTGTGTCATGTCCTTTTCTCTTCATCTTCTGACCCATCTTGTGTGGGTCTTTGGGAATGTCTTGCACATTTGAGGCACTCTGCTAATACCAGTTTTGGGTTTATGCTGTGAATTCAGGAGATCCGTCATGAGTATCAAAAATGGATTTCTCTATATCTTTCTATAATATTTTTTACTATGATGGATTAATAAACATTAAGTACTTTTGTTTTCAGGTTCCAAACCAGAGCTGCTGTTAGGTGTGGTAGGGGCAGAACTCTTCGAGCATTGAACTTTTTGCTATTGTTAGGATAAACATTAGAGTAAGGAAATGAGTAATACAAAGGCAGATTGTATTTAAAAATCATTTAAATACATGGAATGCTTTTAATCCTCTAAAGCTATTTGTGAAATGCTATTGTGTTAATGACTCCAATATTCATAGTGACATGTATATCTTAATAGTTATAAATACTTCTACTCCTAGTAGCTGGCACAAGGTTGACAGTGCCCTTCTCTTAAATTAAGAGAAAGTGCACATATGAATAATATGCATCTGGCAGGTTTTTTCTCATTTTTCATTCTTGTGCTCAATTTATTTAAAAGGCAATATAATAAAGTAGTTATCTGGTGAGGATAAAACCTTGACTGCTTATATAAGAAAAAATAACTTCTTTCTTACATTTACAGAGCTACTTTTCATGGAGACTCTTTCTGAAGTCTGTAAAATGGGAAACTATTTTGCTGTGCATTTGGGAAGTAGCTTAATAAAGTACAGTAGGCCAATTGGCTGATAAATAACTCGTGTTCCAAAGTGACTCACTTAATTATGCTCTTTACTTCTTGAGCTCAAATCTAATTATGATTTTGGAACTTTCCTCTGTGACTTTATTTAGGTCTAGAAAATTTAGCTGAAACAAAATCTGCCATAATAAATTTTGATTAAATGGGCATATTTAGGCCTGAAAACAGTTAGACTTGTAATTTAATACTTTTAATTGTAACTTGACTGTTACTACAAAGAGTTTGAAGTTGGATAGCATCTCCATTATGCTTCTCTATCCATTGCTTTACATGACACAGCAAGCATTCAATATTTATTCTATAGAAACTCATCAAATGTTTTGCCAGAGAAGAAGCAAAGTTGCTTTAGTTGAATTTTTATGTCTGATCTTCAGTCAAAGAGGTGCCCTGGTCTTGACCCTTCCTCTGTGTGCTAATATGTAGAATCAGCAGTTTTCTTTGATTTAGGGGAATGTTTAGGGTGTTGCCTCCAAGAAGATTGTCTGAAAAATTCAGAAACTTTACACATGCTTTATGTTAGCCTGTGGGTGGACAATTAATACTAGCTTATTGCAGCTTTATGAACAAATTCTGTGCATCTGGGCAGGAGGAAAAAGCACTTTTATTTTGTTTGTGCTCTCAAGTAGGACAAAACCAGGATAATAGAGCTCCTCAGTGGTTTTGATTCCTACTGCAAATATTGAACTACCCCCCAAGTTACAAATGCTGCTTCGTTCTGCTGTGTATGTATTTATGCACCGATTTGCTTTCAAACGAACATTAAGTAGTATGTGTTTTAATCTCAAGTATTTGTGGAGAATCTGTAGAACCAAACTGACAGTTTTCCAAAGAGATTTCAGCAACATATTGGTGTTCCCAACAAGAAACATCTCTCAAACTGCATCTTGCCTGTGCCTGGCTATTCCTCCAGTCCCTACTTCTTGAGGCATGTCCCTAAATCCCAGCTGTGACCTGCATGAATGAAACCTCCAGGCCAGAATTTGGACAGAGTGTAAAGCTGGGGTTTGATGGAGAGAACAACTGGACTTTTATGGGATTTGGCTGGGATTTGTTTGCTTGGTTTTTTCATGTATGTGAGTGAACAGGGATTAGTGCAGAGTCCTACACTGCTCTCTGTTGCCTGCCTCATTCTTTAAATCCCCCGAACCCCCTCACCCCCAAAAAATTAGTAATTTCTGGTTGTTTTTCACCTCCTTCTCCACAGCCCTGGCAGAACAGAAGGCTGAAGCACTGAAACATCCTTTTATATTTGGATATGAAATACTGTGTGTGTTGAAGTACTTCTACCAATAACAATACTTTTACAATAACATTTTGGTGCTAGAAGAGTGTGAGAAGTCTCTTTGTTTCAGGAAATTCTGTTATCTAAGGAAAAGCTAAAATTAGAAGTGATACCGGGAGCGTTGTGCATGGTGGCTTTTTGTTGGGGGGGTGGTGGTGTGGTTGGATTTTGAGTTTGTTTGGGTTTTTTTTAAACAGAGCAGCTCTCCTAATGGATGAATCATGTGGGTGTAACTTAGAGCACTTGATAGCAAGCAGTCTGTCTGAAGGTGTATGTGTAATAAGATTACTGGGATCATTTAGAAACTATTTGGAGCTACTGAAACGTGAACTTAATCTATTGTAAATATTTGTTACTCATTATCTAATATATCAAAACATATTTGGTTGCAGTTAGGCAAGTGAAGGTAAGATATAAAGTGCAAGTTTTCAACAATGGGCTACCAAGCCCTGGAAAAGCTGCAGATGCAGCTGGTGAATGTCTTCTGTAAAAACAAATATTTTCTTGGAAAATAATTTTCCAGAGCACGAGGGAAACAAGAGCTAGTGTTCTAGTTTTAGCTAGAGTAAAATGAAGGGATTGGGTTGAGAAATTGTCAAGACATTTGGAGACTGCTGAAATATTTTAGATTTGGCTTCATTTTTACAAGGTTTCCTGTGTCACACTGTGTTGTTAATTGAAAACCAGATGTTTTAAATTCATTTGAATGAGACTTAAGTAATTATTAGTCTCTTGTTAATGTAAAGATTTTTCTTTTTCCTTTGTCTTTCTTTTCTGGTGTTAGACTCAGTTGGGGTTTTTTCCAGATCTTTGCTGTACTGAAGTCTACAACACACATACATGTGTCTGGTTTGGTGGCTTGACCTCAATCAAATGCCTGTCTTCCTTCCAGGAGAAATCTTCAAATTTATCTGCTTAACCAAAATGTTAGGTATTCCTTTTACACTAGCCACAAGGCCCTCATCTCCTGAGGCCTTGAATTCAAAACAGTCCCTGTCTTTCAAAAACTGCAATTGCTTAGACAAGTTACCAGGTCTGATGAAAATACTTAGTCGTCTTTGGCCTGGGTTAGGCAGGAAGTGTGACTTGGCAATGACAAAGGTCTTCTCTAGCCTTGGTTATGTGAACAGCTTTTTAAAGACTGTAGTATAATTGAAAACATAGCAATGAAGGCCCTCCATAACCCCTCACTGGCTACACGTGACAAACAAGAAAGTCAAAATAAGGGAGAGATGAAAACAGCATGTTGCAGAATTTCTAACTTGTTCTCAAAGGACTGATAATTTCAGAGCCCTGTTCTTGAAAACCTGCCTGCGTATGCTGAGAGATAGAAATGTTTGCCTTTCCCAGGAAAGCTATTGCTGGAAGTAGCAGATATTACTCTATCTTGAAATATAGTCATCCCAGGTGATATCCACCTTTGGCCNTTTTACCCTATTCTTCTCCTCTTAAAAGGGAAAGCTGGTGCTAATTAATTGTGTCAAAGCCCTTATGAACTTCTTAAAATCTGCATGGGGAAAAAAATCCATTAAGGGCTCATAATTTTGGTGCAAGTCATCTGATGGTGTTCAAAATTTACTGTATAATATTTTTCCTGTAAGATAAATATTTGCTTAGGTAATAAGCTGAAGCAAGTATGAAGTGGGATGGTTATTAGGCAGCTTTTATAAAGGTGGTGGAAGTATGCTTTAAAGAGCATTCCTTGTATTTTGTTTCACCCTTAGCATATCTAAGGTACTTACTGCCATAAAAAGGTGCTTAAATTGTTGGTATCACAGCTGTAGTCGTTTGCACTTGCATTTGTATGATAAACTACAAAGCAATCCTATTCAGCCATTGTGTTTGGGACATTCTCTGGCTGCTGTTGGTCTTCAAGCCCTGTCTGTTCATTCACAATTGTATCACCCTCTCTGCCAGTAAATTCTAGGTACTATTGGGTACTTATGGTCAAAATACTTCAAAGATCTTTGAGACATTAAGAAAACCACCCCACTCCGTATTTCTACACTTGTGAACAGGGAATGTTGCTAGGAATGTGGCCAGCTTTCAGCTGTCTCTGCAATTTGTATCTAAAAATCGTTGCAAATAAGAAAGTATCTTCTGAGATGATAAGCATTGTTGTTCCTAGTTAGATTTTTGTATGGCATTATGATGAAATAACAAACTCTTTAGCTGATGGCAGTGACAGTATCTTCAGACTCTTAGGTATTTATGGTGAATATTGACTTAAAGCTGATAGGAAGTTTGCTTAGAACAAAAATGGCTTTTGAATGATCTACGGAATGTCAGCGTCATACATGGATGTGTGAGAAGAAATTCAACATTAAGTGGCTTTATCATGCCATGACTCCTTAGTCAGTATTTCTCTGGAATACAAATCCAGTGACCAATTACAGCTATACTCCACTCCAGGATTTTTTTTTTAATGGTCTCAGTTGCCTCCACTGTGTTTCATAACCTGTGAGAGAAGATCACAAATCGGTGAAAGTGCCTTTGGTATTTTCCTATAGTTTTTGCCAGATGATTCTTCTGGAAAAGCTACATTTGTCTAATTCAGTGAAGGTGGAGAGCCTTTGGGAAAGGGTGAGCATTTTGGAATAGCCTCTGCATGTTGCCTTCACCATAAGGTCTTTGGAACAACAGCAAGGCTTTGCCTACTGCTGGCTTTTCCCATTCCTCTGCTGTCGCAAAGGAAAACCAAGACAAACATGGCTCTTGGTTTATTTCTTCCAGTTATCCCCATATTGACCTGGGAGGCACATTTCCCATTGTCCTGTAAGCTTGTCTTGCACATTGAAGAATTCAGAGAGTTGGAATTTGCCAGTTCTTGCACATGGGCTGGCTGGCTTTTGCTTGCGGAGGAGGAAACCAATGCCTCGTCTAACCCAGACAGATGATGATGCTTGGTCTTAACAAAACAGTGTTACTTACGCTTTTAAGGGAGGGTGGACATTTGGGGATGTTGACCCCCTTTGTTGCTTAATGCAGCACTTTTATGTGAGTGGTTAGGTGGAAGATGCCTCATTTCACTGAGGGAACGCAGCTTGGTTCAGCTGCGGGTGGGCTGTTTTGTGCTGCAGCTGTAAGATTATCAGTTTGTGTTAATAAATCTGGTTCTTGGGTTTTTTCCCCGTGAATGATTTGAAGGACGTGTTTATTGCCATTAGTAATCAGAGGGACGTTTTTATGGGAACATCCTTTTTGTGCTCAAGTTGTCTTAACGCTTCTCCTGGCTTTTACGTAACAGCAAAGCCGTATTTATGTTCCCAGTGAATCACAAAAGGGGACTATCCCATTCGCTTAGGCATGTGCTGGCTTGAAAATGAAATAGAAGCAAGTTCAGATATCTTGAGGGAAACTTAATGCTGGTGTTTCGAAACAGCCATTACTTCCCATTTAAGAAAAACCAACCCCCCAACCCTACTTTTGTTTGTCAGCTGCATGACTGGCCCGAACAAAGCCTCTCTGGCATGGGGACCTGGGCCAAAACGCAGCGAAGCTGAATAAAATCACGTTTAGGATTCTGTCTCTTAAGCTTGTTCGCCACTCTCAGCAGAGCTGGCTGTGAAAGTCGCGTCTGGTTGCTGACCTGGCTGCTGAACAGCAGCTTCAGCAAGTGGGTCTGGCCTCTGCAGTTGCTTCTCCTGTCTCCTTTCCCCTCCACACCCTCTCTGAAAGCCCCTTGCTCAGCCCAGCTCTTTGTTCTGCTGGGTACTCAGGGCATTGCGTTGATAATGTAGCCTGGACCGTGTGGTGTGACTGATCACTGTAGTTATCCTAGCTCCCCAGTCTGGAAAACTGGGATGGTAGTACATCCTTCCTTCCACCCTTTGTGTGTCTTATTTATTTAAACTGTAAACTTTTTAAAATAGGGACTTTTTATTTCTATGCTTAAGACAATGCTGTGTAGATATGTTGGCAAGAAGCTTGTAGGATAAACCTAACCTGGAAATGCTTTAATAGGGGGTTGTCAAGTGGAAGAAGTTTGGTTATCTCTCACTCTTATATTGCCTGGTTAATTGCTTTCTTTACTGCACCACTCCATGTTATCCCTCAATATGTAGGTTACACCCACGTGCTGATGGGTGACCTATGCCTTCATTTGCTTCACCTTTGAATTTGTCCCTCCTGTCATATAAGATCCATGTGCAATTTAGACGCCCCAAGCAATTGAGAAGGTGGGGTGTTGGTGGCGGCAGCAGGGGATTGCAACACCCTGAAAGCATCTCAGAGATGATAAAACCCCTTATTCTTTCAGATTTCATCACAGAGCAGGCAGGTGAGCAACCCACGGGGCAATAGGAGTGAGAAGGAAGGTCTGACCGTCACAACAAAACCAGTCTTTTCTGCAAATGGGGAGTTCAGCAGGGTTTCAGAAGGCAATAATTTGCTCTCAGTTTCTGTGAACTGAGAGCTGTAAGAAAGTGGAACAGGGCTGATACACAGGGCTAATGTGACATGGGTTTAGAGGTCCGCATATGCAGTCTCATTCAGAGACTGAAGCCTGTGGATCTTCATTCAGTTAAGGCTTCTCTTGCATACGGGTGCCACGGTGGGCCTGAAGACAGAGCCCACACAGTCTTTAGTGTAAAGAAGAAACAGTGAGAAAAGCCTAACATTTTAGACGGACTCAGCAGCTTTGCACGCTGTGTGCGCAGGCCCTGAAGGAGATAGTGCAAGAAGCTGTGTTATCTGCTTAACACCACTTCTGTCCCTTTGCCTGCCAAATCTTAGGACAACATCCCCCGCCCCTCAAACCTAAATGTCACTGTAAACATGCTGTAACTAAATTCCAGCTTCTCTAAAGGCAAATATGGAGCAATGAACCAGAGTGACTAGTACTATTGCTTTCTGACACTTTTAAAAAGAAGTATTTTAAACGAAGCAGATGGCAGCAAATGGTGCTTATTCAAATAGGGACATTTCAGAGCTCTTCTAACCTGGGGAATAAAATGATCAGGGAGCAAAGTCTGCATTGCAGGTCACAGTAAGGATTTTGGGTGCAGTGATGGCTAATGTGGAACAGAAGTCCACCTGAAGGCAGAGCTGAAAGAGGAAGAGCGCCTGCCGCCTGACCTGTTAAAACCTTTTAATAAGAAACAGTGCCAACGTGAAGTCATTACAGAGCATTCCTTCAGAGGGAGTCATGTGATGAATACAGTGCAAATATAAAATGATTTCATATTGTATTGCGTTTTGAGTAGGTTACAGCCATGGAAAGAGCTTACTGAGTCATTTGTTGAGCTGTGTGCTCCTGTTGATTTGGTTTCCTAAGTTTCTCTTTGTACCTTAAATAACAGTTGGAGTGCTCTGGCTTTTGTACCAAAAATCCTCCATGTCCATAATGTCTAGAACTTTTCTCAAAATGGAATTCAGTTCCTGCCTCAGGCCTCTGGGTACTGTTTTGTGAAAATGCCTTTGAGGAAAGTACAGTCTCAACTGTGTGTGATATAAACCTTCATCCTTCTTTAAAGAGGATTTCATGGTCATTCCACATCAGGTCTTAGCTGGTGGATTAAGCAAATGAAATACCTTTTTAAGGTATGAGGAGAGTAAAACAAGCATCTGTTCTTATACTGTTGCTTGTATAGGAAGTCAGTTCTGATTTACACTTACAAGAAGGAACATTTGGTGGGCAACTGTATTTCAGTGCCCTCTGTTTTAAAAGTATTTAGTTTGCCCACATACCAGGAGATGTTTTAGGGAAGCTGTGGAATATTAAATCGCTGTACTGAGGGAAAATAAAGACAAGGCCACAAACTAGAGATATACTTGCTACTGAGAGTCAAAACATCTCCCCCTCCACCTTGGAGGAAGTAAATACCTTATTGTGCTTGTGGCTGTAGGTATATTGTAGTTTGCTGTAGCTGAATATGAATTGCATATAGGAAGTTAGCAGAAGGATTATGGCTCAGTGAACTACTTGGAAATCAAAAGAAATTTTAATAGATGATGAGACAGTGATTAGATGAATTATCCCATTTTAGCTTGTTTCCTTAAGGAATCAAGGTTTACATGGTTAGAGTGTGTCTATCTCCATTTCTGATAGAGCTGTAAAGATCTCAAGGATATTAAATACCTAGGAGCAGGTGTTGTAATGGCTACAAGGAAAAGTTGCAGCCACAAGTCCATTTCCCTGTAGAGACAAGACTTCCTATGGCTGAAGAAGTCCAGCTGCCAGCCAGCTACATGCTTGCAGCTCACTGTGCCACAGGCTACAGGATCCACCAGGAGTCTGCAGAATCTGGAGAAATGTTTTTGCTAGTGCCCCTGTTGGCACAACAGCTTGCTGCTTTTGTAGCATGATTCACTAGTTAACCCTCGTGGTGTTTTAAAAACCTACTGTGAGATATTTGCCTTGCTATTTGGCAGAAATAGACACAGATAAAATGCTGTTCCTTACCCTGGGCATTTCCGAGTGTTTCAGTGTGCTTAGACCTTGCTTACTGGTTTTGGATGAAGAAACTACTGTGCAGCTATGATTAATACTAACACTCAATACTGTGGGCTATTGTAGACTGGCCACATTAAAACCACCAATGTATCTTTCACTCGGGCCTTGAGAAGTGCAGCTAGACTTGTTTCTGCTGGACAGGAATCTCTGACTTCAACTGGAGAAACAAGTGCACTTCTCAACAGCTATAACTGGATCCGGCTGAAGAAAGATCTGTTTTGGTTGGAGAGGTCCAACTGTGTGTGCGTTGGTGTTGATTGTCAGGGTTGTGATTAATTTTGGGCATTGTTATGCCAGCAGTAACAATGAGGGCATTGTCACCACTAACATTTTCACTTTCCTGTGTTGTTGCAGTGCTTGTTTAATTATTTTTGCGAAAGCAGTAGGTTATGGGAAACTTTTCATGTGCAAACAGCGTGGAAGGTGGGAATCTCCTGCTAAGAGTTGCGTATGTTTGTTGTTCCCATCAGTGAAGGTAATGATGAAAACCTTTAAAATCGGTTCATTGGCTTTGGCAATTGGTATCTACTGAAGATCTCTTACACTTCTCAGAATCACTTCCCCCAGTTGAGGCAGTACTACTGTTTGGTTTTTGTTTGTATTATGTATTTGCTGGAAGGGGAGTGCTATTGTGTGTTTTTTGAGGGTGATTACAAACATAAAATAGATTCTCTTGAGAACGCTTTGTCTACTCTCATCACAATTGGTAATTGTTCTGTGTTGTGTAAGACTTTGCATGCTGTGCTTCTTATTTGGCAGTGTGTGTGTGTGAACCTAAACCTGGATTTCCACCTCCAGCATTTTATCACTGATGTTTTAAAGGTGAATCCTGGAACGAAGCATGAAACCTCTCAGAACTCATGTATTGCTAGATGATGAATGTTTACCAAATTAAGGCAAATTTTTTCAGTCATTTTGGAAATCAAGTTTTCTGCATTTTAATGGATGTCTTCTCCAATTAAGACCTGTGTGAGGTAACTTTCAAAAATGAAAAATAAAACCAACCCAACCCCCAAAACAATTACTTTTGACATTGAAGCAGACTAAAATAGTATAGTTATGTGCAAGGTGGGTGTCATCCTTTTGCACCAAGTATATTTTCAGAGGTCATTCCAAAATGCCAAGGGAAAAGGAATCCATAATCCTCACATATCCTGTTAGCAGAGAGCCTTGAGGTGGAGATGGGCAAGATGTGTGGAAAAAATGAGGCTTCTGCCAAACATTTTCTTTGTAGGTCACTTATTGTAGTTGAAATTACAGGGAGTGTAAGAGCAAGTGATCTATTAGCAAAGCCATGAAAACAAACCATTTGCCACTTCTAACAAGTGTTGGACCGAAATATGCTTCAAATTTTAAAAATAAGTGAAAACTTGGCGAAAAGTAAGACCCGGGTTTATCTGCATTTCATCAGGTACATGGCGTCCTGGAACGCGGCCCACTGGCAAAAGCATGGGGAGTGTTATCCTTTGCAGCACTGGGAATGTTCTCTGCTGAATTTGGCGCCAATGACCGAGCTTTGCTTGTTAGCTGAAGTTCACACAGACTCCTTGCCAGGCCTGCCCAGAATGCTGTCTCCTCTGACTTCCTGTGGTCTTGCATAATATTTCCTTGCTTCTTGTATAACTGCGGCTCATTCTGGTCACTGCCCAGTTTATACGGTCGACTTTTTAAAAGGCCAGTCCTGCAAACGTGCGGCCGAGCCATGTCAGTGGCAGGAGGCGTCCCGCTGGTGACGCCAATGGAAGCACCCTTCCGCGGGGAAGCCGCCGGCAGCGGGGGCGTATGTCAGTGCCGACATGTCTGAAGGCAATAAAGTTGGCTGCTGCAGCCTCGTGACGAGATAAGCGTGAGGCACGACTTCAGATTGACTGCACGTTTGAAATATGTGCCGCTGTTGCTCTGATTTCTGTAGCAAATATAGGTGCTAAATAAGGGTGGGGGAGGCAGCGCCCAATGGAAGCACATTTTCAGAGTGGTCTGAAATTCTTGTTATTGCTAATAGCCCCTCAGTTAAAAGTCCTTACATTTACCTTGAAAACATGCTCCAGGTATCCAGAGTGTTAAAGACAATGATAGGAATTTCAGGAAGGAGTTTCAGAAAATAGTATTTTCATTCTGATCATTTTTAATGCTTCCACACAAGTTGTCTCTGCAATTGTCTGTGTTTAAAATAGGCATTAGTTTTGCATTACTGTTCAAGCAAGTGTATTTAATAATGTTTACCATTTACTAGCCTTGATTATTTTAATGTGTTTTGAAAGTGTATTTCATAGCAGCTCGTGCCATGTCACTGAGTTTATGCGGATTATTTTCTGAATATTTGTGTTTGCACATGTAGTTGTACATAGAACACTGTGTGTACTTATACAGCTTTGTCAGTAACTCATTTTCAGGAAGATGTTTGTCTAGCTTGACACTTTCTGCACAGTTTAAACACAGTTTTCAAACTGTTACTCATGTTCTTTGGCAAACCTATTCCTGGCATGGCTTTGAAAAGCTGAAGAGTAGAGACGACAAAATAGTCACTTCAGTATGTTTGTAAGCTTACTCAGTAGACTGTACTGATTTTTTTCTGTTGTAGTTCCCAGATTATGTATGATCTTCCAGTTAAATACTATCTGCTTTGAAGAAACAGAAGAATCATTTTAAGGGAAAGCATGAGAATTGATTTAGTCATCACAACTATGTGAGATTCTGTTTAAAATGTCTCATACCATCATCTGTTCCATGAATCCAGGTTATCCAGTTGTCATAGTGACTTTGACATAGAAAAAGTCATGCTGCCTACACATGACTTCTTGCAACACTGTCTTTTAATCTGATTAATTTAATGGAAAATATACTTTTACTGGTTAATGTGTGTTATGAGGCAGCTTTCCTGGTCACTTAAAAGTGGATAAACCACTAATACCTTGTATTCTTAGGATCAACATTTTAATGGCTACAGTCCAGCTAATATGATGCTTGGAGAATTGTCAAAGTAATGGAGTGGTGATACTACTGACATCTAGCAAACCATTTTATAGTACTGGGAATACCAGCACTTCTGGGGGGCATGTATTACATATGCTGCATTTTTGGCAGATGGATGCAAAGCCAGAAATCCTAGATTGGCTTTGCCAAACAGCTCTAGCAGCATGGTTGCCAAATAAGCCTCAACATGTTTTGACCAATGATGGAGAAAAGCAACAAGCTTGCTCCTCAGTGATGGATTTGGAGTCTTGGATAAGCCATACAGATATGAATTGTATTGTAGAAGTAGACTTATGCTGGGGTTGGCCCTAAGATCAGGGAAGAAGCATAAGAATTGCAAAGGGTGTTGGGCTGAGCAGTGCTTAGCCAGCTGGAGAACACAGTTCACTGTCAGTAAAGATGGATTTTCTCTCCAAATGGAAGCAGTTAGAGAGGTATTTTAGGACCTGACAGTCCATTTCTTTTAATAAGTATATGTCCCTCCTGTGTCAATAATTTTAAATTATTTCAGAAAAATTGTTTTGGTTTATAAAGTCAGAGCCAGAAAATTACTCAGCATATAGAATAGCAAGATATAGAAACTCTTGTTCAAAAAAGATGGGCTGAGCCTTGGTCCTTCTTGGGGCAGTGTTAAAAAGGCACACATGGTCTCTGAATCCAAATGTAGCCAAGTGTTGGAGAGATCCACGGTCAAATGGGCATGTTTGCTTTTCTTTTTTCTTTGATGATTTAGAAATGTGCAAATGGGCACTGCAGAAGGTTTGAGGGTTTAATCCTCAGCTGTACAGGCAGGCAGATACCCACTGCATTCAGTGGGAGTTTTGTCCCAGTAAACAGCTCGGGATTGTTCACTTGTGTACATGTCTAAATATGGATCTCAGTCAAGTAAACACACGTGTGGCTGTACGTGTTAATCTGCTTTCAGAGCTGGGAACACCCTGTGTCCCTTGTGTCGCTGGGGACATGGCCACGTCTGGAGCTTCGTGCAGGCTTGCGTTAAGGACACCGATGGCCCATCCAACGTGTGTCCTGCCGCAGGAGAGGAGTGATAGGTATCTCTGAGGGTACAGCAGCCTCCGTCACTCGGCTTTTGGTGTGCAGAGATACTGCTCTCCTTCGAAGGATGTGTTAGGGCGGATACACACTGCCAAAATGCCTGTGCTGGCAGATAAAGGCACAAGGGAGCAGCTCGCCTAACACCGAGTGTTTTCAGCCTGCATGCCTGCCCCTTCCTGAAGCTGAAGAGCTTGCTCAGTGTTTCTCAGGCTGAGCTTTTACAGGAGCAGGAATAAACTTCTTATCTAGGGAAGAGTCTGTATAAAGGCTAACTGGAAACAGCAGAAACGGGGCTGTGCTCACAGTGCCAAGGAGCATTAGAGTGCTTTTCATGAACTGTATGCTGCAGCTGGCAAAGTGGCAGCATCTGTGAACCTCTTTCACAGGCAGTGTGCAGGGGGGAATGAGAGACTTCTCATACAGGTATTGCTGTTGAGAAAGAGTTGCCAATATTTATTTTATTTTATTCTTATAATTTCAAGGTTTTTAATGGCACTTGCCCAGAGGCTGTAGTCTGTCAGCAGGGAAAGCCAACCTTGTGACATTACAGCAGAACACGCCGTGTCTCATGCAATGTAACTTGTATGCTGTCATTAGGGACCTGTGCACATGAGGAAATGCTGTAGGTGTGTAACAACAATTTTAATGTATACTGTAAAATCCAGTCTCATTAAGTACTGAGGACCTCAGGAGTTTTGGAAGAGCTTCTCCTACTGCCTGATGTAGTAATTCAGTATACTTAGCCTCTTAGAGCATAGGTCTAATAACAACAATTAGTACATTTGTATGTTTAAGTATGCTTAAAAAGCTTGAATTGATGTGGTTTGAAAAAGTGAAATGAAAGAACAGTAAAATTAACATTAAAACCCAGCATTTGCTATGGTGAGGAAGTATAGTCTTAGCCATACTACAACAAATAGAGATCTGAAAAGGTCCCTGGTTGACAGATCCATCAGAACAAGCAGAAGTGAATAGTAAATGTTAACTGTTGCTTATGGTGTATTGTTTTTTTGTTTGAGTTTTTCAAAGCATTCGGGTATGATGGGGATGTGGGGCTGTGCAACAAAAATTATGAACATACACCTTTTAAAAATGTTAACACAGAAGGCTCAGAAAGAATGATGACATCTTACACAGTGGTCATACTTTGGTTTCTCTAAATAGGAAAGAAAAACAAAAAAAAATTTTGTTTGCCTTAAGTAAATATGGGAACATTTCTGAAAGAAAAGCATAATGCAAAGGGAACTTTAAGAGAGGACAAGAGGCACATTTTTCTTTTGCTGTTACTAGAGCCCTTGCAGGCTTGGTGAGGTTGTCTTTTGGGTGGAGGTGGCGTTTGCAGCTCTGATGCTGCCTGGGGGCTGGGAAGGAACCAAGGGGCTCTGCCCTTCCTGCAGAGGGAGCTCTGTTCAGCAGTGTGGCTTTCTCCTGGGGAGACTGCTGCAGGCTGCCGGCCCAAAGGGAGGGCTGGCAGGACAGGACCACGAGCTGGGAAGGCTGATGAGCAGTTCAGCTCTTGGGTGTCATGCTGGCTTGCTGCAGTAGGCAGTTTCAAAAGGTTCTGCTGGGGCTGGGTGTGTGCTGGACTTCAGTCATCGAAAGCACCCGTAGCCACTGCTAGAGGTTTGACTGAACAGACTTTCTCAGGGTCGGTGCTCAGGGGAAGGCTGAGAGTCAAGGAGGCTGGGAGAACATTTTGGGGAATCACCTCTGCTTTCTGTGTCCTCCTTGAAGTGTCTGCTGATGGAAATGGGCTGATGGGAAGATGCTGGGCTGCATCAACCTCTCACCTTGCCCACCAGGGATATTTCTGTGTATTCCTCCGTAGGCAAGGGTACACCAAGAGGACAGAAAGGGTTGATGAAGGGGCAAACCAGCTTTACTTTTCCTCTATCCAAATCAGCAGCAAAACCCCCTCCCGTTGATTCCAGTAACCATACATGTTTTTTGACCAGACATCTCATCGTTGTAGATTTAAAATGTGTGTGAACCATCTTTTAGTCTGATGCTCAATAGATAAGGGCTTTTATGAAATTATGTTTTACCTTTTTTTTTTTTTTTCCAGGAAAACAAATATTTGGTACCAGCAACTGTAATTATTCCATACCAATTATTCAGGCTTTTCACCAAATTACATGTGGTTTTTTTCCACAGCAAAACACATTTTTACATACCTGTAGCACAACACGAGCCTTGGCCTAACTCTGGGAGATTACAGAGATAAGATACCATCCATGGTTAGCATCATCTTCTGATGAACTGGAGCATCAGTAGGGTGCAGCGCTATAGCCTTGAAGGCAGAGAAAATGGTATTTAGGGCTCTTTGAAAATCTTGGTTTAGGGATTGCATAGGAAAGAGAAACAAACAGATTTTTGCAAGGTTTTATGGGGACACCATTGTTAATTTTTTAAGTAATTATTGAACTGCTTTCTTGTTGCCTGGGAACTGGTACTCTCATTTGTTTGTCCCTGTTCAATCATTGGAGTGAAGCACTTGGTAACAAATTGCAGCATGGGGAAATACTAGGGTTGTCTATTTCAAGCAACATTTCAATACTGAAAACATAAGTAAAATGAAAGGCAAAGGTTAATGATTTAATAACAAGGTCCCCAGGACCGTGCCTTATGTCTGGAAGGCAGTAATTTGCATTTGCTTCCTGTAGGGTGACTTTACTGAGGAACTGAAGGCACTTAGCATATGCAGATGCTGAAACTCTTCTATACATCTGTTACTATTTAAAAAGTATAAAGTCTGTGGTGGGGACTTTTGAGATGTCAAAGAAGGAGTGAGGCACTGACAGACAGGAGGGTGCTGGTGTAGGCAGGGAGTGACGAAGAGAGGTGATGGTTATGTGTCCTCCTGTGGTGGTTTAGTTTGCATCTTTTACTTTTTGTGAGATAAGAATTAGAAGGGCAAAGCAGGCTCAAAACTTTAAAGAATACAAAGAAGTTTATTACTAACAGAATTAAAGGTAATAAAAGAATGATAAAGATTACAACAAACTCTCCCTTTCCCTCCAGCACTTCTCTCTACTTATTTCCCAACTCGCACAAAGGATAACACACATGATTTTAGGTCAGAATTGCAGTTCTTAAGTCTCTTTCATATTTGAAAGAAAAAGAGGTTCCTTCTGCTTCAATGTGGTGCTTCAAACTGTTACTAACAAACAGACCTGCCTGGAAATCTGCTGCGGTGAAATATATTTCTCTCATGAATTCTGCAGTCTTCCCACAACTGCTATCATAAGCCACGCATGGGGTGTCCTTTTTAAGGATAAANCACACATGGAATTCTCTTCCCCCCATGTCTCTGACCGAGAAATAACACAGTTTGTAACATCAGTCTCACCACAGTGTGCCAGAAGCATTTTTAAGCTACGCGCGAAAAGACACGCTGCCGCCCTCTTTTTTCAGTCTCCATCTTGGCTCACGTGACTTGCTTTCTCTTTCTCTCTGACCTTGCAGCCTCCATGTCGAAGGGCTGATTTCTTTTTGGGCTTTGCGGTGGAAAGAAAAGTCTCTGCTCCTTTATGCTGCCAGCTGTTCGGTGTCCGCTGCGTCTGGTGGTAGAAAACTGTCCCGTCTCCCGCCGGGTCCGCGCCACGTGGGGTGGGGGAGGGGAGCCCGTCAGCCCCAGGTGGTCTCGGCTACAGTTGCAAGCAGCCATGGCTGTTTCTCAGCTGTCCATGGGCTCCGAGGGGTTCTGCAGCACCCAGGGGGATGCCGTGCCTCATCCCCGAAGAGGATGGGGAGAGGGCAGGGGCTCGGCCCGGCCCGGCGGGGCCCAGGCCCACCACCCCTCCCGCTGAGGGACCGGAAAAAAAGAGAGTGACTTCCCCTCACCAGTGCCCTTTTATATGCAAAATCGTGAGAAGCGATTGGTCTAAAACCCTGTCCATCAACTCAGTCTCTTCAAACCACCACACCTCCGAAAAAGCTGGGGGGCACCAGGATGGTTAATGAAGGCAAATAGGCTCTTTTTAGGAGAGGGATGTTTATGTGCTTGATAGAATTGCATATACTGCAAATCGCCTTAAATACTTTTTGTGGTTGCCACTACTTATATACAAAGCAACACCATAATTACAAAGCTGTTCTTGTTTTTGAAACATCATGTGCCAAATGAGTTGTAGATATTTGTAGGGAATGGTAATGTCAAAGATCACCTGAGTGTGAAAAAGATAGGTTTATGGGTAGCAGCTGTATTCACAAACCAGCCAAAGCTAAAGTCTCATTTGCATCATGTTGTGAAAACTCAACTTCCTTCAAGTATTTGACGCTGCTTCTGCGGAAGCTGCAGCAGATGTTGCAGGTGGTGGGTGGCTGTGGACAGGGCACCTGGTGGAGCAAGAGACTGGCGGCCTCAGGCCCTTCAACACTTCTCTGCTGCTGGTCAGGCTGTGCAGTACGTGCAACAGCATCATTAATGTCCCTTTGTTCTTCCCCAGTGCCGTATGAACAGCTTGGGGCAGAAAAAATCTCCTTATGTTGAGCTTGCTGATGATGACAATGTCTTGTGAAACTCAGTAGTTTCTCTTTGCCTTTTTGATCGTGCTGATAGCGTCTTCTGGAACCATCTCCATTATATTGACTCTTGGTTTGTTTTTTTTTTTAAGTGTTTCAAAAAGTTCAAGGAAGAGGGTTTTGTTGGGTTTTTGTTTGGGTTTTTTTGATTTTAATTGTATTTTATTGGTTGATTGGAGACTGTATTAGAAGAGTGAGTCCTAAGTGCAGTTGGAATGGCAGACACATCCAGCGGCCTTGCCTCTCCTACCGATTTCCCTGATGTTGTTTCAAGATAAATTATAGACATTAAATGGTGTACAGGTGAGGTGCCTATCACAAGAGCCAAGGGCTTCAGCTCTGGCCGAGTGGCCAAGCTCCCACCAGGCATCCCCCAGGTTAGCCACAGGGTATTGAACTTGCTGCTCCAGTCCAGCTTGCAGAGCTTACAATCTCAAATTAGTCAAAATTATTCACTGGATCTCTGCTCAAAACAAACAAAAAAAGAAAAAAGTGAGCACCCCCAAGTCCTTTTGTAAAGCTTAATAATAGTTCACAAATAATTGTGATACATTAGGAAAAAAACACACTATTTATAGCAGCGTATGTCTAATGTCTGCAGTAAGGGATTGGTTTTGTTGTCCTTTCACAGCACGTTTTAAAGAGTGTAAGAGCACTAACTTGTGCAGATGTGAGTGCTGGTACCGGTTGAAATCATGGCCATTTTGTGCTTTTGCCTGCCCTGCTTATGCCCTGTTCAGTACTAAGGGGCTGTATGGGTATGGGATGTCACTGGCCACAGCTCTTTTGCTGTTATATATAAACTAAATTTAAGGAACTTTTAGTGTTTGTTATGCACAGTGAACCTCTGGGAAAGCTTCAACCTTTGGCCTCTGTAGTGGGTTATGACAGGGAAGATTCGTAAGAGCTTGATTTAGACTCATCTCTGGAAAGCTGGTTAAAAATATTCAACTACTGTATTCTTCCTCCTCCCCCATCTCAGTAAAGGTCCTCTTAAAATACATGCTCTGACACTTCATTTTTGTCATTTCTTTGGGAGCCCTGTAGTGAAGGCTGCTTGTAAGGAAATGATTAAATTATATTCATGTTTG
Organism: Pachycephala philippinensis; assembly: GCA_013397055.1. Lineage (NCBI taxonomy): Eukaryota > Metazoa > Chordata > Aves > Passeriformes > Pachycephala > Pachycephala philippinensis. The sequence goes on along the minus strand of VWZT01010244.1, from coordinate 106,410 downwards.
TGCTTTAAAATTGCCTTGGTGGTAGTCCAAGAAGTATTTTCTTGCTCTTCCAAATTTCCACGTGCTTTAATATTAATCTATTTTCATCAATTTGACCTGCACCAGCAGTAACATTTGTTTGTAATTGGTCATGTAATGTTTGCTGAAGAGACATAAAACTAAATTAAATTTATCTCAGGCTTTTAAAAATCTTATTCTGAGAGAAATGAGGAGTTTATTAGAAAATGAGAAGACGTTTGACAGTATTGGGGTAATTTGTCACAAACCTGGATAGTCAATAAGGAAATGATGGTAGCAGAACTCTTTCATTTTGCTTCTACAAAGTAGAATATTCTTTCTTTGAAATACTTTGTTACTAGCTTTTAATTTTGCATTATATGTTAATAGATGTTTATGCTTGGGTTATGGCAGCAATTTCAGACTGAACAACTGGTAATGACATTATTTATTGCCTTTGAGAAAGAGCCCTTTTATGTGAGTTGTGTATCACAAATTAGAACTGTCCCAAATATCTAAAATTAAAGAATATATATATTTTTAATGGTAACACAAGTAGTCTTCAGAGCAAGCCAGAATATCTGGCTGTCAGTTCAGACTTTGAAACTCTGGTTTTCTAATATGGCTTTTTTGTAAAGTCCAAGTGAGAGGCTATTTCATGAAAGGACAGAAGTGACTGTATTATTTGGTTAGAATGGTTGTTACTAATGACTAATTACTTGCACTTTTAGAGCAGTCAATAATATTTTGTTGTTTTTCTTGCAAAATTGTTTGTAATCAAAGCCATTAAACTGTCGTTTAAATGGAGAGCCCACTGTTTGCCCAGAACAGCTGGCTCGCTACATTAGCTTCTATAAATAAGTTTATTATTTTAGATGAAAGTTATAAAGCAATCTGTTTACCTCTACTGAAGTAAGTAGAATAGCTGAAAACATTGTTAAAAAAAGGATGAAGAGGAGCATTGGAAGAAAATAAAGTCCTCCAAGGGTTCTTTATGCATATTTATTATTTTAATCAAGCATGACTTCTCTGTGGTTTTGTGGTCTTAAGAAAACTGGAAGGAGGGAAAGTGCTATTTCACTCTTCAGCTGACTGAAATGTGGTATTTTCCTTGTGTAAAATATTGATTCTCCCTGATTGTCCTGAGATGTTTTTGGAAGCACATAGAACTGAATGGATAAAAAATATGAAATATGAAAATACAAAAACTTGCATTAATTGTGTGGAGAGATTAAAAGCATTAGCATGAAATCTGTTCTCCTTTAGAAACACATATTGGTTAGAAACAGAGACCTCAGTGCCACATATGCTGAAAATGTGGTCTAAGAGCTTTAATTTACCTTCGTCTGTCAAAGTTAATGGACAGAACGAGTGCTGGAGCTGTTGTAAAACAAATCTGTTTTCCTTTTGTCTGCTCTGCCAGATAATGAAATAAAAGCTAAATTATCACTGATAAAAGTAATTTGGAGAAATGCGTTGATAAAAATATAACAACAGAGCTTGCCATTAGCAGTTTAAATGGATAATGTTTACTTGTAACCTACTTCTGTCCCCTCGTTTTTATTGTCTTCTCCTGCTTCCCGTGGGAGGAAGGGCCTTTTCAGTAGAGGCTTCAGGCAATAAAATGATGGGTATACTAAATCCTGGCATTGGTAACTTTGAGGGATAATTACTACTTTTTCCCCTTCTTTTTCTGTACTCCAGTATTGCCAAGTCAAAGCTTGTACGCAGTTTGAAGTGCAGTTATCAGTATAATTTTATGCATCCCACCTCGAGGAATGTGTCTGCTAATGATGGAAACTGGGAAAACAGTTTCTGTCACTGCAGCGCTGGTAGCTCCTACCATGAGTTACACAGTAGTTACTGTGAAGGTCTTCATTCTTGGTGTTTAGGTGTGAGGCACATACTTTCCTTTCTGTCTTTCTGTATGTCTGTGTCTTTTTCTTTTTTTTTTAATTATATTTTAAGATAGAGAAGTTTGAAGTTGTGTCCCAGTTGCTCACAAAAACTCAGAAATGGGAAGGCAAATACTTCTGAGCCCCATGTGTTTGTTAGTGCATGGTGATTCTAATGTGTACGTATTTGAATGTGCACACACATGCACAAACATTTAAATTTTATCATTTTCTTGTAAACCAGACTTACCTCTCATCATTTTTTAAATGCTTGGACTTCTTATTACATTGACGATGGGTAGCCAGTGTCCAGGGTAAAACATTAGCCACAGGGTATGTGAAGGATGTTTGGTGTCTTGCAAAAGCTGGACATGCTTATTGGTACATTCATAGTTTGTAAAAGTATTTATTTAAACACACTGAGTTCTGAGTGACCAAATAGGGAACCATTGCTAAACTCTAGCTGCAGTACTTAAGGTATTTTATAGTTGCAGCCTGGACACTGCTGTACAGCGCTTGCCAGTTTGCAAATGTCAAGGGCAGTTACCCTCTCACATTCCTAAATGACTTGCTCCTGCCCGTCCTTCAAAATACCTGCCCTTTCTCCAGCTCCTTCTGCAGCTATTGCTGCCAGTTTCTGTTTCGCTGTGTGACTGCAAGGACTGTAATTCTTGAAGAGCCTGGGTCTTGTTGGTCTAGGCAATCTGTAAAGTACATGAACTCCCTCTCCTTGCCCTAAAAACTAAGACAAGGGCACCTGAAAAGCTGGGGAAAGTCTTTTCATGTGTGTAGCTGTGCAGATTATTAGCTGGAGCACATAGTGTAGGTGGTCTGGGTCACACAATTCCTTACAGGCCCAGGCTGATACAATGTGTAAAACTACAATTGTTTAATATTTTATTATGCAATAATGTCTTAATATTTTCACGTAGTGTAGGAGAAAATATCACACGTATGAACATTCTAAAGTACTTTTATCTGACAAAAAACCTTTGTGTTAATCTTGTAAGCGATATGGGTCTGTAGTGCTTTAGCATTTATTGTGGCTGAGCTGTTTTTATAAATGTATAATGTTATAATACTTTGAGCTTTGCTTCTGTATTATGCCCATTCTGTGGGTTACGCTTTATTCCCTTTGCGCCTTCAAAGTGTTTAAAAAAAACGGTAGTGTGCTATTAGAAACGTGTTTACGGCAGAACAAGTAATTAAATTCTTCTTTGTCAATACTGATCAAATACATGAAAGTTGTCTTCAAAGATGAACTTAGTGGCATAATATTTAGATAGCAATACAATGGAGTAATAACAATGCCATACTAGAGGAAACCCTAAATTCTAGTTGACTGATACAAATGCAAATTTAGGGCAATAACCTGAAGGTGTGGTGGCAGAGCTCTGCTTGCGGTGTAGAGTACCAGGTGTACTCTGGCTTTCAGCAGGCAGGCAGGATGTGATGCACGAGGTGATTCTGTTCATGGCATTAAACACAACTTCAGTGAAGTTAAACTTTGAGTAACATCAAAGCTGTGTTACCATAGCTGGATAACAAAGCAGTGTAATGTGCTGGCATTGTGTTTACACCTAGTTAACAGAAACATCAGAGAACAGAATGGAGTAGCAAAACTGATGTGTGTTTAGAAACAAGGGCCAGAGTGTGAATGCCAATGTACAAGCAGATACAGGGGAAGCTCTGCTGTTTGTCATATTTACTTACTTATTTGTGATCTTGTAGGTATGAATGGATGTTGGACAAAGCAATTTCACTGCAGAAAATGGCCTCCAGTTCCCTGATGAGAGTGTGACACAGAGCGGTAGCTCCCAAAACTACAGAAACAGCAGCATGAAAGATTGAGAGCTTTAGGAAAGTAACACCTCTGCTGAAAACTCAGTGTAAAATACAGATGGAGATGTAGAATTAAATCCTCAGGATGGCTAGTCTTAGACTAAGCTCTAGTTTGAATTTACAATCCACCTTCGGAGACGAGGATGCAAGGGCTTAGCTCCTCCTGGCCTGTGATGTGAGTGCCAGGAGCACACCAGAAAATGAGCGAATTTAGGTAGTTTAGGTGATCAGTTGGACCAGGGATAAAGCATGTAAGACCTGAGATATTTGGGCAGATAGCCATGAAAAGAAGTTCACTCAGGCCAAATTGGAAAAGGCTTTTCAGTAGATTAAATGGTCTCTGTTTCACGGGACAGCTGTTCTCACTAGGCGAGCACTTACGTTTCTGAGGAGGGCTGGCAGTGCTCTTGAACGTGCAAGGGATAGCATGGGGCTCACCGAGCAGATAGCCATGGGAGCTTGGCATGGGTAAGGACACAGCAGGCGGATGAGCAGAAGCATGGGAAAAAATACTTGAGCATACAGAAAACAAATAGATCCTGAGGACCGAGTTTTTTTGAGGACTGAGTTGTATCTGCAACAGTATGCAGTTGCAGTCATGTATGTTTCTCTGAAGGTACAGCTTAATAGAAGGTGCATTTTTATCTTTTCTTTAAAGTCTTTATGCAGTATCTTTTCCTCTTCCTTATGATATCCCTGTGGGAACGAGAAGTGTATCTTTCTTGACGAAGCTACTGCATGGGCTGAGCCCTTTTGTTCTTAAAAAGTGTTATTGATGGAGTTAAACAGAATTAATCTTTGTCTTCTTGACAGTTCTCAAAGCCTGGTTAATTAGGATGATCAGTGCTTGCATAACTAGGACTTAGTTAAGTCCAGATGTTCCTGTATTTCAGGCACACCTGCAACTTTTCCCCTCTGTGCAGCAAGACGTTTAGGGTGAAAAGTTCTTGACTCCTCTCTTTATCTAATTCTAGGTCTGCACTTGGAAATATTTTCCATATTCTTGAAGTCTTTCTACACTCATGGGATTTTTTTTTTTTTTTTTTTGGTTGTGTGCTTTCCCTTTCCTCTCCCTAAATCTGCTGACGGCACTCCCAAATCTTTATCCCATTTTCTGAATTGTGTTATCTACTTCCTCCAGAGATGGTTTGATAAAAATCTGGTTTCCAGTTCTCTCCATGTTTCAGGCTTCTGTATAGAAGAGAACATCATTTAATGAACCTCTGTTTATGGTCTTTCTTGCTTTTTTATATGGTATTAATTTCAAATGCTCCTCAGTATTTTATTTATTTTTTCTCTCCTGAAATAGATTTGTATTGAGGCATTGGAAATGCTATTTTACAGACTAGCTAGAAATTCATGCTCTCATGGCCTCTGGAATTATGTGAAACTTTCATTGTTTTTTACAATAGACTTACAAAAAGAATTACTTTTTTTTCCTTGCAGAGCCTTTGTTTTGTTTAAACTTTTCCCAAAACTGTTTCTACCTACTTTCTCTTTTAAATCTTTATCCTTCTTTCTTGGTAGCCAAGTAACAGAGCTGATGTGGATATCTAGATGTTCCTTCCCATGCTGAACAGGCACTGCTTCTTAAGCTGATCTGGTTTAAGGAGTGTCACATGTCCCAGGAGAACGAAGTATTTCCTGTTTATTGGCATTAACACAACACAAGAAAACATAGAATAAAACTTATTTTGAAGAGTTGTGTTCCAATCTCCCATTGGTGCAAGTCAGGATAATTCCATTTAAGTTAATGTGATGAGGTAAAAATTGATCCCAGGGACAGGTGTGATGGGATTCCCTGGAGAAACACTTGGGGAGGGAGACTTTGCCATTGTACTATCACAGCTAGTCCTTCATCCTGAACTCTCTTGGTTCCTCCGTGTCCTCTTCCTTGGCACCACAAGTGTCGTTATTGGATGGAGTTTCAGATGTTTTTTGCTGTCCCTCATCTCCTTGGGTTCCCTGTTTGTGTGTGGGGATGAGTGTCAGTACTGGATCCCTGCTCCAAGTGGGAGTCAGATGGGTCACACATGAGACATCTCGTGTCAAGGATGTTTTTCCCAGTTGTTTCGTTGCTGTTTTGTTTTTAATGCTAAAACAAGGAAGTGAGGAGTTTAATATTTCAAGATGATAATTTAAATAGCTCCCAAAAACGTGGGAAAGACATGTTTTGAGACTGGCTTTGCAAAGCTGTTTTAGTCAACTGTACATCAGAGGGTATGCTCTATGGCATTCCATCCTTCCCATGTAAACACTAGGGAGGGAGAGGTCACAGAAACAGGCTTTGCAGCTGCTGCCTGGAGCCACTCTTTGGTTTTTACTGTCCAGAGCAATCGGTCTGTAGCAATGTTTGTGCCCGGCACAGCGAGTGCTGACGGTGAGTACAAGTGAGTGCAGAGGCTCTGGAAGCACCTGAGCAGTGGCTTGCTGTGGCTGCTGCCTGTGGAAGGCAGAAGGGGAAACAGCGTTCAGCAGAGGCAAACACTGTTTTTTCTGGGAACTGGGGTGGGGAGTGTTTGTGTGTGTGGTTTTTTTTTTTCCCTAAACCCCACAGCTTATCTTGATTGTTTCTCTGTCTCTCCTCTCCCCTCTGGCCAAACTCAACTTTGTAATTCTTCGCTCTTTCCTGCTTGGCCTGATGTTTTCTCGTGTTAACTGTTGGGTTTGAATTTGCACCTAGTTTCTGCACAAAACATAGTAGTGATGCAAGACCTGTTGGTTAGGAGGTTTTTCAGAGTATGAAACAGAGATTGAAAGTTGGTACACTTATGTGCCCAAAATAACTTCAGACCTTTAAAAATAGGCAGTAAGAAATAAATTAGAATGGAGGAACAAGAAAATCTGTACAAATATTTTGACAGCGAAGGTGACTGACCAGTAGAGCAACTTTCTAAATGTTGCAGTGGGTTGGCTTCGGTTCCCCATCCTTGAAAGTTGCTTAAGTTGGTCAGATTGTTGTTTTAAAGAAACGCTCCGATTCAAATTGTATTAATTCAAGTGAATCGTGCAACCTCTGATCTACAGGTTAGACAAGTTGTTGGCATTCTTCATTTCTGGGCTGATGAGGTTTGATGCTGTCATTCATCCTTCTCCAAGAGCTGTTAGCAAGCTAGAGCTTCAGGGAAACAAATCTTCATTCAGGTTTTTAATAAAACATGCTGTAATAATAACAATGAACAAAATCCCTGTGTCTGCAGAGGCACGGACCTACGCCCTACCTCACTATGAGTTGGAGCTTAACTGGAAATATAGCAGATAGGGGAGAGCCTCTTTCTTCTTACATGGTGGATTGATTTTGTTCACTGTGTTTTTAGAAAGGTTTTGTCATGCTTTTGTTGGTTAAAGCTAAACAACCTCTTCTCAAATGTGGTAAACATTTATTGGTAGATAATGAAACTTTATTTAGTATCAGTCACGAAAATTGCCTGTTTGATTCTTAGTGATCTGAGATATTGGTTTCCTCTTAAGTAGAGAGACTGTGGTTGAAATGTTCATCCGCATCAGTTTGTTCTCCTAATGGCCGTTGTCTTACAGTCCTTGAAGATTTTTCCCAATGTTTTCAAGTTTTCTTCAAGATCAACAGAAATTTGTAGACATCCATTATCTGAATGAGGAAATGATAAGAACAAGGGAGAAAAGTTTATATAGGCAATTGTTATATACGATCATGAATAAAATGACTTTAATTTTTTTTTAAATGTGTAATAAAGTCATTAGTATGTACGCGAAGTGTATTTCTCCAAGGTTTTTTGTTATTTTATAAATGTACCATTGACTAAAAACTATGTTAAATCAGGTTAAGTCATATTTGTACAATTTAGATTGACTCCATTAGATGTACTATGCCTTGCTCTTTAATTATGACTCTTGTTTTCCATATGCCTTGCATTATAAAATTTTCTTAGTCTTAAATGTATTTCAGAGTAGCATAAAGCTATTGCAGTAAAAGAGCTAAATATTTATTCATATTCTGTATGAAAGGATTTTTTTTTGTCCTGTCTCTGAAGGGGTAAATATATTTTTACAACTATCCTTGGCCACAGCAGCATGTTCTGTACAAATGTAGCTAACTGCACTGGCAGACACACACATTTCAAAAGAATACATTAGCACAAGAAGCCGTGTTCCCTTTCGGATTCAGCTTGTATCAACATGTGTACGTGGTGCTCTCTCTGCGCCTGCCTCAGCCCTCCCCTGCACTTCTGGTGGTGGTGGTACAGTTGTTTCTCAGCCTCCCTCAGCTTTGGCCTCTGTACCATCCCAGTTGTGTTTTCTAATAACAAATGCATGATTTTGGCAGTGAGTGAAGCTTCTTTTCTTTTTTTCCTTCATTTTTTTCCTTTTTTTTTTTTTTTGCTTTTTCTGAGAAAGCGGTTGGGTTTTGGGAAATTATGCAGTTCAGTTGATTAAGTTATACAGTTTAGGGAAAGGATGAGAAGAATAAAAATTTTATTTTCCAGGAACCACTGTAAGGAGGCACAAGGTATATTTACAAAACAATGTTGGTAGTTACTGGGATGAGAGCACCCTCACCCCTGCCTTGGGAGATGCCATCTGTTTTGTGTAACTCTTGTGGCCACTTCTGTGTGCACTGATCCAGTTGCACGCATTTCAGCATGTGCATCTTGGATGTTCTCATCAGAAATTCGGTTGCTGTATAGTTAGAATCAAAACAGTGAATATTGAGGTACCACACTCCAACAGATGCACAGTTCTGATACATCTCCAAGACCTGCCTGGTTGTAATGTGTTGTTAGGTAAGCTGACAATTGTAGATGGTATCAAATGAAACAAAAAAGTCTTGTTTCTTTTCTGGAAGAATTGAGTTCTTCCTACCTATGTTTTTCATAAACAGAATTTATCACAGCTGACTCCTGCCTCCTGCCCTCTTGGAGTGCTGGGACCATGGTGGAGATGAGAATCAGGCCCAATATATGCATATGTGCCTTGTTTGCTTAAACTTACTGAGAACAAAAGCTCCAGCAGGAATAAAGCCAAAATACTGATACGTTAATTTATAGGTCTGAAGTAAAACCCAGAAAATAAAAAAAAAATGTGGCCATATGGATTTATGTTTGTTTATGTACAGAATTTCTTCCTGGCTTTGCTGCTTCCCATTTTCATAATTTTTTTTCCCTTTTCCTAGAGTAACCATTTTTTTATTGTAACTACAAGCAGTTTAAGGAGTTAGTAGACAGTAGGAGTAGGGAAGCAATAAAACAAGGAACACCAAAAGAGAAAGACTGCATCCAGTTATTTACTTTGTGTTACAACACAGACTGCCTTTATATCAGTTCCCTTTGAAAGTTAGTGTTCAGCGAGTAATTATTCAGGGTGCTGTGTCAGAGGAGCTAGCAGCCTTTTCCCGACAGAACCAAGCCTTAATTTTTAAAATATTTGAAATACTGCAGTGGAGTGTTGAGGGGCCACAATTGTTTCCTCCTCAAGTACTGGAGTTTCGATGTCCCTCGGGCTTCTGCCACAGCCGTGGGTGTGGAGAGGCAGGTCTGCAGTGAGAAGGCTCCTCAGGACTTTGCCAGGAGCTGAACGTGTGTGTTTTGGGGTTACTGATTGGCCCCAGGTTACATCACTCCAGGCTCTGATTTTAGCTGTAAATTTAGAGGAATTGCCTAACTTGGCTGAAGTGGCTACTGCTTTTCTGGCCAGGTAGCTGAAGTAGTCTGACCCTTTCGTATCAATCCTTTTACCTTGTAATAAGCAAGGAACAAAATTTATCCCAGCTCAAGCTACTAAATTTCGATTTTTATTGACATAAACTAGTGGCAGACTTTTGAATACTAATGAGAACTCAAAATCATAGCATGCAAAGTTATCACTGTTCCAGTTTACCCAATGACTTGAGATGAGACAAACAATTAAAGAGCTAATGTATAAAATGACAGCCCTCTGAGAAGAAAGCAGGGGCTAAGAATGAGCTGTGTCCCGGGATGTTTGTACAGACAAAACCCACACCCCAGAGGGCAAAAAATGTAGCCTGGCCCTCAGAATCTGCATTTGATCATTGTTGCAGGAAGTGGAGGAAGCTGTGTTACAAGGAGTAATCAAAATTTAGAGCATCTGTATTGTTATTTTCAGGAATTATTAATCCCTGCTTGCCAAAGAAATGGCTGTTTAATCTGTCTTTCTGGATATCCATCATCTTAGCATGGAGGGCCAAGACATAGAGAATGAAGAATCATTAATTTCTGTCATTGCCAAGTGCACATTAAAATGATTAAGATCCAAAAAGTAAAGAAGGGTTGGCAATATTTAATACAGATTTTATTGCAAGATCTGTTTTCTTTATTATTAAAAGAATTGACACTTTGAGAGGACAAAGCATGACTTGTTAACAGACAATGCTGCGAAGTAATTTTAATGAGTGTTTTGAATGCTCTCTAAAGGAGACATTTTCATTTTGAGTTGTCGTGTGCCACCACTGCAGACTTTAGAGCATCCAGCACAGAGACCTCATGCTTGAAACAAGGTGACAAAGTGGCTGAATTTCTGTTGTCAATGCTTCACTGCCTTTCTGTACAGAACTTACGAGTAAGAGTGCTGTAGAGAGCATCATCAGAGAGCCCAAAGCCTTAGGAGACGGAGATGTTTTTGTGTTCCCAAGGCTAGGGGCTTGACCTGCTCAATCTTTGCTCTGTTGGAAACCCTGCTGACTGTGATGGAGACAAGCCTCTCTGAGAGCATGGCCTCCAAAGAATGGCTTCCAGTTTACAACTGCCTGCTGATTCCAGAGACACATTTAATTATGGATTATTTATTGCTTCTGTTCTGTCTGGCTGCTGTTTTATCTGAAATATTTTATTAGTTCTAGCTGAAATCGGTAGGAAAAGAAATCACAGCTGAAATGCATTGTGGTGGACTATATAGCAATTTTTTAAATTGTGGTGATATATTTACTTTTCAATCCCTATAAATTCTCACTATTATGTGTTTACTAGCCAATACACTTTTAAATTTCTTTTTTTTTTTACTCTGAAAATTAGGATGTCTGTTTGAGTCAGCTTACATGGAGAGCCTGGAGATGCATGAAAGAAGAAAGATGATGCAGAGAGGTTTTGGTGGATGGCCTCTTACATGGCTCTTTTTGGTGAAGATTTCTATGTCTTTATGGCTTGCTGATTTCTTTTCAGGGGTTGGAGAACCTACAACATATTGAAGGGTGGGCTGTTTATTTTCCCTGTGTTGTTTTTATGTACTGAAATATTGTAGTGAAAATAGCTGGGTGGGGTGTAATGAGTGTTTTCAAAGACCTTCCTTTGAAAGAGGCTTTTTTCCAGCCCTTGGTGGTCACCACCCATTTTCCTGTGCTGTGCACGCCTCTCTCATTGTTCCTACCCACAAAGGCCCCTTGTGTGAACCTGTCAGCAAATGTGCCAGCAGGACGAGACAAAATGGTCGTGAGATACTGGTCCAAGCCTGCTGAAGCACCAAGGTTTGCCCCCACAAATGTTGGTGGGTATTACCCAAGGAACAACACGGGGTTAGATAGTAAAACTTGGGATTTGTCAACAATGCTCTGCGTGACTCTCTGAACCTTTTACGGTTGAGTGGGTCTGGGGCTGAAGCGTCAGTATGCATACCACTGATAGCAAAGTCATGCAATGGCAATGTTTGTCCCTCAGGCGTGAAATAAAGCTTAATTGAAAAATTGTCCCTGTTTACCTGCAGTTGCACCATCTCGATAAATAATGGTGGTTGTGGTTTGGTATGGGCTGGGGATGTGGCCAGTGCGCCATCGAAAAATGGGGCTGGTTTTGAATTTAACTTCAGGGCTCACCCCCCCAGCCTGCGAATTGCACTTCATTCACCTTTAGCTTTAACCCGCTGGTGAAGAGATAAAGCACATCCTTTGGTATGTGTTCTGTAGAGTAGGTAAATAGTTGGGTTATCTGAAAACAGATCTTAGTAATACCTGCTGAGCCTTTGAGCAACAATGTGTATGGACCTCTAGATTAGCTGTCAAAATTGACTGATTACTACAAGTAATGCCCTAAGATAAGGATCTGTAATCTTTCAAACACAAATCATTGATAGACATCTGGGGTTGTGCATTGTCACAACCAACCTCATCCCCACCACTGCAGTGCAATTCCAGGAGAGAAAAGCAGAGTGGTACATTTATTACCCGCAAAAAAAACTTGGCTGATTTAAAAGTTCAGTTTTGGCCAATGTTGAAACAGTAATTTCTGTTGTGTTGTTTAGAGTGTTTGGTGCTGGGCCTTTTTCAGTCTTGCAGGTTATCTCTGAAGCTTGCCTTGGCTGGTGTCGGAGCTGATTGCCACAGGGAAGGAATCCATGATCTTGATGGAGCAGAGCAATGCAAAACCAGTCCGGGGAGGGAAGACCTGAGCTGAGATGATTGGCTAGTCCACTGAGATTTGATCATATGCTGTCCTCCTTGTTTCTCTCCAAATGTCCCTAATGTTTGAGAAGATGAAGGACGTGTTTCACTGACCTGTTCTAAATGTGGGCTGCAGCAGCTTTAAAAGGTGACCCAGAGCTGTTTTGACCCTCTCTGTGACCAGCACTGGTGCATTCTGAGCATGCAGTGACTTGGAGCAGGATACTGCACTTCCTGAAAACTAAGCCAGGTAAAGTCATCTAGCCCTAAAATAGGCAATGGGTTGCAAAAGCAAAAAGGCAGTGCCACTGTCAGCTCTAACAGCTGATCAGCAGCCTGGCACCTTCTCTGCATGCTGTGGACCTCAGGTGGTTCCATGGGGCTGTGCCTTGCCCCGGACACAAAGCATTTGGCACATCCTCTGAGGTACCAGGCTTGTGCTGGTGTGGCAGCTGCGGGACAGGCTGGCACTCACAGCATTGTAAAATAATCCAGGAAGAGATTAATGGCTGCCGAAATCCCAACACTTATCTTTCTGTTCAAAAGACTCATAAAACTAGAGAAAGAATGGAAGAACATAAATCCCGTAGACATTGTTTTGCTTACTATGATTAAATTTATCAGACTCTGTTGACATATTGTGAACCTAAATGCTTTAAAGAATGTCAGTTCTCCCGCAGCCTCAGTGAGGCTTGCAACATTGAACTTCCAAAGTGCTACATAGTGGCTGTGATAACTTCACTATCACTGTAAACTTGTATTTAAGTTAAGTGATACGTTAAATTGCACTTGCAAAGTGTTTTTCTTTTAGTAGCTGCATTAAATGCAGTTAGTGGTATAAAAAAGATGCCAGTGCTATAAACATTGTAAAACTGTATAGGTATAATGCTTTTTGTCTTAGTACCACCTTTGTTGTTTGTTTGTTTTTGGAAATCAGTGCCAAGAATGTCCGTGAAAATAAATAAAATACAAATCCAGTACAGTTTAATTATTGTGACTAAAGGTACCATCAGCGCTTCAGACACTGAAGAAGTTCTAGTCTTATGTGTGGCTTTAAAGTACATATGAATTTATCCCCTGTAAAGAAAACCTATTCCTGGCTGTGTTATTGTCAGCTATGAGGGTCTTGGAGTGATATGGACTTAGTGAATCATAAATATGCTCGAAGACACCAAAAGTCTGGTATTCATTTAGGCTTCATCTCTTGATACTGTAATTGTAGTTGCCAAATCCTCTATTGTTGTGTCAAGCATCCTAATGAGAATGGAAATGAGTTCCTCACTCTTAATGCAGACTCTTCACTCCTCTGTCCCTGAGACACTCAGATTTCTCATTTTCCTATCATCTCACCTTTGGTTTTAAACTTAGGTGAAGGGATTGCATTGATATGGCTATGGCAGTAGGTGCTAAGCTTTGCTGAACTAGCAGGGATTTATTTAATGAGTATGTACAGAAACACAAGAAATTCATCAAACAAGCCAAGGAGCTGGTGGTGAGTTACTGTAAGTTAGGGCAGCTTTAAAGGAAGGGTGGAAGATACTTCATTTCCTTATTTTTGTAATAGCCCTTGCTGTTAGTAGCCTTTCTTGTTACCTTCGAACTCTCATTTCCTTTATTAACAAATTCCCCATTTTGGAGTCCTTTGTTTTGTCTGTGTACTGGGTACTGTATCCCAGTGGGCAGTAATGCTGCTTTAGTACGTGCCTTCCCTGAGCACTCCACATATTTCAGACTGGTTTTGGGATTTTTTCCTCCTGAAAATAAATCTGTGTCCTTCCCCTTCCATTTGCTCTTGCTGGTGTGCTGAACCTGGGCATCTGGTGTCTTCTTAGGCTTTAGAAATAGTTATTTTCACTGGAAAGAGGTATAAGGAGGGATCTGCATGGCACTGTGTATGGGTTTCCTTCACAGCTTTCATAGTTTGGCCCGAGTTCCTGCGGAGTGAGTAAATTGCTGTTTCTAGCACTTTTTATTTACCGATGGTCACTTTTATTACTTTAACGGAGGGAGCTTTGAAAAGCACAGCATGCCATCCAGAATAAACTGCTTGTCAGGTAGAATGGTTACAAATACTTTTTAAAGGAATTTTAAGGCTAAGTAAGCATGACTGCTGGCTGCTTGGTGTCTGCAAGCTCATCTCTGGGGCAGTCAAGTGGTGTGGTTCTGAGACAGCTGTGGAGTGCCTCACAGTCAGCAAAACTCCTTTTTTATTATTCTGGTTCAAATCAACTAGGGATTTGCCATGCAAAAAGTAATGCAAAATATAAACTCAGCAAAAAAAAAGGATTTGCTAGTTTGAAATAAATCTTTTTTGTTATCTAAGGTCGTACTGCCTGTTAAAATACTTTTATTGAGTTTTTACAGGTTTTAATTTGAATTTTTTTTTATGCTAAGCATCTGCTCTTTCATTTATCTGTACTGTAAAGTATTTTCTTATCTTTGCATCCACAGAATGTATTTTTCTTGTTCTGCAGGTTAGCATTTGATGCTTTAACTCTAAACCACTCGAAATGAGCATTTGCTACAGAAATTTCATGTGACAACTTAATTAACTGTGGATTCTTGACCTTTAAAGTGCTGAAGCTAGAAACATTTAATAACCAGCCATTGGATATAAAGTAATATGCTTGTTGTTTTACTAGCTTGCATACATGGCAGTTTGAAGCAAAGTCCAAGGGTCACCAAAATCATGAAGTAAACTCGAGCGGGTCTGTCTGAACTGCACAATTCAAAGTGCTGTCCGGATGTGTCACACAGAATGTAGGCATGAGTGAAGGCTACCGGGTTACTTACGAGATATTTTTCTGCAAGGTGTGCATTTCAGTTTCTCTGAAAGCTTCTGTGATCTGGAGCCTGCACAGTGGGAGCGTAATTCAGTGCAGTTGCTGCACTGCTGAATCTTAAACAAGTGTGTGTGTGTTTGTGTATGTGTGTGTGCGCACAACTTGAGTATCGACCCACATGGACTCGTGAAGAGCAGCGAAACCCCAAGCAGAAGACTGCTGTCCTGGCAAGTCCCCTCCATCTGCTTAGAGGAGGCCACCAATGTCCTTGCCAGGAGAGAGGACTCCTGAAGCTGACTGCTTGGCACCCTCATCAGCTGAGTGGGTACCGAGGGCTTTTCGGGGGTTGGAATAGCCTGTGGGAAGGACCAGGATGGAGGTGGTGGGCAGGGATTACTGGTGGAGATGAAGTACTGGTGGGATTGAAACTGCAGAGAGCAAATACAGTCACAGTCAGTGGAAACAGGACCGAAACCTCAGGTGAGCCCCTGGCTGCTGAACTGAGGAGGGTTGTGTGGGTGCCTGTAACCAGACTTCCGATCAGTGACCTTGTGTGCCTGAGCTCCTTTGCGGGGTGATCTGTGTGCCCCATTGTTTGTAGGGCTGATCCTTCCTGTCTCTGGGTCGCAGGTACCCTCTGAGGATGCTGCAGGAGGGAAGTGGCAGCAGTGCAGCCCTTGCCTGAGGCTGGCTGCCACAGCTATTTTCCTGGCTGCTGGAGCCCAGAGCTGTCACAGCAATGGGTACTGGGAAGGCAATTCCTAAGCTGACACGGTAGTTTTGCAAGATTGTTCAAACCAGATGGGTTATGTGTTGCTTCAGGTTTTGCCAATAAGTTGCTGCCCCTAAAGTTTCCAGTCCTGCAGTAAGAGAGGCTTCAGAAAGTCAGATTATGATCTTCACCCCGGGTGTGCAAGACCTTTGTCTGCAGGCATTCCTGCTGATTTCAGTGAAGCTGTGTTGCAAGGGCTTGCTGGACGTGAGCAAAGGGTTAGGAATCTGGCTCCTGGGATACATGTAGGGCATTCCTATGTCACCTGGGGTGTTTTCACCCAGTGGGATCGAGTGCTCTGTTCCTGGGCATGGGTGTACCCTTGGGACTAGTTTGGTGTTTGGGGAGAAGCATGCGGAACTGCTTATAAAAATTTGGAAGCTTCACCTGGGAGTGCAAATAGTTGCCAGTTGTTTGTCATCTTTTCTCACGTGCATTGGCCCATAAATTCTATTTTCAGAGTGCAAACTAAACCCACCAGGAGAGAGTGGGAAATCATGTAAACAGCTGTCCTGAGGGTACAGAGCCATACTTGTGTTCTGTGTCATAGAACTGCCTGTGCCTCTGGAACTCTTCCATTCCCAATGGAATGCAGTGCAGCGCCAGTGCATCATCCAGCAGTCCTGGGAGAGTCCTCCTGGGAAGTGGCACTTCCCTCTTTCTTCTCAAGTCTCCTGACTACCTTTCATGTAGCCAAGTCTGAATGGAGTCACTAGACCCATTCCTCAGCTTGGCTTCCTCATTTTCAAAAGGAATTTGAGCTTCTCCATCCCTTTCTTGGTTTACTGGGACCAGTTATGCTGCGATTGCCGTGTGAGGGTGCATGTGCGGCTCAGTGGAGTCTTATCCTGCCAGATCCTGGGACTCCTGAAGGAGCAAGCGTCCAAGAGCTCCCAGGAGCCTTCCCCTGCAGTACCCCTGGGCTTTGGACCAGCATGCGGGTGGCTTCATTCGTGGTGGCTTTCTCTGCTCTTCCCTCTGCAGTTTTAGAAATCCGTCAGAGTGAGTGAGGTTTCTGCTTGCGTCGCTGTCTCCAAGCAGTGACGCACGCGTGTGCTCTTTTTCTGCCACAAAAGTGGGTGGTTTATGTGCTAGGAGGGAATGATTCATAAATTAGCTAGAGCCCAGGCCTTTTCTCTATTGGTGATGTGTGAAGAGGATTCAGTGTCAGCCTTTCTCTCCTCCTGGCCTTCCGTTGGGCAGGTTGCTGAGCAGTCACGGTGCCACTCTCCAGCTATGGGTGGTCCAGCCTCACACAGGGTGAAATGCTCATCCCCCGTTTCACATGGGGGTAACTGCAGAGAGAATTATTAATGGCCTGTAGTCTGCGAACAAAAATACTGCTTTTTGCAGAATTCTGTCACTCAACTGCAGTTTTGGGAGTCTTTTGCAACCAGGACAAGTAAGTGCCGAATGACCGTCTTTGACATGGACATCCCTGGGAGGGACAGCAAGCAAGCATAGATGGATGTGTTGAGTGGGGAAGTGGCATGGGGGCATTTTGGGTCTTGGTGGAGTTGCACTGGGCTGGCTACAACAGCAATACAACTGAAGGATGTGCTGTGTGAGGGGAGATGGGGAGGAAAATTGAGGTGCAGGAAGCCACAAAGGGGAAATGCTTAACAAGCAAGTCGTTTGTTTATTTAAAATGAAAATGGATGAGCAAAAAAGTCTTTTGAAAGCAACCAGGCAGGCTGATTCCTCCCCTTGTTTTCTCATGTGAGAAAGCTCTTGTGTGGGTGTGTAATGAACGGAGATGTCTCTCTGCAGAGGACCTTAGCAGGACAGTCAGAAGCAGTGTTGAGGGAAAGCATCTGTAACAGAGAGAGAAAATCTTTCTCTGCTCATAGTATTAATTGTTAGAAACCTTGAGCAACCCAGGGTTATTGAAACCAGCTTGTCTCATTAGCCACACTTCAAAATTATATTTACAGAGGTTAGAAAACTAAATATTTTTCTTTGTGGCTGGAGTGGTGTCATGAGAGACCCTGTCTTGTACAACCTGTTTTTACTGTATAAATTGTGACCTGGCTTTGGCCTTGGTTCCCAAAGTTTCGTATTTAAATGATGAGGGATTGGATCTTGTTTTGCTTAAGTTGGTTCTAATGTGAAAATTGTGGCCTCTAGATTTAGAACAGAGCTCAGACATTTATGGTTGAAGTTATATTTTTCAAGCGACAATTGGAAATGCTCGCAAATACTGCTACATAGTTTTTGTTCTGTTTGGTTTTGTTTTGCTTCTACTCTTTTATTTTCTTGGCATAATTAGAAACTGAGAAGATTTGTTCCCGGTCTATCATCTGTATAGGCACAGGGTAGGCACATTTTTCTTCAGAGAGAGCAAGACATGTTTCTGAAAGTAGCATCAGTATAAGTGTTTTACATGACTCTCCTGTACCCAGCACCTGCTCCAGGAGAACATGGGGCATTTTCTGTTGTATCTTCTCAGATAGTTGTAAGAAGGGACCTTTTTTTTCACATGGATGTAGTATGACTCTTACTTGGCCAGGAGAAAAGTAAGGAGTTAGTGTAACCTTGTGAATATCTGATCCTTTAGATTCAAACTTAGGTGTGTTGGTGCTCACTTCAGTGATACCCCTGAAGTCATTATTGAAGTTGGATCCTTCCATTATGTACTAAAATGTGTGTAGGTCTCCTCCAGCACACACCTCCTGTAACAGAGACCATATTATAAAACATTCACCTTGGGCAAAATAATTGTGAAGGAGGTTTGCCGTGGGCTGATCACGGATCTTGAGAAGATACCGTAAGGATCTGAGCCCCTTGCCCTCTTAGCACACCCACTAGTGAGCTCCTGTCTGATCCCGTGTATGTGCCCAGCTTCATGTGTTTTGCAGCACAAGGGCTCTACTGATGTGTTGTGAGCCCCCTCATGCTTCGAATGATGATATTGAGTGTCCAGCCTTGTTGAGCCCCAGCAAACACCTTATTGTGACTTTACTCTTGGCATTTAATGCATGTCCTGGCTATTTTTCCTTCTTACTAATTTATGAAGCCTCCTGTGGTTTCAATGCTAGAAGCTTTTGCAGACTGTCTAGGTCTTCTAGAAACAGTAATCTTCTTCAGAATATTCCGCTATGTATTAATACTCTTTCTATTTTAGGCAGTTTTGCATGAGACCAATCGTGATTGAAACAGTTTCTAGAATTAAGTAATGTGATTAATACTTGTTTTCCTCATAATCTTCATGCAACAGAATATATGTATTGCAGCTCTTTGTTTTGATAGGGTGGGGGTTTTTGGTTGATCCATTTTTAGTTTGCAGGCTGATTATTTTATATTGATGTTGGAAAAAACAAGTTCTAAGCTGCTTCATTTTTGGGAACCTCGTGAATGGAGAGAGGTGCTGCTGGTGATTCTAGAAATGAATGTACAGCAAAAACAGTGGAACTGTTCTACTTAGCACCCTGTTCTGTGCTCATTCAGGTGGCACTGGTGGACTGTTGCAAGAGTCAGCCTGAAAAATGTATTTTGTGTTGGTGTAACTGCGATCCTCAACTGCAAAACCTCAACTCGTGCAAGTGTAGAACTTGTAGTATCAGCAGAGCTACTTGGGGTTGAAATGGCTCTGGCTTTAAAAGGATTCAGATGCTTCATGTTCTGAAATAAGAATTGTACTTCATTAAAGAACCTTAGAGTCAGTAGAGTTCGCTCTTAAAATGCCCTATCCCAGAACCATTATAAATGTGTTCCTTGCATTTCTCGTATGTTAAATTTAGCTTTATGTCCCTTGGTGGCTTAGTTTTGCATACTTGCTTCATAAAATGTCTTTCCCTTTGTTATTTCCTGCTCTTCTGTTCTCTGTGGAGTTTGAAGGAGGTTGGCTCTATTGGTTATGTTATTTTACTCACGAAGGAATCTATTTTCATAGACAATAGAGAGATGGTGATTTAATTAGAACAGCTTCTCCAAAGAAGGGCTGTCTTGCAAGCAACAGCATTTTCTGTTTTGTACTCTTCATGGTCAAGGAAAGATGTTTTGGACAACTTTTGGATTAAGAGCTGAGACAGTTCTATAGACTAACACAATTTGTTACTCTACTACTACTTTTATTTTAATGTGGAGTGCAGCCACTGAAAGTCCACAACATTCTTATATCTATGACACAGCCATATTCACTGTAATTATTCTAACTTTAAAATGGACTACCACGTCATCCCAGAGTAAGTAAATTTAGATTGAACAAACAAAAAAAATATTTTTAATGTTTCCTGAATCCCAGAAGTAATAGTTTACAATTTCATTTTGAATCTCCTGCCTAAGGCAGATCTCAATCCTGTTATACTCCGTGGGGATTCAGGGCATTCAAAGGCTGACTCATGTACAATCGGGGCCCTTTCCAGCTGTGGCAGTAATCTCCTAATTCCCATTTAAAGGGCACATATAGGTATCAAAGTCTGGCCAATTGATTTCAAACATATGACAGAATGGATTCGTTGCTGAGAAGATACACACTTGTAAATGCCTCTTAAGTTGTGAATTGCATTTCAAGAAATGCTTTTCCTTTCTCTTCTTTACCTTCCAGGAGCAGTTCCGAACGGAGGAAGGAGAAATCAAGAGATGCAGCAAGATGCAGAAGAAGCAAAGAGACCGAGGTTTTCTATGAGCTGGCACATGAGCTGCCCCTGCCCCACAACATCAGTTCCCACCTGGACAAGGCATCCATAATGCGCCTGGCAATCAGTTTCCTACGGACTCACAAGCTTTTGTCTTCAGGTAAGATTTGGCTAAAAGAAGTTTATTGTCAGGGCTGGCTGATAGCAGCTTGGTAAGATTATGCATGCTCTTCTCTGACCAGAGGGTTACCAAAAAACAATTAGTGCCGGTTTTTTGCCTCCTAAAAAAACCTCTGAGAACTCTTGAATGTGGTTTATTAATCTCAGTTACGAGATTTTGAGCTTTTAACAGTTTAATCAGAATTCAAACATATGCCTTAAGCTTCCATGCTGAAACAAATAACTTTTGATTTGGCGTGGCAAGTGTGTTTGTGCCTGCACATTCAAACAGCAGCTGGGACGCTCTGAAAGTCCAATACTTTGTTTGAAAGGAGTAATTGTGCTATTCACTGGCAGTGAGCAGTAGGTAGGTTGTTTAAAACAAGCTATACTAAGATAGCTAAAACAACTTCTAAATATTTGATGTGGATGGATTCTACGCAATCAGAGTCTTGCTCACGTTGGACTAGTAGGAAATGTGAGCAAGCATAGTTTTTATAGCCTGTGAAAACTGATAAAATTAGCAACATTCTTATTTTGTCCCTATATTTGAATAACCACTTTGATGGAAATATGTGGCTTGAGTAGCTTGTAAGATCAATGAAAATAACTGATGTTTCCAGAACTTTCACATGGTGACCTATGAGTGTTGAGAATACATTAAGACAACAATGCCTGCATTGTTTGTGAATGGTAAACCCAGAATTTTGTCTTTTCCTCCATTAATGGCAGGATTCCCAATAAGGTCACAATTGCACTTCCTCTCCTCAGAAAAGTTGAGTCATACAAGAGCAATTACTTTAATAAATGTTATTAGGAAGCATCCCATTTTGTGGTTGGATTTGCTGTTGGTTTGTTTTTGGTTAGTCTGAAAGATACGGCAAATTTAATTCTGCTTCTGTGCGCTCTGTAATTTCTTGTAGCGCTTTTGGCTTTTGCTGAAGCCTACTGTATAAAATGTAGGTATTTTCATCTTAGCTTATAGAATGTGACTTTATTATGTACTCCTGTGCAAAGAAAAGTTTATTTGCTGAACAGTGTTTGGAAATCATCTCTGATTTTGTCACGTAACTAATACTTGAAGAAGTTGCGTAAATAGGTAAATGTTCTTAAACAAAGCCAATTTGTTAGTAACTTTCTCATAAAAACACAGCCTCAGCTTTTCAAATATTTATATGGCATGAACTAGAGACTGACACAGCATAGGAAAAGTAAACTTCTGAAAGGCTGTAACCGATAAAATAAGTAATGTGCATGCCTGTGAAAATTGACATGAAATAGTTGGATGTAGTCATCATCAGAAAAATACCTTTGCTTACCTGCTAAGATTAAAGTGAATTTTCCAAATGAATTTACATTTATCAGTGAGGAAAAATCTACTGAGTAAAACATTTATTTTGATGGTTCTGTAGTGTTAAGGCTTAGACTCATTATTTGATGAGATTTGATGACAATTCAGTATACGTCTATAATATTCATATATACATGTAAAGGTATGATATTTCTGAGACATATTTCTGTGACAGTGTTTGAAAAACAATGTGATTCATGTAGACAATTTCCATTTTCTTCAAGTACCACCAGTACCCAGCAGCAGAAAAGAATCTGGAAATAAAATCTTACAGAAGCGACAGGCTGTGTTTTAATATTTCATGCTTTCTCTATATTAGTTATTTGCTTAGCCTTAAATCTGATGCACTCACTTCTTCAATCTAAATATTAACTTGGAGTAAGTCCTCTCAGGAAAATTTGTGTTATTAGTCAAATGCAGATTTGTCCGTGGCTGCCTCTTCAGGCTCCAGAGGTGCAAATAAGGGTTTCAAAATCTTAGATGCTTCTATTCTGAGGAATTGAACTTAAGGTACTTTAAAAGGACAGATTTTCTGGAAATTTGGGGTATTATTTTCTGGTAATGAAAATATGTTAAAATTAAAGAACTCAAGTCAGAAAACCTTGTCTGCTGCTCATCTACTATTCTGAGTATAGCTAACACATAAATTAAATTTCCTATCTTTGTGGACCTCTGAATAATGCCAGTCCTTATAAGGATACTGGCTTTTACTAGAAGGCTGTCCAATTTAATTCAGAGTGGTAGGTTTTTGATGCAGCTGGAGGCTTACAGATCAAGAGGTTTGCTACTTATCCTGTTTGGACAAGTGTGAAGCAAGATGGAAAATGGGCTTTGGTGATGTTTGTGCTCGTTCTGTTCTTGCTTCTGCTTTGGACCCTTTCTGAGCCCCAAGCAAAGCTGCAGCAAAGGTTTCATGTGCATGTTCAGCAGCCTGGAATTTGACCATAAATTTACTGTTGCACTTGAGAAGTCTGATTTGGCTGACAAGGGAGCATGGGGGACACTGTCATCTCTTGATGGATGAACTGGGAAATGGGGAGGTGGAAGTGCATGAGGAGCAAGTGCCCACCTCAGCCTGCAAACCCCCTCTTTGCTTTATGTTGTCTTTATTGAAACAGTTTTGATTATTTGGGCTGGACACCTACCATAAACTGGAGTTAAGTGAGAGTATTTGTTCAGTCAGTAATTTGGACATTGAAATAACATTTGCTGCAGCTTGATAAAAGCTTCAAAGTGTGGTAGAGAGAAAGCTGCTGCTTGATTACCATTTTTCTTGTTTCTAATTTAGTCTGTCAAAACCTACTAGCACACCATATTTTATTTTTTATTACTGTTTGTGGGCATGATTCTCAAACACATCTCTCTGTTTCAAGGCAATTTTGCCTGAAGCAGAGAGAACAAGGCCTTTCCCAGGACTGTACCCTCATCTTTCTGCAAACTGATGCTCCAGGTGGGATTTTGGAGATGGCAGTAGGCAGCTTGCCAGTCTCACTCCGCTGGCATTGAGTGTCTCATGCCCTTTCCTATTATTCCCTGAGTCGGAAAAGGGCTTTTCACTTGTGTAACTCAGGCTGTTTTATTAGCTGTGTCTGCATAATGATAATTTATCTGTTGGGAAGCCAAGACCTAGGGAAATCTATGCCCACATTCTTCCAGCAGGTGAATGGTAGAGCCCCTGAATCTGAGCCCTCATTGAGAGCTCTCCCGCTACGTGCCTCGAAAAATCCCAACTTCTGGATTGCAGAGTGCAGGTCTCCTGCAGGGGTTGCAGGGCCCGAGCTTGGCCCTTGTATCCTATCATAATAGGAAATAGCTGGTTGTATATCTCAGAGTTCAAAAGGGTAAAAAATACCAGGTTTTGCTTTATAAAAGTTGCTGCTTTACTTAGTAACACGTTTCCCTTTGATTTTCACAGTAGGCAATTCTGTGTGGGAATGTTGGAGAGGAAGCCTTTAACATTTAGAAATGCAGGCTGTTCGTCTGACGGCCTGATTGAGATTAATATCACAGGAAGCAAACTGAAACAATAGCTTTATAATACTGTTTCCATGTTGTGCACAGAACAGTACGCGGTATAATTGGAATGCTAAGTAGAAATATTTAATTATGATCATCTTAAATATTTTTCAAGATGTCTCCTAATTCTGTTGGTGTAATACATTTTTGCCATCGTCACATTCAAATGTTTGGGATAAATTTAGAACTGATCTTTGTTCATTTCAAGTAAAGGTTTTGATCCCATAAAGTTGCTGCTGAAAATAGGCATTCTGATGCTTATCAGTAGTGGAGCTTTTGGATTTGCGATCTTATATCCATTAGTTTAGTCAGAAAAGCTGTTAGCAGTACTTTTCCCATATTATTTTCTAGTATAGCTAGTAAGTAAGGCTAATGATTTTTGGGACAAAAAGAGAAATAATGGCTTTTGCTAAAGAATGGCTGCCTTGGTTAACAGCTAGCATTATGATAGTTGCTAAGGCTGCCTCAGATACTCTGGTTTTGTCTGAATATGAGGAGGAGAATCCGTTTTAGGAAGCCTGTATGTGCAGTGCCAATAATTTTAAGTGTTTATTTGAACCATGCTGATGCTAAAGGTGTTACAGGAACCAGAACTCTTCAGTACAGAGTATCTCTCTGTGCCAGGACTACGGACTTTTTAATTAGGCTAATCAGGCAAACACAATTTTATTGGCTTGCCTTAATCCCATCCCAATTGGGTGGTCACCCGGGTGTCTTTTCTGTGCAGAAATCCAGCAAAGGAAACTGGCTGGGAGTTGCTCTTGTGCAGGCAGACAGCAGCAGAAATGGGGAGGGAACAGCGATACAGACAGGAAGTTGTTTGGGAGAAGGGAGGCCACAAGGAAGCCAGTGTGAAGTTGTTTCAAGGGAGGGAGACAACAGAGCCGGAAAGCCAGCAGGGAGCAGAAGGGGAAAAAATAGCTTTCCTCTAGGCTTTTAAGGGAGAGGACAGACTGTAGGGAGAACTGATGTGGGCATTGTTTTTGAATGTCTGGACAAGCTGCATCTAATGTCAGACCATTGTGGCATAAAACAGTGCTATAAAAATAGCATGTCTACTTGGTTACTTTTATTAAATTGGAAAAATTGTTTTATGCCAACCATGCAGCTAGGAATGAGAGTGAGCTGGGTGCTGAGTGCTTCAGCTGCTTGAAGTGATGTCCCTTTTCAGGGAAAGTGCACCCAAAGGTCCCATGGGACTCAAAGCCTGGCTTGATGGAGTGCTGTAATCCCACCATTCAACACCGATGGCTGCAGGGCTCCAAGCAAGTTCCTGGGAGCAGCATCTGAACGATTTGGCTAGATACAAACTCTGCAATCAAAACAACACTAACATAAGTGTTTTCTTTATCCAAGATTGCTTGTGCACTTGGAGATAAGAGCCCTTCAGGAAGCTTCAAGTTTAAGAGTAGCTTTTTCTTGATGTATCTAAATTGAAAGCTTTTATTGAACACATTGAAAATATCCCCTTGAACAGGATGTACTGCCCTGTCAAGACAGAAAAAAAAGGGAAAAAAAATCAGTCACTTTCCTTTGATGGAAAACAAGAAACCAGGAAGAGACAAGTCTGTCTCAAAGCTGCTCTCTCTGATGCAGGATGAAGCTGCTGTTAGATCTTCTCTAACTTTTGCCTGCTGGCGTCAGGCAGATTTTACAACCCTCCTCTGGAGTGGCAGCTGTAGCCTGGTATCTGTTATGCACAATATGTAAGCAACTTACCGGTACTTATAGGAACCAGGATGAGAGACAAAGCCAGGAAAATTCTGTGCAGGTGAGGATGTGACCTCCAGTAGGAACACATTTTATCATTGTCTACCTCTGAACTGACCAAAAAGACCCCTTTGAGTCAGATCAAAGGTGTTGAGAGGAGTTATAGGCTGTTTGCTAGGAGGTTGTTTATACCTGCGCAGTTATTTCTTGTAAGGAGAAGCCTGATTTTTGAGCCTTCAGACTTGTTCCAAGAGGTTGGACTGAAGGAAATGAGCAAGCATCTACGGAAAAAGTGTTCTTAAACTTGGGAACAGTGCACATCCTGACAGTGAGAATTAATCAAAGCTTGTTTACAAAAGTTATTTTTAGCATAAAAGGTTATCATAAACACTGCAATAAGCATTTGCTGCTACAGTTCAACGTTTCTTGTCAATGAATAAATTCTATTTGGTGGTTAGAAAATTTGTCAAAATAAATACTTACCAAAATTTAATACAGACTGAGACATGGACTGAAAAATACTGTATCAAAATTCAAGAAATGCTGCCTTGGGGCAAAGTGAACAGTGGATGACCGATCAAATGTTGGGACATGGGACACCAGTGCTCTGTTCCTGGTTCTCCTGTACTTCTGACAGTCATCCCAGGAAGGCCATAGCAGTTTTATGAGGCTTTTTGACATGTTTCAACATCTCCCAATCTCACCTAGACAGGGATTCTCCTCCTGTATAAGCTTCCCAGCGTTACATGAACACAATCTTGGCTGGGCTCCATCAATGTAGCTATAATATGAACAACAACATTACAGCACTTCATTCTGCTGAATGTGCTGTTAATTTAAACTGGCATATTTGCAGTCCAGTCTCCCTGCTATACTGTCATGAGGTGCTCCCATTAGTTGAGGGGAGGTAGAAAAAGTTGTAGAAAAAAACTAGAAACACATCTTTATTTCAAAATTTATCTAGAAGCTATTTTGAAATGCAATGCTAACAAAAAACCAATCAAAAAAAAAACAAACCCAAAAAACCCCCCACACCCTAAAAATCAGTATAAACTGAGTCCCACTGTTACCTTTCTTGAAGATGTGCAAAAACATGGCAAGTGTACATGAGGTGCTGCTCTCTGAATAAAGTGACCTCAGATCTACTGG
Organism: Pachycephala philippinensis; assembly: GCA_013397055.1. Lineage (NCBI taxonomy): Eukaryota > Metazoa > Chordata > Aves > Passeriformes > Pachycephala > Pachycephala philippinensis. Next base: position 79,797 of record VWZT01010244.1, on the reverse strand, counting down.
AAACCAAAGGCTGAAGTTCTGCTCTCACCTCCTCATGCTAACTTCCCACTTCCATGTGGTCCCAGCTTTTTCAAATGTTTTCCATCTGAAGCTGAATTTTCTTATGTTAGTGCTCCAGTTCAGCCCCAAGGTAAATTAATGAAGACAATTTAGAGCAAAGTCAAACACAATAGGGATTTCAGGGAGGACCTTGCAGTAGCCATGCTGTTATTTGTTTTGCATCTGCAAAATAGATTCTTTCTAAAGCAAACCAGATTTTTGCTAGTGGCAATGACTGAATTGCTTCTGAGGTATCACTCTCCTAAAGTGTGTGTATCTTCTGTTATGAGTAGCTAGTGGTTTCCACAGGAGAAAGGGAACATGTTCTAATGCTGACACTGCAGCCATAGGACGGTCTCCTATTTATTATTTATATTACTATAATTATACCGAGTTACCTGATACAGGGCATACCAGGGCCGCCACAGCGCAGCCCAGCACATTTCTTTGCTGCAGACCAAGGATCCTCAGGTAGCTGATCTGCTTCAGCAGGATAGCACAGATGACACCTTCTGGGACTCTGTGTTTGCAGCCACCGCAAAGAACCTGGGAGCAGTCGAAGCCACGAGCACCTTTGGTGTGTCCCCCAGTGCTGGAGCTGCACTGAGTGGGCTGCTGGGGGCTGCTTACGGGGGACAGGCAAGGAATAGATGGGCAACAGCAGGAGAGGGGCTCTGGAGGCACTTGGCACCCACCTTTACGTGCCTGATAGCGCCTGCAGTTTCCTCGGCTGTGAAACGTGAGCATGGCCTATTAAGTACTACAAGAAACCCGTATCTGCCAGCTCCCCTTTCTTGCTGCAGCCGGGCTGCTGAGGAGAAAGGAGGGGGTGCAGTGGGGTTTATTGAGTTACCAGGGAGGCTGGAGTGTGTCTGCAAAACACCTTGGTCGTGCTTTTGGGTTAGGTTAGACGGGGTGCACAGCAGCACGAACAATCTTCTCTCCCTCCTCCCCGTCCACATCACAGATGCCTCCAGCTGGACTAAGATAATTTTAATAAAAACAGTTGAACTCTGATCCCACAAACCCCTGTAACCACATGCTTTAAAGCTGACTATATCTTTAAGTGCTGTGCTCAGCTCGGACCTTAAGGGTTTGAACCTGCAGCCCTGATGTGAGTGATCCACGTCCTCTGCGTGTGTTTGTATAAGTAATATAATTTATATACATGGAAAAGCAAACTTAATCATCTGATAATACAACTAAAGTGTTTGTCTTTCACTGTTGGAGGCATTTAAGAATACAAATGCTTTGAATAGCCTTCCTGCCTTTGAATGGTCATGTTTTGTTAATGCAGACTTAATGAGCTGGGAAAAAAAATGGAAAGGAGGGTCTGGGGTTAGAGCTGAAAAGTCATTTTTTCTCTGAACCCACACTTGGCTGATTGTCTTGGGCTATAGCCATGATCCCTGCTGAATAAACCATTTGTTTGCTTCCGGAAAAGTAAAAAAAGACCCTTGACATTCTTTACACAGCAGAAACAAGCTTGGGAGCAGATGGTCACTTACCTCTTTTTTTTTTTCTTTTTTTTTTCTTCCCTAAATGTCATTTTGGTCAAAGTGCATACTATTCAAATATATTATTGTGTATTTTTTGTATTTTAAATGCTAGTCCTGATGTAATTTCCTGAAGTCATTTGCTTTGTACTGAGGAGGAACTGGCCCCTGCATGTGTAGCCAGAACTGCAGTGCAGGGACGTGAAACGATAAATCCCCAGCCTGTGCTGGCCATCCCCAGAGAGTGTCCTCTCTTCTCTGCTACCAAACAGTGTTGTTGAGAGGCAAAGGGTGATAAACCAAATGCTCCCCATGGCTCTGGGGCTGAGACCATTTCTTCCCTTGTTTGCATGATGCATGATGGGCTGCTGCCGGGGCGGGGTGGTGAGGAACAGGAGGATGCAGCAGCAGCAGCCAGCATCTTTTTTGTCACCATTCATCTGTTCCAAACAGTGCTCAGTGGGCTCTGCATTGCAAATGCTTATCCCTCTTGGTTCACTTGCAGTCCATCCTCAGGCACTAGCAGATGCAGTTCCAGGAGCTGTATAGATCAAACTTTTCCTTTAATCATCACTCATTAGTACTTCAAAGTAAAAACTGCATTAGTTTGGCTCAGCCTCTTCCCTATTCAAAAAAGTAACAAACCCAAACCATATAATGTTTTGCAAAGCAGTGCTCTATTCCTGCTTCTAGACTTCTTGCAAAATGAGTATTTCAAGAAGAAACATGAAGGAAAATGATAAATGTGCTGTTTCATTGAGGAAAAGAACAAAAACTAATGACTTTTCTCAAGTGCTAACACTAACTAATGACTTTCTGTAGTGTGTACTACAGAAAAAAACTGTATGCTGAAATTGCAACATTAAACCAAAAAAGAAGAGCAACTTCTCCAAGAAACTTGTTTGTGTCCCACTGTTCTTGTGAGTAAGGCTGATGCAATTATGGTTGGAGCCTCTGGACAGCAAAATTGGTGGTGGGCCCAGCCTGGAGCACTCTTGTGCCACCAGGAAGTGGCATAGAAAGCAGAATTGTTTCAGCTCTTCTCTCATCATCCTTGCTGCTATGGGCTCTAGGGCACCTTTGATCTAGATGGGACTTATCCATGGCCTTATATCTTGGAGTTTGTTATTTCTTACTCTGAGACAATTAGGTGGGTTTTGTTCTTCATTCACTTGCTTTTTCCCTTCAAAATCAGAGCCTTACCACAACATTTGCAATGCCTGATCACGAATGTGCAGGGTAACTGACAAAACTGTAAGGATAAGCTCACCACAGCATGTCTGAGGTACACAGACCAGATACAATATCTCTAAGTGGTTTTGTAAAAAATAATTCCAGAAGTTTCACATAACACATATCAAGAAATGGGCCAGCTCCTAGACAGAAGTTTTTCGATGCTAGCTGTCTGCACGTCATTCCCTGACAGCTTCTTATTCATGGAGCTGAGACATGCTTAAAAGCATAGAAGGGAAATGGGCATTTGTGTGATTGGCACCAGGAGGAGCAGTGCCTTCCCCCTCTCTCCCTGTCTGCAGTTTTGCCACATGCCACACACAACGAGGGCATCACAGTGCCATTGATTGCCACTATGCTGCAGCCAAAAGGTACCAGGAAAATTTGTAACCAAAAAAAAAAAAAAGCTGTAATAAATACTCTAGCACGGCCTTAGATTTCAGCTGAACAGTGGCATGTCTTTCCCAAAAATTAGTAAGATGCACTGGGTTCATGAATCTGCACAGGTAAACATCTGGGACATAAGCAGAGTCTGAGGCTCTCCTTGCAGAACAGGCAAAGTGTAGATGGGTGACAAAGCTTGTCAGAGTTCGGTGCAGTGGAGCATAGGAAGTTCTGATGTCTGCAGATGAAAAAGCAGGTATCAGTGGGATGGATCTGTGATTTTCTGAGGAATACTGAGATTTATGGGATGACAAAGAGATTTACCCAGAATGACTTCAAGGGAGCAGTTTTCTACTTTTTCTGTTCAAAGTAGTGTTAACAGATGTGTCTGTACTGAGTGAAGAGGTCTATTTAGACGTGCTTTCTAGGAGCTGTGTTTGAACTTCTTAGAAAGCCTGACCTGATGGAAGAGTCCTGTTAGATGTTTGTTAGGAATGCACAAATTGATGCACCTTCTGTAAGACTTGCCCTCTACCTTGTGCCTGTTCGGAGGCACAAATGTTTCATATGGCCAAGAGAACGTGCACAAAGAAGATGCACCTCAGTGCCTGAGTCTGTAGGCGTTAGGGGCTGAAAGCACATCTTGCAGAAACATGCTAAAGGTGAAGAGAGGGTCTTGCATTTGCCAAAACATTTAGAAAATTATCTCCTGCCTTTCTAGTGATAAGGGCATCCCTTTCATATGCTGTTCAGAAGGCCCCACCAGAGTGGGTTTGTTGAAAGGAAGTTTTAACAGCAGAAAAATATTTTGTCACCTTGTAACTGGATGTGCTTGAATTGAAAAAGGCTGGCTGGGGTGCTGAAGGCTTTAAATGCTTTTTTTGCTTTTTTTTCTCAGTATGTGCTGACAATGAGAATGAACTAGAGGCAGACCAGCAGATGGACAACTTGTACCTGAAAGCTTTGGAGGGATTTATTGCCGTGGTGACACAGGATGGAGACATGATCTTTTTGTCAGAGAATGTCAACAAATATATGGGTCTTACCCAGGTAACTTGTTCCCTTACGCCTTACTCTCTTTGTAATACAGTTCATAGAAACAATTCTTATGCCTAAATGCAGAAAACCCAGCTGTGTGTTACTGCAAAGAAGACTGGAAATAAAATGTCTTATTTCTCAGTCAGGTACCCTGCACAGCAGACAACACAGGCTGGAGGCTCCCTCTCCCTTCCTATCAAGTTGTAGTGTCTTTGGTGACTGCAGAGTTGCCTTCCTAGGTATTACTGCGGAGAAGAGAAGGCTTTTCTTCTCCTTGTCCCTTAGACTATGGGACAGAGCTGCTCTTTTGGGTCTCCCCTTTTCTGCTTTTCCTGATTTTAATAACAAGTAGTGTTGACTGTTAACTGCACGGTGCAAATTCAAAGATAAGAGAATTGTTCTGGGGAGAAAATGAGAAGTTATGCATAGGATAAACAAAGGGAGGGTCATGGGATTTGTGTCCGTGAGCATCCTGTCAATGCACTTAGTTCTAGTGACCAGTTTCATTTGAATTGTATTTAAAAACAGATAAATACTTTCAGTTGCTTTGATTTGGCTAAGTGTAGCTCTTACTTCTACACAGGTGGAACTCACTGGACACAGCATTTTTGACTTCACTCATCCATGTGACCATGAAGAAATTCGAGAGAATCTGAGTCTGAAAAATGGTAATAATGAAAATACAAAAGTCCCTGTTTACTTTTGAAATAACCAAATGAAGTAAATGGCTAGCAGTAGAGATCTGTTAGTCATGGTAAAGGGAATTTTCATTCCTACAGTAATCATTAACTGTTATTCAATGCTTTACAGATTTGTTTTGTTTTGCCAAATATTGCTTAAATATGATAGTACTAAGGAACTGTTTATTTAGTATTTTCCTTTCATCAAGTTTAGATGGGTATAATGTTTTCAATTTTAATGCTTTGGAAAGATTTATGTGCTGCGAGCTAAAACACAGGTTTAAAACGCACAAAGTCCTATTTAAGTTCCACTTAAAGTTTTAGGTCTGAGCTCTACAAACTGCTCTGCAATGGTCGATGCATCTTTGATGGTCTCTGCAGGTAAATTATCCGAGAATTAGTCTGTTATTTCTGTTGAATGCTTCATGCTTATAAGTAGAAGAAAGCAAGAAGGAAAGTGAGAAAACTCATTTGCCTTTTCCTTATACAGGTCCAGGCTTTGGAAAGAAAAGCAAAGAGATGTCAACTGAGCGTGACTTCTTCATGAGGATGAAATGCACTGTTACCAACAGAGGCAGAACTGTTAACCTCAAGTCTGCCACTTGGAAGGTACCATATTTGAGCCAAATAAAGTGGTTTTGATTTTTATAGATATTTTGATGTGCAGAGAAAGTACATCCTAAGTTTGTTTCTCATTATTTCAGGTTTTGCACTGCACTGGACAAGTTAAAGTATATAACACTTGTCCTCCTCACACTCTGTGTGGGTATAAGGAGCCTCTTCTCACCTGCCTTATAATAATGTGTGAGCCTATTCAGCACCCTTCAAACATCGATATCCCCCTGGACAGCAAGACCTTCCTGAGTCGCCATAGCATGGACATGAAATTCACCTACTGTGATGACAGGTAAGCTCCACTGGTTTTTCCTTTCCATAGGTGTTTTTATCTTCTTGAACAAAACAAGCAATTCTTCCAAATGTCCTGTGTGGACCTGGTAAGCAAGGACTAGAAGAAAGTACAACCTGTTACCAAAATGGCTATTTATGGCTTACTTAATTCACCTCAAATTTCAGTTTGGGCAAAGCAATACTCCTGCTGTATTTCCTCCTCCTGCCAAGTGAGGAATTCAGTTTTACTGGGGAATGTGAGGCAACTTGGAGCCACAAACATCAGCTTCTCAGGGTCTGACAAGCAGAAGGGTATACGGGATTTCTGTTCCCATGTTTTAGAGAGCGTGTCTCATGGCACGCCATATGGACCTTAGTCAAGGACTGTTTTACGGTTGGTTTGGCCCAGGATGCTGTTATCAGTTAGCTGGCAAGTACTTCGTGCTCTCAATTAACCAGGAATTGCTAAGGCATCCAGAGTACCTGCTGCTCTGAAATGGAGTTGCAGCCTCTTGCTCAATGAAAAGCAAACAGCCTGTATTGGTTATCTACATGCGCCTCTTAGTGACAAAATGAAGGGGACGGGAGGATCTTGGATCAGGCAAGGGGCTTGTCCTCTGCTCCCCACACTTCACTCTTGAGTGGGAAGAATGCAGATCCCTCGAGTCTCCACCTGCCTGACTAGTCCTGGGATCTCCATGGCCTTTCATGCCATCTGCCTCTTCTCCCTGTCTATGTACTGGGATAACAATCTTCCATGCATGTGAGCGAGCCAGAGATTCCCTTGTCATGAAGTGTCTTCCTGTTCCCCATTTGCCCAGAGAAAGTCTTGTCTTTACTGCTGTGGATTTGGGGTTTGTTTTGGGGTTTTTTAAGTTTATGAGGTCATCCCTAAATTCAAGATGAATTTGAACTGCCTAAAGAAATTGGTCTCCTTAAATTCAGAGATGCTAGCAACCTCTGAGGTCTGGAGGGTTATCAGTGAGATTATACATACGCTTGCAGCTTACACAGAAACTCACATGACCAACAGCTTTGTTATTTTCTTCAGCTTTCGAAGGTTTTCTTAAACTTTGCTAAGTAAGATTATTTTTTTTAAACAATGTGATGAAGCAGCCATATAAACTTGCAGTGTTAGCAGCTGTGGATGAAAGCAAGATTGCAAGTATGAAACTTGTGACTGACCTTCTGACCTGAGAACTGAACAGCAAGTGTGCTTTAACTACAAATGGTCTGTGATGTAATCACAATCAGACTTTTTTCTTTGTTAATATTTTCGGGATGAATATATCGAGATACCAATAGGATTTTGCTGCTGGAGGGAGAAGTAACAATCTGGTAGTGACTCATTATTAAAAGCAATGTGACTGAATTACTGGGGCCATTCAGTGGCAGGCTACAGGAGAGTAGCAGAGGATTTTGCTTTATTGCAGCATTCACATGTCTCTGCAAGACTTAATGCATAAGCCATTATAAATGAGAATTAGAGGGACTGATGCTATCCCATTAAAGATACACATGCTTATTTTAAAAATAATTATATATTATGCACTGTCTTAAATAGTGGGCGTTTTGATTTACAGGGAAAATGTTTCACATGGCAGTGAAATACAACAGCTTCCTGTGGAGGATTGAACACGTAGGGATTTTAGAGACTTTTTCTTTAAAACAGACTACAAAGTAGTACATCTTTTACTAGATGGTTTTGGTTGGATGTTTCATTCATGTTTTATTCAGATTTTGATAAAGCTGCAAAAAGCCAGCCACGGCAGAGAAGAAGGAGACCTCACAAACCTTTCAGGTGCTTTGCAGCAGATCCACCTGGCCCCCGCCTCCCTCCCAGAGGGATGTTGATTTCTCTCCAGCAGGCGACACATCACTAGACACATAAAAATGCTAGACCAATTGCATTGAAGGAGCAGCTTATGCCAAGAATGTAAATCCAGGCTGGGGAGCGGAGGAGGGAAGGCAGCATGTGCCAGTCAGATGCCTAAACTCTTTTCTACGTACTCTGTCCTTTCTGCAGTGACACAGCAGGGCTGACACAGCTTGTTGCTCCATAAGGGACAGTGTCTTTCCAGTTCAGGGCTGGTATCATTGAGGGCAGTGTGCCTCCTCTACCAGGCTTCTGCAGTGGTCCTGGTATTGTCCTTGCAGTTCATCTGGTGTGGACAGGTCTGCTTCCAGGCAGCATTAAGTTTTTATTTTCAAAGCACTCAGTCAAAGAAACTCTCGGATTTCTGAGTATAATCTCCTTAGGGAAGCTCATAGTCTGTCTGCCACAGAGCAACATGCAAAATACAGGCTGGCTACCTTGCAGCATTTTGTGACAAAAACTAGTTGGCTTTTGCTTAGGAGGGTACAGGGTAGATGCAATATGAAGCAGGCAAGACTGGCCATCATTTAAAACATGTGAGACAGTAGCCCGTATAATTTGCCTTCCAAAAATAAATTATGTATGAAGGCCTATGACTTGGCAGTGGTTAGGTGGGATATGTTTGTATTCTTAAAACAGTTTTTGCAAGGTGATGAGCCTGTAGAGAAAGGTTCATGAGATATGAATAATAAATAGGGGTTGTTTGGTTAAATGCCTGCTTCAGCCATTCCTAGAGAGTAATTTTAAAATGTTCCCTTGCTCCACTTATCTTGGCTAAGTGGTTTACAGGAAGGATTATTTTAGCTGTAATGCAGAAATGCTGATCAGTGGTACAATTTAATAATCCAAATGAGGGCTTAGTTCAGCTGCACAATGCTTTTGTGTCAGGAAAGTTTGCCAGTGAGGGTGTTCTAGTCAGAAGAAAAGGCATGTCTTTGTACAAAGGCAATTTTGTTACCTTGGTGACATAGCTACTGCATGGTGTATCTTCATGTGCAGGGCCACAGGGCCAAGGAGTAGGTAGAAATGGCGGCAGTATGTTCCTGTTGTGGAAAAATCCACAAAACGAGAATGAAAACTGTACTTGAATGTGATAAAAAGCCCCAAAAGTGCTTCAGGTGCCCGAGCACTGACGGTTGGTCTGAGCCTTTATGCCTTAAGCACATCAAAGGAACACCGTATGCTGTGGATTGGAGGGAACAAGGGTACCAGAGCTGTGAGAGCAACGTGCCTTTAACCTTCATCCCTGAGACCTCTGCAGTGCTGGGGAGGGGAGAGGGAAGCACTCTCCCTTTGCCTGTAATTGCCATGGGGAACATGTGAGGGGAGGGAAGGATGGATAAGGAAACAGATTTGTTGTGCAGGGGGTGAGATGTGCCGGAGGCTGCATCACCAGCCATTTCCCTGGCACCGGCACACTGAATAGTGTATGTCTCCTTTACTTTGAAGGCATAGCTTGCTGTGGGGAATCCTATGTCCCTGAATACTAGAAACCCAATTAATTAGATACCCGTTTCCACCTCTTCTTGATTGGGACATTTTAATGGTAAAGAGTTGAAGAAGACAAAAGGAGCAGTGGAGGATGTGTGGTGATTCAGAATAGGATGGTGTAGGAAGATGCAATGCTATAGTGTTGGTCCCAGATAGATTTCCCATAGGAATATTCATGTGGGATCCAGGCTGTGCCCAACTGAGAGGAAACCGAGTTTTGTTTTGTTTCCCGTTATGTCTCCGTAAATAAGAAGCATGCAGGCACAGGACTTTGGATGAGGATTTAAGTCAATTTGCCATTTGACCTATACTTGGGGAATATTTTTAAGTTAAATGAGAATGCAAGGAAACATTTGAAATGGACCTGTTGTCCTTTCACTCCTGCTCGGGGGAAAATGCAGTATGAAAGTGAGTGAAGTGGTGATATCTGAAGCCAAAGATTCACATTTGACAAAACTGACTTTTGGTATATGTCATATTTAAGAGTAAAACGTGACCTACTTCTTTTGTTAATAACAAAACCTTGATTTAGGTAGACAAAACAAGTAGGAATGACAGTCCTGGTGGAGATTTTCACATACATGTGTAGTTTTTTTGCCTCGCAGGGCAGATACACCGGACCAGGCCATCCATCCTGCTCAGGAGTGGCCAGGGGTCCCAGGATTTTGCATTTTGGTGGTTTTTTTCATTGGCCTGGGTTAGAGTAGAAGCAGCCATGAATATTTTTGAGAGGAAATGTGGTTAGTTGGCAAGGCTGACAGAGAGCTTTACCCCAGGCATAGTGTCTGTGTTAGGCTTTATTATTTTTTCCCTGTTTTTTTCAACTCATTCTGCTTTAAGTATAACTTTGTTTTGTTTGTTCCCCTCAAGACCAATTTAACTTCAATAACTTGGTAACACTTTGAATACAGAAAGACTTTGTTAAGAGATCCACACCCTCACACACACAGTCTGCACAGGGCCCGACGAATATACACCCGACTATTTTTTATGAGCAGTAAACATTAGAGCAGTCTTTCACAGAGCCTGACTTCTCAGTCCTGATGGTTCTTACCATACTATTTTAACTCAAGAAATGGTATACAGTAAAAAGCTTTGTGTTCCTATAACGGGACAGAAAAGCACAATTTTAAGAAAAACAAGGATACTTGAACTAGCTCATGTTGTAGGAAATGCAGCCTCGAAGCAGTGAGCTTTGTTTGCTTTGACGTGTCTCAAAGAGATAAAACAGGGCAAAGTTGTGCAAACCTAGAAATAGGATTCAGATTGCTTGTTTCTTAATTGTGTACCCTAAGCGTAATACTTTGCCTTTATTCCATATCCCAAAAATTAAATATTAAGATACTTATATATATTGTATATTTAAGGGAAACTGAAATAGTGCTCAAAACGCACTTGAGCGCTGGCAGTTGGGACAGATCTGCTACTGCAGATGGCTGTTGCCCACCTCTTCACTGTGTTTTATGAGATTTTGACCTCTGTACATCATGATGACAAGTTTAGCTCAGAAAACTGAAGTGCCACTCTGGCAAAAATTAAGATTCTTCCAGAGGTATTTATGTTCTCAGAAATGAGTTGGTAATAGGAAAATAAACAGCCTGGCAGCCCACCTGTCGTCTTCAACAAAAAAATTATTATTATCTTACTAATTAGCATTCTACAGATGCAAAGGAAACACAAAGCCTACCATGGCAGAAATGCCATCCAAAACCACCATACAGTTTGTTTTCTAATTTTGTCATTCCACAGCTTGCACAAAGAGCAATTTTCTGTCTGGTGTCTAAGCAAAAGTAGAAGTCTTGTGCCTCAACTCAGTTTTGTAAATGATCCTTTGGTGCCATGGGACATAGATGTTTCCCTGGCATTCTTAGCTGTGCACTCCTCCTTCTCATAGCTCCGTGGGATGCCTTTTCCTTTGCATTTAGTCCCGTGTGTGCTCACTTGCAACATTTTGCATTGCTAAGAGGCTCCTGTGGAGAGCACACGGAGTTTGGAGGTTGCACCTCACTGGCAAACCTCAAATTGATGCTCAGGTGAGGTCAGTGCAAGGACCTGTGCTGAAACACTCATTGCCTCCTGGCCCAGGGGCTGCTCAGGCTCTTGGCTGTGCCCAGTCTTCTTCCACAAACATCTTGGGAGGGCCACAGGATGGGTGTGATGGATGTAGGGATTGCTGCCTGCCTCGACCCTGGTGCATAATGTGGCATGAAATATGCTAATCTGATTTCCAGCCCTGCACAGCCTGCAGCCTACAAGATTTTTTTTAAGTTTTTCAGGGTCAGCAGCACCACAGGAGGAATAAAGAAAATTATTATTAGAGGGTGTGAGTTGACAATTTATGCACCCAAAACTAATACAGATAACAATTATTCGAGAGACAGTGCTTGTTATAAAATAATGGTATTTAAAAATGTATTTAGGAAACACTGTTGGCCAGTTTTAGGGGGTTTTTGTGAGTGGGAGAAAGGAACATTCTACAATTTTTTAAAAAAATCATGTCGATCCCAGGAGTCTTCAAAGAGAAGTGTAATGAATCTGAATAGTGTTAACAGATGAACAGATCAGTCAACGAGGACATAGAGGCTGTTTAGCCATTTATTATTATTTTTTAAACTAACTATTTAAAAACAATTACTCTTCATTAGTATTTCACTGTTACCAGGCATGGGTTTAGAACTTAGCCAATGTTGTGGGGTTTGTGGGTATTTTTTTGATATCTTATTTTTATCTTTTCATGTAATATGTAGTTGGTTGTAGTAAAAAGATACTACCAACCCACCACTTGCTAACTTCCATCCAAGATTACATTAGATCTAATTAGATTTGACATTTTCACAGCAGGATTGCACCACAAGTCATTTTGTGCCATGGAATGACAAGAAGAGTAATTTTATAGTGAGGGTGCTCATTATGAACAGCAACGAGCAGTTTGAGAAGGGGAATTACAGGATTGGAATACATAAATTTTGCATAGAGATTACAATTCCCATATGAGAAGAGTCCCTCAGCCTGCTGTTACGTGTATTTTTTGTTTGCTATCTCAGTTCCACTGTTGACATCCATGAAGGCTGTAATGTGGGTTTGGAATTGCACTGCTGCTGCTGGGTACATGGTGCTTCTGTTTTTTCCCCATTATCTTAATTTCCTTTTCCTTCTCCCTGCTCAACCCCCACTTGGCTCTCAGCTCCCAATGACTGGATTAAGAGTAAATACTCAACTTCCTGAACTTTACAATCCTTCCGCTTGCGATGAGCTCCAAACTAACTGGAATGGCTTTATGATATTGTGCCATTATATTTCTGGTTTTGAAGACCATGTATTTACACTGGTCCTGGCAAAAGCCTCTGGTCACTTACACCTGTGTGTCCCAGCTGGCTGTGTAAAGGCAAGCAGCATCTGTATTTTGTGAGCCTTAATTTAATTAGGGCTTGTTCAGTATTTGTTGTTTTCTTCTGATGATTCAGCTTTGATGACCAACTCATTAGGAGAACTACTTTTCAAAAAGACAGAAAAATCAATTGTGGTTTCAGAAAAATTTAGATTTGAGTGGGATGCAATTTAAAAGCTCAGAAGCTTGTCAGTGAACAGAGTAAAAAAAACCTCTTTGAAACCTGGATTCAAATATTTCCCCTTTGTTGCATAAATAAAACACAATAATTGTAAACGTAAATAAAACTGGGAACATAAACAGAAGACTAAGTTTTTGAGGGGAACCCAATACAAGCTACAGCTTTTGCTCAACTAAAGTATTATAAACCCATGTTTGTTCCATGGAAATCAGGACAGAGAATAGTTTTCAGAGTGACAAAACCAAGGTGTCCTGGGGCTATGAGCTGTAGAATTCTGTGGAAGTGGAGTCGAGGGAAAAGCTGACTCAATACCTTGGTGTTCAAGCCATATACAAAATAGTCCTATCTTATGTGTCTTCCTTGCTGGAGGGGGATGCAGGAGATGAATGCCATGCTCTTGCTCTGTTTGTTTTACAGTATTTACATGTCTGTCTTGTAAAGACATGCTTGTGTCTGGAGGGCTGGGCCAAAGCTGTCCTTCCAGGGAGCACACAAACCTGAGGATGTCTCTTAAAAGTAGCAACACCACAAATCAAATGTGGTGGTGGCAGATAAAGCTATTCCAAGTGAGTTAGTGATGAGGCATAAAACCTGGGCACTGCCACTGACAGCTGTGAGCTGCTGCAAGATGTGACCATTCCTTGCAAACCTCCCAGCTTTTAAAGGTTTATGACAGCTTCACAATCAGTTTGTGTCCTTTCTGCTGCTGTTCTCTGTATTACTGGTTATTATTAGAATTTAGGAGCTAGGAAGACTCATCCAAGAGTTGTCACTGTCTTGTAAACCAGAAGATAATCTTTGCTTTTGAATTAATTTTTTTATGTACTTTATTTTAAACTTACAGTGTTTCCTGCATGTAATGGTATGTCCAATTGAAATAGAATGTTTTTCTTCCACCCCCTCATTAGGGAGAATCATCTGCACAGTTTGGTGACCTATTTTCCTTGATTCAGGAACTTGTGAGAAATCCTGCCTTGCCTCAGAAAGACTCTGAAAAAAAAGGTCTAGTTTTTGAGATCATAGCTTTCTTTGTGTAAAATCCTACTTAGTTTGTAGATTAGTCACCCAAGTAACCTAATCCATATGCCAAGGTTCTCAGGTAACTGAGGAAAGACTTAAGTAGATGAGCTTTTTTTTTTTTTTAACTGCCCATAATTTCTCACCTGGCATTTTTATTTTATTAAATGCAGTGCCCAAAGTAGTGACTTAACCCTTTTGTGTATGTTTTTAAAAGGTACGCATACTTTTAAACCTGGTGGTGCCACCCACTACCCCCCTCACACATATTTGATTTTGAATGGTGGTCTTTGGGAGTTTCTGCATGTAGTGCACAGACTGAGAACTTTGTCAGTAACAAAACTTGATACCTTCTGTTAGAGACAGCATGCAATAGGTATAGGAAAATTTGCAGTGCACACACTGACATCCTTAGGAATTTTTATTCCAGTAGTAGTACAAGGCGGAGATATTTCAGAATGTGATCAGAAGTCCTCTACAGCTTCTCACGTGTTTGGAAGCTCAGAAGTTCTCGTATTGCTTTTTTAATTCTGTTAGTCTAAGGACTCGAGCTGGTAGCTGGCCTGCACATGTAAGCATAAGGCTACAGTGACCTGAATTTTAAATACTTGCTTTTTTCCTTAACCAAGAATAACAGAGTTGATTGGATACCATCCAGAGGAGCTGCTGGGTCGTTCAGCATATGAGTTCTACCATGCCTTAGACTCGGAGAGTATGACCAAGAGTCATCAGAACCGTAAGTCATGTTCTTATTTTTCTTTGTAGTTTGCATGTAAAGCATAAATTGTGGGTACCTCAATACGTAGTTGAAAATACAAGTGCATTTTGTGTGCAGATACTCTCCAAGAGCAGTATTTACACCAGGTTACTTTGCTTGTCTAGCTGAAATCTGCTGCTGGTCTTTCCAGAGGGTCTGGTTTTTGCCATAATTAAAACTAAACATGGATGTTAGAGAGGAGAATCACTCTAAGGTATATACTTAGAATCTCTCTAAGGTATAGTGCAAGGTTCAGCTGAAAATTTGAAAAGCTGGGTTAGGCAGTTCTAGCCTGGTGAGAAGGGCATTTACTGGTGGCCAAGAGAACTGGGATTGTTCAGCCCAGAAAAGAGAATGTATTGGGGTGACCTTCCAGTACCTGAAAGGAGCCTACAGGAAAAATGGAGAGGGACTATTTACAAGAGCATATAGTGACAGGACAAGGAGAAACGGCTTCAGACTGACAGAGGGTGGGTTTAGATGAGATACTAGGAATAAAGTCTTTAGTATCAGGGTTGTGAGGCACTGGAACAGGTGGCCCAGAGAGGTTGTGGCTGCCGTATTCCTGGAAGTGCTCAAGGCCAGGCTGGATGGGGCTCGGAGCAGCCTGGTCTAGTGGAAGGTGTCCCTGCCCATGGCAGGGGCTGGAACTAGATGATCTTTAAGGTCCCTTAAAGATCCCAAGCCATTCTATGATTATCTTGCTCATGTGCTGTTGGGCTCAGCAGGCAGAGCTAAAGGGAAATAGGAAGAGTTTATTGCAGTGTTTTTTCTAATGTCTCTCTTTTGCTACCAAATAACAACTATCTTCCCCATCCAAAGTCGATGTGCAAAGAGATTTTCTAAAAGGGATATTCATTATACAAATAATACCTCTGCCAGGAACAACTGCTTCTTGTTATTGTTATGCCTATGGGAACTGCCAGCTTTAGCTGTTCTTCAAGTACCTGAATTATTCTGGGAGCAGAAATCAGATCCAAGATCCCTCTCTTCAGCAGGCCACACAGATACAATTTCCATCTCTTTCACATCAGGTGTCTTAAAATAATTGGATTTATATCTTCAGTCTCTGTCCTTAAGAGTTGGTGCTTTGGCTGGAGACAAGGAGGTGCACTAATGTACAAATGGCATTTCCCACCCTTCGCTGTTATGGCCCCTGAACCAGTTTATTGGAGAGTTCTCAGCAACACATCACTAAAACCTCTGCAGATGCTCTTTTTATAGAAACAAAGCAAAACAGCTAGACTGGAACCTACAAGATCAAAAAAAAACCACCCCACACGCCTTGTAGTTCCTGTGACGAAGGTCTCTGTCCTCAGGAAAAAGCCTATTACTTAGGTCCCATCTATGGGGAATTGCCCACCAAATAGACTTCCAGAAAATATTTCTGTACTTCCCAGAGAAAAGTTGCAGCAGAGAATAGCTGTCTGACCTTAAGGGGTTAGCTCCAATGGCAAAGATTCAGGACAGTTTTAAGTTGAAATGTTTCTTGAAAAAATGTTTGGCAGTGATGAAAGTTATGTGCTGTAAAACAGTGTTGATATGAATCATCCTGTTTCCAAAGCGGCTTAAAAGAAAAAAATAGATCAGCCCATACTTAGTGAGAGTTATCTGAGAATGTAATTTAAAAAATTGTTTCTTAGGTAATATTTTAGTGCTTTTCCCAGTAAAAATGAATAAGTGATATTTATAGATAGGATGTTCATATCCTATGCTGGGCTATTGAAAGTCATCCTGTGAAATCAGGGAGTGTGCTGCACTGGTACTTTTGAATCATTGAGTTGGACTCTAAGAATGGGACACCACCAGGGAGGGAATGAGAGCTGGCAATCCATCAGGTAACAGGAAAAGGAGAGTGAGCAATCCCTTGTTGGTTATCCCTATCTAGTTAATGAAATGGGAGCACTGAGTTACTTGTCCATGTAAAGATTTCTGGAGTTTCTAGTACCCACCATGGCCAGGCATTAACAGATGTTGCTTCTCCCTCTAGCAATTCAGTTAACCTCACGTAGTGCAGGGTGTGTGTCTAGATGCCATTTGTGGCCACTGAAAAGGGCCATGTCCTACAAACTTGCTGCAGGGTACAAGGTCTGATCAAGAAGCAGAATGACGGCAAGAGTAAGTGTTAGAGGGGTGGTGTTACACCAGCAGAAGTCCTCAAGGCACTGCACAGGTTATAGATGTTTAGGATCAAACTGTTCCATAGGATTTATGATAGCACAGCATCAGCATGGATTATCTTTTTACTGTTGGAAGCACAGGACCAAAGTCTATTGCTGTGATAAATGTGGTTGCCCACAACAGAACCATCAGTTTAAATCACCAGCAAATTTGACCCCTTTAGTTTTTCTAAGATAAATAGTTCCTGTGTCTTCTGGGACCATCAGGCTTCTTACCCAGTCGGAGAACAACCACAAAGTGACAGCAAGCTGTGACTTGACAAAACACACGTTAACCCTTCAAATAGGAAACGTCTGGATTCCATTATGTGTGCCATTGAGATGCTGAGTAATGCACAGGGTAACCAAGCAGGTATAGAGCTTACACAGACCTTACTTGTTCTTCCAAGCATGTGGCTATACAGAACTTACTCATTTTCCCTGGCCACGTCCTTTTGTACGCGGAAATATCCACCTCAAAATTCGTGTTCAGCACACTTGCATTTATTAAACAATAATTTTTATTAGAAATATATTATGTATAGAGTGTATCTCCTTGCAATAATGCAGTCATCAATTCTGAGTGCCCACCAGTTAGTGTTGTAAAGATGTATAGGAAATAGAGGAAGAAGACTGAAGTTTGAAAAGAAAAACCTCAAATTAATCTCTTGCACAAAGCAGAACTCCTTGCCTTTCCTTCCTTCTAATTTAGTGATAAATCATGCTTATTGCAGCTTTACTGTACTGCAGGGTTGGGTTTTTTTTTCTTGAGGTGAAATAACCTCACGTTCAAGCAAGCCACAATAGTGCATGGCTGGAAGTACAGTTGCAGGGTGAGTGCGAAAGCCTTAATTAGTCACTATTGGGTGGAAGATGAGCATGCACTTGGCAGTGTTTCACATACCCCAGTTTTTATGTTACACAAGCAAGATGCACATTTCTGTCTTGTTACATAGACCTACACAACAGATTGACTGTAGAAATGAATTTTCTGATTCAGCAGTTAACAATCTACAATCATTTCCACTAAGAGCTGGTCTTGCTGCCATTAAAGGCAGTGGGAATTTTGCTTCTGACTTCAGTGGGGAGCTGAGTGTCACCACCTGGGCTCTGCCGTTTGGTAGTACATAGCAAAAGTTTAGCAAGCCTTCCAAGGGAATCATGGTTTTGTGTTCTATTAAGTTCATCCCCGCCTTCCCCCTCTCTCCACACAAAGATAAGGAATATAATTGGAGCCTATTTCATTGACATGTAACTAGTTCTGTACAGATACAGGTAATGTATACTTAATAAAAAGTTTTAAAAAAATAGAGAAGTGAGAAGTTCACTCTGAAGGCAGAACCTTAAATGTAGCATTGATAACAAAGTCAGCAGTTACAAGTGTATTAGTAATTTATGAGATTATCCCATGGAGGGATTCTGCTGTACTTTATTATATCAGAACATGACATGCTTTGAATAATAATAATAAAAAAGATTAAAACAGTAAAAAGCTTCTTTGTAATGTAACAGGCGCCTACACTGTGACTCTTATTGATGAGCTGATGATTAGGAAGCAGTGTAATTATGTTTCACAAGCAGAGCAGAACAGTCCAGTCACTAAAACACTTTGAAATGAAAGCCTTTTGATTTTGTTCCACCAGAAGTATTTAATCAATAAAAGTAATGTTCTACTTTGTCTAAATAAATTAAATGAAGGATGATTAAATACTCCTAGGAAGAAAACAAACAAACTTCAGAAATAGATGGATAAACACAGCAACAATTATCTGCAAAACAGTTGTATTTTACAGGCCTCGATTTGTACATTTGGATGGTGGCGATGTAAGAGAGGGTGACGATAAATAGCTTCTGTTAATGGCCACATTCACAAGGAATTTTTTTGTAAAAAGACCACAGAATCAATTTCCCAGTCCTCCTGAGTCAAATTATATTATTTCTAGGGTATTAGTTTGATGGCATACTTCTTTCGGGTGTAAAAACTGTTTAAAAGGAAAGGTTGTCAATGTGTGGTCAAAGGTTTAGTTCAGCCAGTTCCCACTTCTGCTGCTACTCAGTGTGACTATGTCTGCTTACAAGTACAAGCTCTTATTAGTGCGAGTACTGCTTGTCTACTCCAGCCCTAATTTTATTGCCATTGATTGACATTATTTTTCCTTCACTGAGAACTTTGAATTACAACAGACAGGACATCATAAAACTTTACATCTCAGAAGTCCAAAGCTCCCCACTGAAAACTCATTCTCTGCAAATATTGCAAAATATTAGGAGGTAGCAGGGCTACAGATTTCACCCTTCAAACATTTAGAAGCTTCAAACCGAAGTTGTACTATTGTTAGTTTATTGCTTGAAAAATACAGGACAGTTCAAAAAACAGAGTTAAATAAACATTATTTGATTTGGTCACATGGGTCTTTGTTTCTTCTAGGCTGCTAATTTCAAGCTCTTGCAGAGGAACACACAGTTCAACCAGAGGGAGAAATACAGTAGTTCAGCTTTTTTTTTATCTAGACAAAGCAGTCTTGTTTACTATTCTTAATTTTTATACTTTTTTAAGAGTGATATTACTACCATAAGATCTTAATTTTTAAAAAACTCTTAGTGAATATAGCTTTCAAATAATCTGATTCTTATATTATCAATCACCTAAATAAGGAAACTATTAATAGTTTCCTCAATAAATTCACTTTTCTACAGATCAATTTGGGAGCCCAGTCTGAGACACTTCTACAACAGGGACTCAAGAAACACGCAGTCAGCAGGCATTATTTTGGGAGCAGTTGGGATATGATATTAAATTTTAAAAATTCCACATTCTGATCTGAAGATTCAGACCATCTCAAGAACTCAAATGCCAGAACTCAAACTTTCAGTCTTGAGTAGAAGCCTCAAATGAACAGCCTCTTTCATGCTTAAAATGGCTGGATTTCTCCAAAGTTAAGCACATCCTTGTTAACAAATGCCTTAGTGCGCTTCCGCATAATGAGAACTCAGAAGTGGGTGTATTTAAAACAAGTGTTACATGTTGTGTGTTCCTGTCCTGCTGCATTATTTATTCCTCTGCCCCCTTTCCTCAGTGTGTACAAAAGGTCAAGTGGTGACGGGCCAGTACCGTATGCTTGCCAAGCATGGGGGATACGTATGGCTGGAGACCCAAGGAACGGTGATTTACAATACCCGAAACCTACAGCCCCAGTGCATCGTCTGCGTCAACTACGTGCTGAGGTGGGTTCACACCAGACACACGTGTGCATTCATGTGCTGGAGAAACGCAATATTTGGAGGAACTTTTCAAGGGTCTATTTATTCAGCGTTGTTGTTCCGAAATCAGTTTAGTCATGTTTGTTCAGTATTGTTTACTGATGTTAGACATCAATGAAGAATGTGGCATGCCTGTTCCCATACGCGCTGTTGAAATACACCACAGCCTTTCTCCTCTGTCGAGCGGATGCTGTGCTCACGCAACAGAGTATAAGGTCTGCACCGAAGATTTTATTGTGTAACACAACTGCTAATGTGTTTTGTTTTTCTAGTGCTGTGACCAAGAGATAAAACTAAGTAGTAATTGTATCACATGTTGCTAGGAGAAGCTGTTTACAGCCTCAAAAATCAGGACCAATCAGAAGTTTTGCCTTCTTTTGGCAAAACTCAAGTTTTTTTGGTCCTAGTTGGGGCCAAAATAGGAAATACTTATTTGAGTGATAGTCTGGGTCATTACAGCCTCGACTACATCCCTTTAAAAAGCAGAGTAACAAAGCCCTGAGTATTCCCACAGAAGTCCTGACCACATTTTCTGCGTCATCCGAGATGGTGGTGCTCAGCAACGCTGGAACTGTGCCTCGCCTGTCGAGAGCCTGGCGTGCAACTGAGAGGCCAAAATGCTCCTATAGCCCAGCCTCAGAGAGTTTGTACTGCCTACTTTATCCACATCTTTCATCTTTACAGTACAAAATGCCTAAAACCTATTCTTCTGTTAGTGAAATTGAGAAGAACGATGTTGTGTTCTCCATGGACCAAACAGAATCACTCTTCAAGCCTCACCTGCTGACAATGAACACTGCCTATGACAGCGGCATCCCTGCGACTGAGAAGAGTGACTTCTTGTTTACTAAGCTAAAGGAAGAACCAGAGGAACTTGCTCAGCTGGCACCAACACCTGGTGATGCCATTATTTCCCTGGATTTTGGTTAGTATTTGCATGAATTATTTTTGTGCAACAAAGAACCACATGTGAGCCTACATTTAGAAACTTAATAGACAAGGTCTGTTTGCTGTGTGTACAGATTGGGAGTAATGGCTAAAAGAGCCCACATGCTCACACCAGTGAATGAGAGCAGAATCAGGCTTTCTTGCTGACTAAATAACGTGCATTAAGTCTATGCCAACTTATTGTCATGGCAACTAGGAGCGGTGTTTACTTTTAATGAATAGCTGCAGTTATATCATAAGAGTGCACCAGCTAAAAGTATTCATTAATATTGTTAAAACTCCATCCAGGAACACAGAAGTTTGAGGAAGCCCCTGCCTTCACCAATGCTGTTTTGACACCAAACAAAGCATGGCCAGTGGAAGTGAAAAGCCACCCTGCTCAAGGTGACACACTGACGATACCATCCTTTACAATGCCTCAGATTGCACCTGGCAGCAGTACTCCAAGTGCAAGCAGCAACAGTAGCTGTTCCACGGTAAGAAGAGCTTAAAAAACACTAAAAGTGTGCTATGTTTTGTATGCAAATCCCATCAATATCCGTAGACAACATTTTTGTGTTAGCAGTCCTGTCTCACTGCTTATTAGCAAGGCCCAGCGTATCTCTATCCTTCCTATACTGCATCATGCCTTAAGAATCAATAGCGAGACTTTCAAATGGGAACCATATCCTGGCTTCACACTGCAGTCCTCACTGTTGCCCAGCTGTCCCTCAGGAATTAATGTAACATATAAAACAGCTACTAGGAGAACACACTACCACCTTTCATGGAGTTAGCCTTATATAAAAAGCCAATGTAAAATTGTGCGGCCGCTGGGAGCATTGCCCCAGACCCATCCTCTTTCTGTTAAGTAGAAGCTGTAGCTTTTAGGAAGCTTAGCCAAGTCAGGCTTTTGAGAGCAGCTCCTTGGAGTTTCCCACTGAAGGAATGAACGTGCTTTCGTGGCACTGCCCCCAAGAGCTGGAGCCACTCTTACCAGAGGGCATCCAGTCTTAAGAAAAGCATGGAGGTATTGCTAAGCATCTTCCTTCTTGACGGTAGTATTTAATGGTGTACATTTCTTGTTCCTGGTCTAAGTTGCCAAAAAACATTTACAATAAGATGACAACTAGGTTTGTGTAATGGGTGCCTATGTTTTGCACTGATAATCTTGTGTCAGAAAAAAGCTTATGATAGAAGTGGACAATTTGGAGTTCTGAGGACACTAAATATACAGTCTGGCCATTCACTTTTCGTAGGAAAGATCTGTTATGAATAACAGCGTGGTATAAATGACGTGATGCTAAGCCAGTACTGTGGTTGTCTCCCTGCTTATAACAAATTGTTATTTCCATGCAGCCCAGCAGCCCAGGAGATTATTACAGTTCTGTGGATGAAGATCTTAAGATCGAGGTGATTGAAAAACTTTTTGCCATGGACACAGAATCAAAAAGTCAGTGCACCTCCCAGGTAATGAACTATCTCTTCCAAAAGCCACCAAGATCAGTTAGTAGACAGTACAGCTGCATGTTGTGTGTGCAGATATTGGGATAGAGCATGTAAACTGCATTTGCACATGTACACCAAATTTTGGATGCACATTAACAGAACAGTGCACTTCCAAAAGCTGCCATGTCAATCTCTGTCCCTCACTCTCTGAAGCACGAGGTTTAGAGTGTCACTGTGGTGGCATTGCTAAGAAAGGATCACCAGAGAGCTTTCAAAATTTGGAGGCTTCTGTAGATCGGGTAAGGAATATAAGCAGCAGCAATTTGTTTTTAAATCCAGCCAAATGACAAATGAATAAACATCCTTTCTAGAACAAAATATAAATAAACTAATTCTTGCAAAACAACCAAATGAGAGAGGAATGCCCCTCATAGCACATATCTTCTTTAATTACAAAATGAAAACTCATTTAAGATGTATTCTTCCCGTTTTGCCTCTTGGAGGTTTTCAGAGAGACTTGAGAATTATGTGTACATAAAGTAACACACAGTCTCCATCTCCTGCAGACTAATAATGGTGTAAGTGTAGAAATTTCCCTTATAAATAAATAAACTCACTATTACAACAGTACAGCAAGTGAGCTAGTGAGTAAAAGGTATGGGCCTGATTCAGCTTACGTAACTTTAGATACTTAATTGAAATACCTTTGTGAAGAGCTTATACTTTATAGTTGAGAGAAAGGAACAGGCACTGCTGATCGGTAGCGCAAACCTCACACTCATCTTCATCTATTAATCCTACAGAAAGTTTGGGGTGCTGGGGCCCAAATTAGGTGCTTCAATTTGCCAACACAATTTGCAGGCTTAGGTAGGCTGTAATCCATGTTCTGAAGAAACTTTGTCTAAGGCTGGACATAGAAACAGAAATGAAAGCAAGAGAAAGAGTGGACAGATAGGAGAAAAGAGTGGATCAGGATGAAACAAGTGCAAGACTTGACATGTCCAAACTTCAGTATTGTCAGATTCAGCATCTGCTTGCTCAGGTGTGTCCCACAACATCGGCTGCTTTGGTGGGAAAAACAAGTATTAGAAAAGTGCTGCAGAGGTGTTATGAGCTGACTGGGGGGACCAACATTGATTATCCCCTCTGTTCAGCTCTGGTCAAATGCCAAGAGAAGTGAATGTGGGTATGACTAGTCCTCCAAGGGAAAAAAGAATACAGATTTAAGTGTGATAGTGTCCTTCTGGCTAAATTTTTTCAACTTTTGCATTTTTAGACACCTTTTTTTTATGTAGCTGGATTATGAAAAAGCTGTGTTTTCCATTTTAACATGAAAAAGCCTGAGGTTGAACTACATGCCACATGTTGTAGAGTCTTGACAGACGAGTTATTCAAAGCTTAGTGAAACAACATCTTCTTCAGATCACAGTGATGCTGGAGGCTGCATGCAAACTGCTTTACCAAATATTGCTCCTCTGGGAGGTTTTTTCCTTGGGTTTGTTGTCTTAATTTTGCTGCTGATGATATGATGATCACGTATGCTAGCATAGAAATAAGACATCTTTAAACAGGAGTTGGCTAGTTTCATTAGGTAAATTTGGCATACAGTGATTTTTCAGCTTTGCATCTGTTAGTATTCCATATCACACTAACTGCCACAACTATTACTAACTTAGAGTTTCTTTATGAACTTACTTTATCTTTGCACAGACTGACTTTAATGAACTGGACCTTGAAACCTTGGCTCCTTACATTCCTATGGATGGAGAAGATTTCCAGCTCAGCCCCATCTGCCAAGAAGAACGTCCTCTCTCCGAAAGTGCACAAAATACCCAGCAGAGTCTAAGTAGCATGAGTACCATCTTCCAACCCCTCGCTCCTACTTCACAGAATCAGTTCCTCCCAGAGAAATATTGCCCACAGCTATCAAATGAAAAAATTAACTCTGGTCATGGGTCCCTGTCATTGGTGTTCTTCAACAATATGAGTAGGTCATCACTGCCACCATACCATGACCAAGCCAGTACTCCCCTGTCTTCGATGGGAGGAAGACCAAACACCCAGTGGCCACCTGATCCCCCCTTAGAATATGTTCCTGCGAAATGGAGACTCATGGATAAATACTCAGGATCCCTATCAAGTTCCCCCTCGGGGCCACCAATAACTTCTCAGAGGGTGCCCATATATAAAAAAAGGTACATGTTTCTGTGGTATAACTATGTATATTTATCCAGAAAATATTTTGGGAAATGAGAAGGGTCAAGATCTTGAAAATAAATGCTTCTCAATTCAGCTGAAACAATTTGTTGTGATAGGCATCAGACTGCAGCTCTGGGGAAATTATTGTGGTGCTCCCCCAGTGGCAGTGAGTCTGGAGGAAGCAGAAGTGGGCTAATTTTTCATTGCCTGTAAGGATACGCAAATGAATTTCCTGCTGGTCCGGTTAAAATTACACCAGTAATTTTCAAAGCATGCTTGACTTTATGCAATTTAAGAACAGTACCAAAAAGACTTACTGGTCCAGCAGTAGCAGGGACACACACATACTTTCTTATCTTGCATGTATTTTCTGCACTACAGAATATGGGGAAGAGGGAGAAATGAAAGTACGTTATTGCTGGCATATGTAAATACTACAGCCAAAACTTAAATTGCTGTCTCTTTTTCTACAACCTTTTTGTTTGCTTTCTGAACAGTATGTGATGAGATGTAGATCAGAGGGTGTAGTCCTAGAAGTTGCCTCATAACTAGGAGTTTCTCTCTAGCTCTTGAATTTTCAATGTTGGTTTCAATGAACACTGACATGTTCAGGAAGTACATAAAACAGCAATGATCATTTTAAAATGTGAAGCTGTGCAGTTTGCTTTTTGGGATTTCTTGTTGGCAGAAATACCAGTGTCTGAACGTGCATCTGGAAAGAAAGGGTTTGTCCCGTCAGCAACTTGTGTGTTCGTACTTATTATGTAAAGCAAGGGGACATGCATGGCTCTCAAATCTAATTCTTAAGAATTACATTACTTTCTTTTCCACAGAATTTTTTTGTCTGCCTGGAGATCCCTAGGGGCTGTTTATGCTAAACTTTCATAAGCCTTTGATCCCAAACGTCAAAAGTTTCTGAAGATGGTGGGATGACTAATAAAAGGAAATAAAAACATTTGATGTTTGAGATCTGTCCACTGGCAAGTCTCAGACATCTTACATGTCTTTAAATTAAAGAAGAATCTGTATATATGAACAAGATGATTTTGATTATTTTCCTCCCTGTGCACTCACCAAGATCTCTTCTCCACAGGCCCCTGGATGCTTTTGGACAACGAGGCATAGATGTAAACCCAGCAAGACTTGCTCTGTCTAACAGTTTGAAACTGAAGCGACAACTGGATTATGAAGAACAAGCTTTGCAACAGCTGAGTGGGGTAATCATAAGAAATGCATCCTCTTAACAACTCTGGACTCACCACGGTCATCAGTGTAATTGTTTGTTTTGTTTCCCTTCTCGTTCTAGGGAGATCCATCTGTCATTAACCCATCTCACTTAATGTGGAAGAGAATGAAATTTCTCAAGGGGGAAAACTGTTCCTTGGTTACAGAAAAAAAGTCTCTCAGCACAAGTGTTCTTACTGGTAAGACAAAAGAAAGTGGTTTTGCACTGTTACGTATTGAAAGACCATTTTAAGACAGGTTGAATAGGGCAAAAAGCTTTTTCAAAAGGAAATGTAAATAAGCTCTGTAAATATTACACTAAGCTAAAATTAAAGATCAAGTTGTATCGCTAAGAGCTGAACAATTTAAAAGTACATTTGATAAATACCATTTAGTTGGTTTCATGTACGTTCGCACACTTGCTTTGGAGGGAACAGAAATCAGCTTAATGGAGCTGTGTTTACCTCCTGCTAGTCCAAGGTGTGACTATCTCAGAGCTAGAACAGATACTGTTTCTCTGCAACACTGTGTTTCCTTACACAAGCATATCTTGACTGCAGTATTACTGCTAGAGCTGGGCCTGTTTCTAGACTTCCTTTGTGATAAGATGCAGATTTGCCTATGCTGTGACACCACCACACTGAGGTTCACTTTGCTTTGGATCAGAATTATTTACTATAATTATTACACTGGCTTCATTTAACTTTTTTTTCCCTACTATTTAAATAACAGATGAATTTTTCTGTAACTCGAGAGGTCTGAGCCAACCAATGAATCAACTGCAGCAACAGCAGCAGCATCAACCCACCTGTGAAAGTCTGGGTGAGAATTTGAAAGCAGGAGCGTTTCCCCCTCTGTTTTACAGTTCCCATTGTCAGGACTACAGCGTCCAGCCAGCTCATAAAGCATCAGGTAAGAGCTGTCAGACACAGAAATTGGAAAATGTTGGTATTTTGTTCCAATACTGATTCCATGAAAAAAGAAACAACACACAAAGAAATATGGAGGAGGATGATAAAGATCCAAATATAGTGCAAAAAATTAGTTCTGTGGTTTAGTGTGAAACTGTAATGTTTCTATTTGTAATATATGAGAAAAGTATTTTTACACTTCAGTTAAACTTAACACCTTTTCATCTTGGAGGTCGTGTCATCCTCCATCCATACTCTTCTCTTGTGATGGAATTGATTATTGCATTGTACTAAACAACTTTGCTGCAGCATTGATATGGAAGTTTGTAGGTTAGTCTTAACATGTGCCTTTTAAATATTGAAATAAGTAATTAAAGGGGACGTGTATCTATTCTTTTTAATACATGAGGGGAGTGGGTGTCAATTCAGAAACCATATCTTTTGCTACAGCTTTCCTCATCTGCACCAACACAGTTTTTTCTCAGAGCAGTCTAAATTTGGGGGTGGAGGTGAAAAACTGCACTTGTTTGTGTGACACCCTTGCAGCAGTTTAAGGCGGGGCAGAGCACAGGTTTGCTCTGACACCTGGAACTGCTGGTGGTTTGAAGGATATTGACAGAAAAACAGAACAAAACTGCTGTAAACAGAGGAGGTGGGAGCAAACAAGTGTCCTTTCTGGTCTCAGCACCACTCAACACTTGCTTCACTGCTGTGTTCCAGGTATGACCAGTCGCCTGCTGGGGCCCTCCTTTGAACCCTACTTGTTGCCCGAGCTGACAAGATATGACTGTGAGGTGAACGTGCCTGTGCTGGGCAGCTCAACACTGCTGCAGGGCAGCGAACTGCTCCGAGCGCTGGACCAGGCGACCTGAGCGATCCCGCAGTGTTCCATGGCCTATACTGTTCAAAACAGCTTCAGTTTTTAAATATATTTTTGCAAGTAGACAATTTCTAATACCAGTACACTTTTACAGAATTTTACTTAGCTATTGAACCTGTCCACATTACCAAATAGTGGCCTTTTGAAGTTACTCACTTTATTATTCATATTAAAGAAATACATCTACTGTATTTTCTCTATTGCAATTAAAGTGGTGTTTAGAGAGTTTGATTACCCTCCCCTTATCTCATTACCTGTAATTTATATTCTGAATTTTTTTTTTCAAATTTCATGCTAATAAAAAGCTGTGGTATAAATGCCTCATCATGTAATACTTTGGCTGCAGTACTGCAAAGATATATTTTTATTGCCAAAGATGAATGAAACAAATTTGATCTCCAACCACAGTTTTTTGTTGATCTGCCAAATTAAAAGCCTTTGAGTCTTTCTGTTTTCCAGCATTTATTTTATTGTAACTTTAATAACTTTTGGAAAAGCATACTAAGGAAAAATCCTAGCCTTCTGCCTCCCATCCCTTTCCTTCATTTTTATACACTTTGTTGAAAGAAATGTGAATGGTGAAATGCAATGTTTGTGGGTATCTGTGAAAGTTGCACGTTTTAAGCTTTTTTCCTCAGAAGCAAGCCACATTCTCAGCTGCCTTAACCTGGCTTAGCTCTACAGCCAAGGGAGTCCTACAGATTTGCCCCAGTGGAGGATTTAGACCTGTGTTTTCGTTTGTGTTGAGGTTTCTTGTTTTGTTCTTTGTTGTTGCCTTTATTTTTTACACAAAACAGATTTTTTTTAATTATTATTTCCCTCTGGGTCAGTTGTTAATCATCTCTTGGTACTTTTGCTATATCTATGACACAACAACTTTAAGAGCTGTTTCTGCTAGAAACTTGTAGTATTTGTTATGATGTTGCTGATATTTCAGGAATTGGAGCAGTGGCCAGTACTAACACCTCTGATTAATGTTACCCTTTTTCATTTTATATGCTAGCTAGCGATATAATTGCAATATTGAATCAACAAATCTTAAAGTAGTATTTCCCAGTGTATTAGGCTAACTGAGTTAGAATTAGACAAAAAGAATTAGGGATTGCATAGTGAGATGAATAGCCAGCAGGGAGGTCTCTCATTTTTACTTGCCTTGCATTAATCAGTAGCTAAAAAGTCATTAAAAGGCAGCCAGACATTTTCAGAGC
This sequence comes from Pachycephala philippinensis, assembly GCA_013397055.1. Classification (NCBI taxonomy): domain Eukaryota; kingdom Metazoa; phylum Chordata; class Aves; order Passeriformes; genus Pachycephala; species Pachycephala philippinensis. The sequence continues at coordinate 51,111 of VWZT01010244.1, read as the reverse complement.
TCCTTTCCAACTATCAGTAATTGTCATACACGTACTTGAAAAATAGGGCTTTGAATGCTTTCAAAGGGTTTTGAAAGTTTAAGTTACAACATCTCTAAACAGCAGAAAATATTACAGTAAAAGGCAGGTGAGCAGTTCTGACTTTGAAATGCATACAGCCTTAGATCTATGTTAGGATCTATCATCTTGTTTCCTCCACTGGTATAAATCACTGTAGATTCATTGAAGAAAATGAAACAGTGGCAAAGTACTAAAGGTAAAAATCTGGCCCAGAAACTTAGAACAAAAGTATATTTTTGAGACTTCTGAGTCTGCTGAAGCCTGGTGTATAAAATTGCTTTATATCATGCACTGACACTTGCATAGAGAGAGCCTTGGGTTCATAGAGCACTTCAGAGTTCACTGGGTTAAGCGAGTCTTAACCACACCTATTTAGAAAAGCTGAAGACCTTTTGTTATGGGTACATGATGTAAAAAAAATATACTCCCTATTGTAGGCAATCTTTCAAGAGTTTATTACCAAAAATAATCTACTCCTAAAGTGAAGTTATTACTGTGTGGAAAAAATTTATTGTAAGGATTAAAATCTGATGAAAAGTGGCCATCCAGATTTGACAAATTTGCAGTGGCACAGACTTAAGGCTTCAAGGATTAAAGACACTTGAATACTGCTCTTCTGTTTCTTATTTGTGTAGTTTCAGCATTAAAAATGTTATACCCTAACAGTTTACTAAAACACTCTGAAAAAATATTCCATGTCTTAATATTAATCATATTTTTATCATAATTATTTCATAATCTATATTGCTGAATTCTTATTGACAATATTATAACTGTATGGGAACTTTAACTTGATAAGGAAATGTATTTTGACACTGATACCTTATTAAAGTATACTGATCCTAAATTCTTTGTGACTCATTTGCTATGAATTTGTTATTTGTTGTATCATTGTAAAACAAAAGTATTTATTAAATTATTTATAGAAAATAAAGGTTTGCATTGATCTTTGAAGACTGAAAGAACAATCAAATGTTACCCGTATTTCAGAGCTGGGAAGGAGCCTGCCAAAGGTCCATACTGCTTTGTAGAGTTTACCCATCTTTCCTCAAATGAAGAATTAATGCCCTGCAGACCACTGCCGTTCTGAAACTTGTCCTACGGCTTAGACTGCTGCTTCCATTTCAAAACTCTGTTTCTTTCTGAGGAGCTGAGGGTGCCTTTTGTAATGCTACCCTTACCAAGAAAAAAAAAAAAGGAAAATAAAGACTACCGAATCACAGTTTAGAGGCTGAATTGTCACAGTTCCCAACTGTGATAAACAGAAGCCATCATATTCTAGAAGTCTTGGCAAGCCCTTGACTAATGGGCTTTCCCCATCACACCCTTCCAAGCCTCTGCTTCACCCTCACAGTCGATAATCCCAATGCTGCTGTTAAACAGGTCAATCCTTTTCCATATAGAAAATGCCAGTTTTGCCCGTGTAATGACATCGATCACGTAGTAGGAGGACAGACACATTAAGAAATTAATTTCCAAACGTGCACTTATACTTCAAGGCTGTGTGGAAGCTGGTAATGCTTGACCCCTCTGATAACTGCCTTTGAAACATGCAGTTCCCACACAGGCACCAATGAGCTGCTCAAACAGCAGCAAATCCTATGAAGAGCCTGCAAAAGTGGGCTATCATTACCTCCTTTCTTAGACTGGACACTCGCTAGGAGTAGAAACCAAATCCTGGCCTCTAAGTCTATTGTAATTAACATTAACTATACAAAACCCTCCCTTTTAAAGTATCCCCTTAGTCTTGGGGACACTTGAACAAAGACTAACTCAGCATAGCAGATCCTAATCCAACTGAGTATTGGAAAAAAACCAAAAAACAATCTCTGAAATAGAGATTAACCTGTTCAGATCAACTTCTACCTTTTGAAGATTGTAATAGCTAACTGTTAACATAATTTGTTGCTGTCAGGCATTATTTTTTGGGGTGTCCAAAGAGCTGATTGCTCACACTCTCGTACTTAAGAGGGTCTTGCATTCACCATTTTGTTCAAATAGCTGAAGGAACATAACTGGTAGTGCCTTGAGCTGCCTTTTTTCTTTCCCCCTCTACAGCTAAACACTTCTCATATTAGTGAGTTTTAGTGGCTTTTCCTTACATAAATGAACACCCTGGACAGCTAAACTCTGACAGTACAATTTACATACCCCAAAGACCCAAACCCTGGTCAGAAACGTGATGCAACCTATGTATTAGTGGCTGAGTTTTGTTCTGCGGAACAGGGATTTATTGCGGCTTTTAAATTTTTTTTCTTCCCAGTGAGCCAGCAGAAGTGCTTAAAATTCAGCGTACATCATCTTTCACTGCCTAAAAGCACCATTTCTTGGCATCAGACTTTGTATCTCTAACAGCACAGCACTGATCCCAACGATGTTTTTCAACACTCATTACATTCTGCTGAAAAATTGGCCTGTTTTGCCAAGCTCTCATGACTTGGGCTGGTCTCAGTCTCTGGCTGATTATCAAGTCTATCATCTTTTTTAAATGATCAAGCAACCATTTTTCCTAGAACACAGATTTCACTCAGGTAAGATTCATTATGTTTATCAAAGAAATGCTTATAACAAAATACAATAGGAAATTCTCAACATGTGATTACTAATAAAAATACAAGAAAGCCCAGAAAACTTGGAAAACAAAGTCCAACTGTCTTTTCACTGAAGACACAGGCTCCTAAGCCCTACTGAGATCTGCAGACACTACGTGATTCATCACACTCACTCGGAGCAGCAGGCAGAGCATGGGAAAACTAACACACAGATGCTCCAGTTCTAGGTGGTAAAGGTTTCATCTGTTCTACCTGAGGAGATTTATAAAACTATTCACAGACATGCCACATACATGTGTATGTGTATTTTTTTTTTTTAAGAGCTACAGTGGAGAACTGGAAATATTCCTCTACATCTAAATAAACAGCTTATTTTTTCTTTCCCCTCCAACTCCCAATTATAGGCTTCCCAAGGGAGGAAGAAATAATTTCTAAGAAAAAAGCAAGTCCTCAACAATATTTTATTAGGACAAGGTCTGTCACACATCCCTGTCCTGCTCCCTTAGCACAAACCAACAAACAGCACAAAGGCTGCCTTTTGGTTTCCTGGGGTTGCATCTGGGCCCACCCTTGCCCGTGGGGGAGGCAGGCTTGGATTCTTGCTGCTCCGGGCTCAGTTCATTCATGTTTCCTTAGTTAACTGATTCAACAAAAGCACCATCAGAAAGCTCCAGTAATTGGGATGTACCCCAGTTTGGGGTGTTTGCATTAAAAATGCATTCAAATAAACAAAATTTTTTTAAAAGTGAGAAAAACCTTAGCTACTGGTTTTTTGTTGTATGACTGAAAGCCAGCCTGAAGTTTTGGAAGCTTGTGATGTGCCACAGGACTCACATGGAACATTTTCCTTGAAGAAGTCCTAAATTCCTGTAATCAAGAAGTTACTTAATTCTCTTCAGTCATGCCTCCCAGTTAGTAATGTAGTTAGGATGTCTCATTAGGGAACAGCAGCACATGCATGAGCTTGGCTTACAAGGACAACCTGCAAGCCAACCAACACCAGCCCTTGACACGCTGGAGGCAGCAGCAGCTGTGTCACACCTTGTGCACTATCTTATGTGGAAATTCCTGCATCTTAACTGCAGCTGGGTTGCATCTCAAAAACTCAACTCCTTTTAGTGTCATTTAAAAAAAAAAAAAGAACCCAAGACCATCCCCCAAACTCCTCACTTGAAAAGTCAGTGTTTAGGTCTTGGAATTACAGACAAAGCTGGCAAGCTAGATCCTCAAAGGCACCAGCACCAGAAACCCGAGCGACTTTGCCCCACCAGGCATATTTTAATATTTGAGGTCTGGCTGTTGATCTTTGAAGGACTGGCACTGGCTCTAGGGACTGAAGCTGTCTCCCCACAGCACTGGCAAAGGCAAACCAGAAGAAAACTACCTCAAGAATTGCCTCCTCCAGGCTCATTGGTGTCACCCTCCAGTGCACAGTTCCAGGACCAAAGGTCCTAGATAAACCCCAGCAGCACAGCACCACCATCCTGATGGCTTGTTCATCCATCAAACATCGAATGTCCTCTAGTCTCTCAACAGCTGAAGATGTTTCTTAGCTGCAGCAACCAACTGCAGACAATTGCTTAGTCCTGACTCCTGTCCTTTCCTCTAACCCCAATGCCATTCCTTCCACTAGCTCCCAGTCCTTACATAGGTCTGTGGTTTCATTATTCTGATTTCTGCCTCATGCTGCCTTCCCCTTGCCCAGCTCACCTTCCCCTCCTGACAAACCTGCTCCAATCTGTCCTATCTCTACACAGCCCTCATTGCAGGCAGCAGTTTCTGTGAGGATTTGGCAACTTGCAGTGTGGGTTCTTTCTCACCATGTCCTTGCCTCAGCTGCCTGTTTGATAGGACTGTCAGCCAGACTCAGCCCTTTTCATCCACATCTCAGCTCCTCTGGTTCTTGAGTTGAGCTCATGTTAAAAATCTCCAAACTCCACTCCCACTCTAACCACAGGGCATAACAGATCATAATCCTTTCCCTGACACGAAAGCAGATTTAATGCTCCAGCTCACAAGAAGTTAGTGCATCCTCTCAAGAGCTGCAATACCACCCCCAAGTCATTTCAGACATTTTCCTCCGCTGTTAGATGCCTGCTTCCATTTGCTATTCAAGCAAGCAGTGGTGGGGTACGAATGAAAAAGGTTCTGCTGGCTCACAGAAAATGTAGTGTCTCTTTTATCAGCCCCTTGACACAGTGCTTCAAGAAAAATCCTAACAAATTTCAGATGTGCACATAATTTATCTTGCAGTTTTGGAAATTAGAGCAGAGTTGAGCAAGTTCCCCAGATGGCTGAACTCTGGTCTATAAAGCCAGAACAATTTCCTAGCCTTAAGAGGAGCAGGATGGGCTTGCTCTTTTAGTCTTATCTGCACCACAGAACTAACACTCGTGGGAAGAGAATCCATATTTGTGGCTCCCCAAACTTTCTTCCCATACAAACTTCCTTGTTCAGGACGAGAATTAAGCCTGAGACAGAGAGAGGTACATACTGCTGCCAAATGCTGCTACATGCTTGACAGACACCAACAAGCTCACAAAGGGTGTGATTTCCAAGTCCAACTTCCCCATCAGTATTTTCAGCCCTGGGCAATCCTTATCCACTCACTCCAGAGTTCGGCTGCGCAGAATTGGGAGAACCCTGGGGTGCCCCAGAGGAGAGTGATCCGTGGGGATCTATCTCTGTCTAGTCATAACCCGTAAGTCAGAAAAATCAAAGATAAGACTCATGCAGGCAAACTAAACCCACTCGTATGTCCACTGGAGAGAGTGACAGGAAAGTGATTACAATGCCAATTCAGCAGAATTTTCCAGAACAAAGATATTTTTAAAGACATTGGCAGGAATGCATTTTCCCAGTTACAACTGTTTATGCAATGGAATTATATTTTATATTCTCTAGTGGGGAAAAAAAAAATCTAACAAACCCAGCAGCTTGAAAGTCTTGCTCCCTTTTTCTCAAGATGTTGGTAAACACCAAATTTGAGATAGAAGGGGAAAGCACAAATACAAAAACCCCACGACTGTCAAACCCCAAGACCAAAGCACACAGCTCCCTGGCATTATTTTGTAGCAGAAATTGCACAAAGTTCTAAGTGGCAAACCACAAAAGTTGCCTCATATAATGAGCCTTACGATCAATACAAATACATATTATTTTAGTTCAGCCCCTCCTCCACACAGCAGCACCACAACAGTACTACACTGGATCAAACAAAGCATAAAATGGGTGTCGTCACCATCCATTTTTAGATCCGTTGCATGACATCCATTGGCTTTTTTCCTGGAAGAGCAGGCAATACTAATTGTGTCTATCGCTTTACTGCTAACACAGATAGTGCTGTCCTTAACTGCAGCCCCCAGAACACACTGGAGTTCACAGAAATCAAGCCAATGGGAGTTTACCAGGAAAACAGGTTGCTCTTCTTTATTTTAACTTCAGCTGCAAATACACGATGAGTTTTTCTGTGCCTTGCTCAACTACTGAGATGCTATTTTTTAACATATTTACACCTTCTAACAGAGGTTGTTGTTCACAACTTCAATCTTAATCTTCAGTCAGTTTTTGGAGGGCACAGTATGATCTATTTCAGGGCCATTCTGATCATCACAGAAATCTCAAGGATGAAAGTGACACCAACACTGAATAATTCTTGGTGAACTTCCCTTTTCCCTCTCAAAACCTCTCTCCTGCAGAATGACAGGCAACACCTTGAACAACTGCATGGTGGGTTTGCTTTTATCCAGCACCCCTTTTTTCCTTTGCCAGATCCACAGCAAACAGCCACCCAAGCACTCTGAAAAGTGGACATAAACCTGGCTATTTTAACCATCAATTGTATCTTAATATACTGAATAAACACTCTAACTTGTACTTTCATTTTTAGAGGGACTCTTTCAACCTCCCCCCTTACACATTCTCCCTCCCTTCATTCAAAACAAAAAAGAAATAATCTTAAAGTCACTAAAATAGTCATCTGGTTAACCACCAGAGAAACCAGGAACCCATGAAATATCTGGAACTCATTGGAAAGACAGGGAACAGGGAATATTCAAGTCAACAGTACTCTCACTCTTCTTTCTGCAACAGTCCCTGCTGGGCAAGGTTTGTTTGCACTGAGGTTTGTATTAGAAACACACACACTTAGCTAAATTACACAAATTCCACAAGCCTATGCTGAAAATAATAAACAGAGTGAAAAGTGCCCGTGCCCAGCACTCAAGAGCCACAACAGGTGCCTCTGGATGGCAGACTGCCATGATGGCCATACTCAAAACACTTGTCCCAAAACCTGCTCAAAGACGTGATCCTCCTTCCTCCCCCCTTCCCTTTTTCCCATATAGTCCTCCTTTTCCATGGAAACATCTCAAAAAATATTTTGATTCTTATAGGCAAAATCATGTCATGACTCATGTCTGGGAAATAAATCCCATGTGCCTACAAAACCTACAGTACAAAGTGGTTGCCAAGGGGTGACCATCCACAAGACCCTGAAAAACGGGTCTTCTGCAGCCTATGGCAGGAGCTCATGCTCTCCATAGGCCCTCCTGATCCTGGCATGGGAGCACCCAGCACGCTGCATGACCGGCAGTGGCTGTGCCCAGCACACACGGCTGCTCCTCGAGGCATGGGCCAGAAGGGCAGTGGCTGAAGAAGCCGCACAGTTCACGTGCTGTCCCCAACACAGGTCACCTCCACAACACCCATCTACTTAGGTTTGATGTACGTAATGCACAATTCACTTATATATGGAGCAAGGGGGTAAATACGCCTGGAAATGCATTACTTCCATGCTTCATGGAAATAACTGTGGCTGTGCATTACAGAGCAACATCATTCATGGCAAAAGCTGCCTGACAGGAAATTGCCCCAGGAAGCCTTCCAAACCCCATACATTCTACTTTCACACTAAACCTCCAAGCTTCACTGCCCAAAGGGCAACAACTTAGCACACCTCCTACACCAGTATTCTATCCTGTTCTTGCCAATGAGCCAAACCACAATGGCAGCAACTTGCTAGGGCTGAAAGCAGCACTACAGGGTCCCCCAAGCACACTTGTGCTCAGCCCCCAAGACACAATGATCACACAGTGATCACACACCTCTCCAATTTGCAGGAACCCCCCAGCCATACCCTTCCTTTCCTCACTACCAAGATGCCAAATTCTCCTCCTGAATGAACATCTCCAGCTCACTTTTCCACAACGTCCAACAGCATTTAGAAATCCTTTTCCAGATGCTCTTACTCGAAATGAAGACTCCACAATTACAAAAGGAGTTCTGGGATCTTAACTGTACTAGTGTGACTAATCTTTGAAAGAAGTATTTCAAAATACTTCCTCGAAATACACCGAAACATACATTCAAATTATTTTTTTTTTTTTTTTTTTTTTTTTGAGCTACAGAAGGAAAAGGACGTGGAGTCACACAGTCACATGCAGCACACACACTGCAGTTGGACAGACCTAGTTTTGACAGTACAAGACGCATGCAGAAATACATCAGTTCATACCCAAAGAGATACGGGCTTGTGTGACTAATCTCTGCTAAGAAAAATAGGCATTCAAACCCAAATTTTAAAGATAATATGTTGTAGCTGTACAGCTACACTAGAAACAGGAGACTGCTGCACCTGTGCCACACAGTGCCAGTAACTGAAGTAATGCTGAAAGAGTAAAATCACCCCCCTTCAGGATCCCCCATCAAGATCCAAACAAACAGGTATTTTTGCAATAACCAAGGAAACAGAACAGACTGTTTTTGAAGACAGAAGTCAGCAGGATACAAAGAGGCCTTTCTGAAAATAATGCCAAGTATTCTCTCAGATTTTTAAATGGAAACAACAAGTAGCCCATCACCCATTTCTATGCAGTTGTAATATGTTCCTGCCCAACATATCTTTCTACTGATAACTTATTACATGTTCATGTTTCTCTGCTCTATTTAAAAAAAAAAGCCAACCAACCAACCAAAAAAATCACCTGACAGGCTCATTTGGGTTTTTCAGCTTCTTAGTGTCTCCTCTTAAGAGCTACAGAAATGTAATTTACATTCTCTAAAAAAAATGAGCTACTTTGAAAACTTAACTTTTTAAACAGCTCAGAGAAGATTTCTGTCATCCTTTCATTTCCAAGCAGCATTATGTGTAGATTTTAGTACAATCAATTCATGTCTATGTCATGTTTCATTTTCATGCTTCATTTTACAAGCCCACTAATCAGACTAATGAGGTTGAATGTGAAGAAATCCCTTTGTTTCAAGCTGAACAGCCTCTGAAACCACAGTTATAATGGTCTTTCTTTGCTTATTCATTTCCTGTTTGCACGTAATAGCAAAAAAAAAAAAAAAAAAAAAAAAAAGAGGCATTACAGAGTTTTTCTGCTAAACCCTAAAGGCAGAAAGCCATCTTAGTACAACATCCCCTGTAATTTACAGGAGCTCAGGCTGTACGTTCCTGTAAGGGAGTCACAGTGCCTTCCGCTTTGTGAGCATGCTTAAATGAAAGTAAAATCTTATTAACTGCTTTGGTAGGGTCACAAATACGCTCTATATGTTCCAAAGAGGGGGCTTAAGACGGTCCAGTGAGCAAATGCCTGTCTGCAGGCAGCAGGGAATTTGTGCTGTGCTGAGCACACTCCCACATGGAGTCATCGATTCCCCGCGTGCCTGTGTACAACATGCCTAGGACCTGCCTGGGGACTGGGAGCTTCCTGGTTCCTTGGCCCGTCTAAACCATCAGCCACACATATACAGATAATCCATGGCATGAGACAGAAGCTAGAGGTGAGGAATGGAAATTCCTACTCAGACAACCCACCAGCGCTCCTCGGAGCTTTTTGTCACGTGTCAATAGGAACACAGAGAGATGCACCAAGAGATTTACAAGGGAATACACCCAATTATGAGACAGTGTCACAAAAGGCAACACTGTTTACCCTCCAACAGCTCTAATAAATTTGAAATTGCAATCTCTAAACAATCTTGGCCTTAATTTGCTCATTCTGAGGTTGTTTTTTTCTTTTCTTTAACATCACATACAAGCAAGGCTTGTTTCTGATCCTCTAAATGCCTAAGGAGTTGCCCCGACCACCTGCTGAACAAGTGACAAGTCCATTGCAGAGTTAGGGGATCACAGACCATTCCACCAAGGTTACTATGAGTGTCACTAGACCTGCTCAGAATGGATATATAAGGTTCAGCTGTGGTTCAGAGTTCTCTGAAAGAAGCTGGATATACCTGTAAAGGCGCATGGAAATGGAGAGGGGGCAAGTTTCTCTTTTTAGCCTGTAGCCTGATGACAGCACAAGCAGCAGAGTGCCATGGTTTACATCTGAGGATGGTCCCTTTCCCAGTCAAAGCACAATATCTATAGACAAAATCCAGGCAATCCATTTCCTCGTAAAGCTGTAAGTCGAACGTAGAAACGCACTCCTGCTACCATCCCAGACTATGACAGAAGCTTTAAGTCCTTCCCAGATCACCAAGAATATCAGTGGGGCTTTAGGGAATTAGTGGTACCAATTACAAACCCTCCTGTCCCCAGCCAGTCCATAGAGAAGGGATGAAGATGTCAGAAGACAGATTTATGATTGCACAGCAGGAGCCAACACTACCTCCATATGGTCTCTGCCCTGTTAACCTCCAGCAAGTTCCTTGGGAAAGGAGGAACACCACTGGTGAGAAGACAAAAAAGGCTTTTCACCTCCTGCTCTTTCCCACTCCTGGAACAAAAACACCTATCACGTAGCAGCATCCTCCATATCAGGTGGAGCCTGGCTGCAGAAACAAACATGGAAGGACTGGGGCAGAGTCCATGGTGGGTTACAGCACCAGTCTGATGGCTGCTACCACCAGAGCATGTGTGTGTGACTATTAGCCAGAGCCTGCAACCACGCAGAGTAACCAGACATTTGAAAGTGGTTTTGTTTTCCACCTTCATAGGAAACAAACCTGAGCCCCCATCAGCAGTACCCTGGCAGGAAAATAACTGAGAGCTGATGGATCTGAAGAATTCTGTGCAGAAAAAGCATTTTAGCTTTCAACTCTCTGAAATGATCCTCTGATGTTTAATTAGGAATACTTAAAGAGCAAACCAAAAGCCTGGATCCTTTCATGAATACTTCATAGGTATATGCTAGTTATTTCAAACAGGAGCTCAGTTCTAGGGCAGCAGATTCCCTTTGCACAGGAGCCGAAGAAAAGCAAACTAATCTGTTAAAGAAATAGAGCAAAAAGGTGTCAGATTTCTTCCAAAACAGTGGTATTTTTTGTCAACAAACTGGTTACGAAGCTTAAACAAGATGCCTGACTAATGACAGACAGTGATCCCCCACAACCAGCCTCAAGACACAGGTGTTATTAAAAATCAACATGTAGCTTTACTGGAGTCTTTAAACACTGGGCTGCCTCCCAGACATGGGAAAAGAATAAAACTGCCTGAGCAGTTTGGGTTTGGCATAGAAAAAGAGCATTAATTAAGGAGTTGGGTTATTCCGAAACCGTGCTGTTTAAGAAGCCCCATTATACCTGCTGCACAATAGGTGGGATCCATTTTCTTTCAGCAGTGCTTATGTCAGATGTTAATTGAAGACCGTATCACATGTAAGAAATACTCCCCTACGACAAACTACCTTCTGCTGAAAAGACACCAGTCATGTTGCTGGGAGCACTGCGAGGGAAGCTCACTGAGTATGTGGCTGAAGAGCAGGAGATATGGCAACACACACTCAAGCAACTTTAAAGCTGGAAGAAGGAGTATTGTTTAGAGCCATGAGAGACACAGGAAGAGCAATGGAAAAGGATGATGGTACTCCTCAAACCAAGGGAGTGCAGCCTCTACCATCCTACTACACCTCCTGACTTCCTTCTGGTTTTTGGCACAATTCTGTGTTTTGCCGACCTAAAGAATGTCCCTTCTGTGCTGCCGGATGCTGTTCCCACACTGAGCACAGCAGGAGAGAGTCATCACTTCGTGAGCATCCCCGGGCACGCTCATTCTCCCACGGGGGCACGGGGGGAGGACAGGACAGAGCCCCACGGCTTTGGCGCAGCTGTAAGGGCAGCAAGCCACATGCCACTGGGGAAGCGGCGGACACGTCGCCTCTCCAGCAGATGTGGACGCCTGTGGAGACCTTCCTGTGTGAGGGCGCAGCTGGCACGGGGGCTGCCCCCACATCCTGCCCCCAGCACTCCAGCTGCTCCAGCCCAGCTGGGCACTGCTCCGGCCAGGGGGCACCGGCACGCGCTGGCACGGCAGGGACGGCAGGCACAACAGAGAGGGCCAAAAAGCAGCATGGAGAGAGTGGAGAAGTGAACAACAGCACCCTCACCACAACATTGCACCTCTTCTCAGAAAGCCTGTGCCCCAGAAAGCCACAGGGGCTCACCTTCCCACTCCATGGCCACAAGAGCCTCCTGGGTGCACCAAAAGTCACCAGGGCAAGTGGCAGGAGCATCAGTTTTAGCAGCAGGACTGAGAAATGGTGACCAGACCAAGCAACCTCCAAGAGCAGTTTTTGCTTTATTTTATCACCAGGTCTGCAGACCTTCTGAGGGTGCTGAGGAAGGCCCTGAAGGTTAGTCTTGAGGCTACACTCAGAAACTGAGAGGGTGCGCTGCATGGGGAAGAGCAGCTTCCTGGCTGCCGACTGTGGGAAGGAAAGAGGCTCTGCAGCCACACTGGGAGGCACCCAAGGTGTGGAAGGATGATGGGGCTGTGACCCTGTCTTCCTTGCCTCACTGGTCCCCTTCAGATTTGAAGATCTCTGGTGTAGGGATTTTTTCTCTCCATGCTGGTTTTCTAAGTAGCTCCAAGAATGGTACCTCAAAGGCATTTGTGGCTCTACAGAAATTTCCATAGATATAAATTATACTAAGCAAGAAAGAGGAATTTTAGTCACGGGGTGACAATGCAGAGGAGGTATTTAAATCAGCCTCCACCTCTAAGCACTTACCACTCACCAGTAATGCTTTCACTGTACTGGTGTGCACTTCTTTTTGGCTCAGCAATGCGTTACATCAACATTACGTATGAATCCCCCACGCAATTTTCGGTTACCTCTTCATGCCCAGCCCATCTTACCTTGCATCTACAAAACCAGCATTTCACACAGAATAATCCATAAGTCTGCTGACTAGAGCACTTCCAAACTAGAGAGAAAGCATCACAACTTCACCCTCTTCCCTGCGTTCCCAAGGGCATAGCACTCCTCCTGTGTGATGGACAGCCTTTCTGTCCGCAGCACTTGTGTCACTGTAGCTAAGCAATTACTAACATCTAAGCTCCCAAATCCTGATCATAAAGAGTGTCAGGGCTGAGTCCCTGAGCATCAGTCAATATATATTAATTTAAACCACACAAACTACAGCCTGATGCACTGAGCACCCTGGACACAATGAAGCCCAAGGTGGTCAGCAGACACCCCAGGCAAGACAACAGACCTGCCCCTGTGAACTTAAAATGCTGAATTTCATCTAGAATCCCAGTCTTGCAGATGTTCCTTCACCATCTCCCGGCCCAGCTGCTGTTCTTGCAGTTTTTAAGTACTCTGGAGGAACCACAATATCTTTCTGAAGGAAGTTCAGATGCACAAAGTGAGCAAAGACAAACAAATCTAAGGAACAGCGCCTCAATTCCATTTCAGAACAGCCGTACATAGACTGGACAAGCAAAACCATTTTCAGAACAAATGACAGTCTACAGCTCACCAGCAGGAAAGATCACATTGTTATAGTTATTTTTCGTGCTTAACCCGTCCCATCTAATTTGCTTTTCCCTTCCATGTCCTCAGATAGTGCAGTCTGACCTCAGCACGGAGACTTTCAGAATTTAACCAAAACATGTGAAAGACTGAAAGACTGTTTCACTGATTTAAACATAGGACATCAACCTTAAAATCATCCTGAATTGTTATCCACCTTAGGAAAGCAAGAAACAAGAGATACTGTTCTACTATAGGGTTTTCAGCTACAGCTGTTCAATAAATTTTAAATTTTATTTCACTTTTTTTTCAATATTTTCTGCAGAGAAATTGTTGAGAAATGCTACAGAGTATCATTAAGGGTATGCACTTGGAAACAAAAGAAAAATAAACACTGAAACTCCCAGATTACCATCTCTCCCCTCAATTGCTTTAGATCTAAAAGAACACGTTTAAAGGCAGAATACTTATGCAGTGGGAAATATATAGAGTAATATGCTTTAGTGATTATAACTGTGGAGAGGGGAGGGAAGACAGGTTCCTCCCCTTTTCTCCCATATATTTCGGGCAAGATTTTGGACCTGAAAAAGTTGACACAGCCCAAAATTAATTACATTTTGGGGAAGAGAACAACACAAATACATGTTAGTATTATAGTTTAACAGCAATAATGGTGGAACATCACAATGTTATATCATTTATTCTTGGAGTTTTTTGTAACATGTTCTCACCATCCACCCTTCATACTTATTCCAGGGAAACACACAGCAATGACTTGTGTATATTGTACTCTACAATCTTTCCTCAATATAAAAACATTTTTTTCTTAAAGTGTTCTTACTCATTCTTCCAGGAAACATTAACATCAGCAGATCTGATCAGGGACAAAGTCTCCCCAATGGTTAGACAGTGTTTATACTTACAATAAAAAAAACCTCACAACACGCTAAGCCCTCTGGGATGAATAAGCAGAAAAGAACATCTAGACCAGTGCAACTATGCCATATGTTTCTTCAGTAAAACAACTGTGCAACACTGAGCCGAAAATGCAAACTCTATGCCTCTCCAGTAAGCACTGGGAAAAATGACCTTTTTCTACACAGCTTGCCCTTTACCAATTGTGGTTTGAAGGACAGCAAACCACAGGCAAACGAACTCGATCATCCCCCAAGGATCCCTGAAATAGTTTAGCCCTGATAAAAAGTTCTTAACTTTAACTGGGCTCTTCCCAGAAGCACGCATATTTTTTCACAAGCATTTACCTAAGAAGAGTGAAGCAATGAAGGACACAAATGCCGGTTTATGTAAGCCCATTCATGTGCAAACATGCGCATAAATACCAAAGGCTGAAACGTGGGATCTCATCCGAAGGTGCTTAGAATGCAAATGTCTGACTTCGTGCAAACAAGGTCTTAACATCTGAGGTTCTGGGGACTGGAACTTAAAACTCCCTTGGTGAGAAATCGGTCTTGGTCACAATGACATGCAGCTGTAGTCAATATTTGGCTTCTGAATGCATCAAGTGTTTTGCATATATAAATGCTGACAATTTAATTAAATAAATCTCAGACATGCATGAAGCTAAATTGTATTAAATTTAGTTACAGATACACGGCACTATACTTAAAGCTTGTCCACTTTCAGTTTTATATATGTAAAAACACTTTAACACCTTTTTTTTTTTTTTTTTTCTCTGCTACTTGGTTTTCCTAGACTGCACTGAAAAGATGCATTTTACTGACAGAGTGAAGTGTTTACCCTTCTCAGGGATGAAAAAACCCAAATGGACTCTGGTCTGGAGACTGAATTATCTGTGCAAATGTATGATTAAGACAATATGGCCTTTTGAGCAAACTTAGATATGCAAAACCATCCCATTCAGAGCATTTTCAGTCATAGTATGAAATGCAAAGAAAACAAAACCTCATTACATTTTGTTATCCATAAAGACAAGACTTTAAAACTCACTTCTGAATCCATTGGAGAGAACAGAGGACAAAAGTCCCTTCAAAATATTTCCCTTCATGGCTTACTTATCTACAGGAAATTCATAAAACCCTCATTGTGATAACAAGTGATCATCATTGCAACTGCTCCCACAATCGCCAAGATGCCTTCTCTGGGCTGTTTATGAAGGAGAATAAGGAATTACAGAAGTGTGTGAGGGTTCAAGAAATGTTAGACCCAAGATTATTATACCTTTCCCCTCCACTGTGCCAGTGGTAAAGTACCTGTGACCTTCCGCTATAACCTTCTATTTCTTTCCTCAACAACACTTGCTAGCAAAGAAATCTCAGGTCCCTGGATTTCGAGTACCTGTGATGAAAGAAAAGCCTCTAGGTCATATTCCCACAATTCAGAGCTAGACTATTTGAAACAGATCCATATGCCACTCCTAACAGTGATTTTGATGAGTTGAAATCACTGACTAATGATGCCCAGGAGGTATTTTTCTACCCTCTGCAGAGCCATTAGCATCATTTTCAAGATTCTCCATTACCCAGTACCGATAGACCTTTCTATCACCATAGCATATTGTTGCAACTTACATTCAGTCTAATTTCCCCTCAATTTTATGCCCTTATTCCCTAGAAGGATGCCAAGAATCCCTGCACCACACCATGAAGGTCAATAGGTCAACAGCAGCTGCTTCTGAACATCTGGCTGAACCTGTTGCCAGGAGCATAATTATCACCTATAATGCTTAACTTCCTGAGATGTTGGCAAGAATTACAATTTCTGGTATGTTTTTTTACCTATATAATGGACAGCAATTACCAGAGATAAACTAGAGACTAGAAAAATTCCTCCCTTCCTACTAGACCTAGGTGGCAAAAGCTGTCATCTCAAGATATGACTTAATATGTGTTTTGGGCACAGTATTTTAAAAAACTCAAACCACCAAACATTATTCTTTGAACACCAATCTTTCTCTTAGTTCATTCCACTGGCAATGACAAGAGACAAATTATTACACAGGGCTACTCAGAGCCACCTCTGAAATGTCCTGAGAAAGGGCCTACCTTTAACTGGTAGTATGTACAAAGGCCTGATAAAACACATAGTCATAATGAAAAAAAAAGATGAAAGATCCTTGGACTAGCTAATTTATTGTTATTTTTTCCTATTTGGTTTCACACTCTTGTCCTTTGCATACCAGAACAAAACCTCTCTGCTATCTCAAAATTTTCACACTCCGCAAGGGTTTAACTTTGATAGTCCCATGGGTTTTGAGCACATATTAGTCTCAATATTCCTCCTGAAATCAGAATCAGGGCTTCTCCTGTCTGGAACACGAGAGTGTGATCTGTTCCCAGTGTAACATTTGATATAGTTTAGGTAATTCCCTCATCTGAAAGCAAATTTATGACAGAGAAAGAAGTGGAGGAGGGAAAGGAGTAAATGAACTTACAATACTGCTTAGAAGCTGCCCAACAGGCAAAAACCTTGTGTTACCTTATTTAACATTTATTGGCAAATAAGAAAGGTAGAAATCATTCCCCTCTTTCACATAGCTTTCTGTCCAGTAGGAAGGTTTCTGTCCAAGTTCTTTTCCGAACATGAACCCTTCTTTGTCAGAAGTGATCCTACCACCAGGCTCCAACATCACTCATAGTTCGTTGCCAAAGGCTTGCCTGTCTTGAATTCACAGATACCATGTCTCCATAAACGGTCTTTGTTTTTATTCATTAGGTCATCTACATAACTTGTTACTGGGGGACAAAAGGATGTAAAAGTATTGCCAGAGCTATTCTTTCACCTCTTTCCCACTCCCCCAAATCAACTCTCTCCTATGTATACTGTGAAAAATGCAGAGTTGAGACCTACTAGCCAAATCTTAAAACTGTATTCTTTCTTGTTAAGTATGACCATCAACTTCCTCTCTTGAGTTTAGGGTTTTTTGCATAGTTGAAGTATTCACCTCCTGTGGTTTTGGTTATGTTCAAGATTTTTCAAGCCTGAATTCGCAGACTTTAACCATGGTTTGCTAGGAATGGGAAGTGAGCATGCCCAAGAGTAACCTCCTTCGCTCCTTTGTCCATTAGGGATTCTTATACTTTACAAGTTGTTTCAACACAATAAACCACTTAAATTAGTCTTGCTATTCTTCTTTTGTTTACTGATCCTAGAATGTCTTCATATGCAATGTCTTTTGTGTTTCCAGAAGATTGTGGAGACTTCATTAGTAATCCTATCTGCTTTGTCATAAATGGAAAAATTGAACAAAGAGTTATTCGGTTCTGGCGGAAGTAGCATTCAAGTGATTTTTAATTTTATTTAACTCACAGCTAAAATATAAGCTGAAATACAAAATGTAGTAATGCAGACTTCTGCTACTGAGAATGAAATGTAGCCCTTTCACCAACAGGTAGCTCCAAGGTAGCTCACAGAGGAAATTACATAGCCTGTCTTTGCTTTAGCTTTTCAGGGAGTAAAGTGAAAATAACTATTGGTTGTTATCGAATAAGATATTTAGAGACAAAAGTGCTCTATGTAATATTTCCCATTATAAAGTGTACAACTGTTCTCCCACCTTCGATATTCACAGCAAGCATTTAAAGGCCACGAACTTGAAGAGCGCATTGTTAAAGTCTTCTCCCACATGCAGCTGTCAGTGTGGAATAAGAAAAATACTTCTCAAGCTGTTTTTATTGTGCATATCTACAGGACACAGGTGAATACCTATGAGACCTGCTATTGATTTAAACACAAAATAAGTTTGGATGTGAGAAGCACACCCAGATTCCAGTTTACAGTCAACTTGTAACCTCTTTCTAAGTCAGGTATTTCAGAGTGTTCTGTCTCTTTACCTATCTAGTGTTTTTCTAGTTATTTCCAAACACAGAGCCCATCTCATGGAATTTCAGTATTTTAGACAAGAAATAACTTTTTTTCCCCCAGAAGATAAATATTTTACTGGGCAATGCCAATAAAATAGCAGCTCAACAGGACCAAGAACATCAGATACTGATCTTGTAAATCTATGGCTTTCAATTCTGCCTCTAATTATGGAATAGCATGGATTCAGTAGAGCAAAAAGGCATTTTCTTGTGTCAACAGGACCATAGCAATGTTCAAATACTTTTGTGCTTTGGTTTAGTATCTTATGATATATCTGTTGCTTTTAGTATTCATGTCTCACTCCTGATTCACATTCAGTGAACCAGGTGAACTTGATTCATGCCTATGCAGATGGCCACATTCAGGCTCATTGGCACATCTCACACACCTAAAAGATCACCTGTCCCGTGCCTCTTGGCTCACATATGTTGCTTAAGCAAGCTGTATTGTGTACCATGTAACAAAATATCTTCCCTTTTCCAGGAGGCCAAATACATTATCTGCCCTTCGCTGTTCATATTGACTTTTCTGTATTAGCACAGTGCCTCTGTTAGCAAGCAACAACAGGAACCTCAGCTCCAGGCAATCCAGACTTCCTGCACTGTGTTCAGGCAGGCAAGAGCACAACAGGGGTTCTGGTTTTTAACCTCTGCTCTACCTCCACAGTGCTGCAGTCATGGCAGGCAGAGAGCTGTACACATCTCCAAACACACCGTGTTTGCCTTGCAGCAGACTGAACCACAGCTGCATCTGTCCCTTCCCCAAACCTCCAAGGGCTTCCTTTTCTCAAGAAGAAAGACTAATACCCTTGGTGGGAAGATCCAGACCGGGAAGAAAAGAAGCACAAAAGCTGTATATTCAGGAAATGCCGTTCAGTGCTCAGTTTCTTGGTGAGAAGAGCAGGAATGACAGATTGAGACAGGAGAGGAGAGAGTGATAAGGAGAACACAGCAGGTGAAAAGGAGTGCTGAGACCTCCTGTATCACTGGGGTGTGCTCCAATTCCACGTGGAAAGAGCAATCTCTTTTTCATCTAAGTTGAATCCTGGATTTCTATTACACTTGCCAGCAACCTGCATGCAAACTGCAGAAGTTTATACCAAGTATTGCATTTGATGGAGGTCTGTACTGGAGAGACAGGAATAGACACTCAAAGGCATCGACAGGGTATTCAAGTGCTTCCAGGAAAACACAGCACAGATACTGACTCAACAATTACAGCTCTGCGCAGGCTTCCTGTGAATCCTCACACATGGACATGTATTTAGAAACTAAAGGCTCTAGTTCAGCCCACTGCAGTTGATATACATATGCTCTGTAATTTCCATATCTTGTATCAACAGGTCTTTTGGTAAAGCTGCCTTGAAAGGCACAGTGCGATTGCCTCAGATTAGTGGCAGATTGCAGCCAACCTCAAAGCTTCCCTCAAGCGATCAACAAGAACTTTGTATCTCTGGGATGTAAGGTTTCCTCACTTAGGTACAGAATAAATGACGCTGCGCAAGATGAGCAACAGGAGGATGCTGTTTTAAAGCTGATATAGCAGCAAAAAGCAATGTTGAAATGCAAACAAAATGTAGTCTTTTTGCTCCCTTCAAGACTTGTCACTAACTAAAAAAGGGCGGCTTCCTCCTTTCTGGGGAACAGATTTGATGTTGCTGCATCTGTTGCGGCTTTATTCAACACTGTGTTGAGCAGCAGAGAATTGTGCACCTTTTGCAATGCAAATACTTTTTTTCACCTCTCGGTTGCCTGGATCCACCCCATTTCCAGCTCATGATATAATATTCCAATAACTCTGTGTCCACCCTTACTTTCCCCTAACATAAAAGCCCCCACCATCATTGATGTAATATTTAGCTCAAAACGCTGTTTATTTTTGCCTTTTCTAAAATGCAGAGCCTTTCAGAATACTTTCTCCAATCGTGTATGGTAATGGACATGAGACCACAGCTGAGTAAGCTGCAGTAGTATTAAGTCACCCTTCTGTGCACTTCTCTCTACAGTTTCTCCCACAGCTACACAATTAAAATACATGTAACCAGGAGCAGGTGGTGCTTTGCAGCTTTAAGCAGACACACAAAGTGTGGAGAATCCAGAGAAGCAAACATGCTGCTCTAATCTCCAAGGAATATTCAGAAGATACAGCCGGTTAGAGCATGGTGCTAATAACACCAGTTGTGCATTTGATCCCCATACAGGCCATTCACTTAAGATTCAATGATCCTTGTGGGTCCCTTCCAACTCGGAATACTCTGTGACACTCTACCTTAGACATGTTTTTCACCTTAGGTAAATAACACAAGTATCACATTGGAAAAGTTGTTAAAGACACTGAAATCTCAAAAATAATCAGGTAGGCAAATCAAGTTCATATAAATGAGAACATTTAAGCAACATAAGGAAGGACTAATTAAGAGAATAAGAGTGATTGCTTACCAAAACAGTAATAAAAATTTTATTATTGCGAAAGCAGTTGTATAATAAAGGGTTGGGTTATCCAACACACAGATGAGTTCCTGAGATGTCAGTGGGTGACAAATCAGGCAGGAAGAACCAGAGACTACTTGACTACAAGGCAGGAGTTTCTCATATCCTCCTTATCTTTTAGGGTATCTTGCCAGTCAAGGAGGATGTGCTCTAAAGCCAAACAGTCTAAGCAATGTGTTGAAGCCTGAGGAGAAATTTGTAGCAGAACAAGCTGAACTCAATCCCTTAATCATCGGGTCATCACTGCTTACCAACGCCTGCAATATGAAGACCTTTATGTGGCAATTTAAGGAGGAAGACCCGTTAGTGGATGAACAGAGGTTAGTTGCATACTGCAGCATTACTGTGCATGGGATTTTACACCAAGGGAAATGGTCTATAAGGAAAGATCCCAAGAGTTTTGTTGCATTACAGAAGTAGGGTTCCCACACTCCCACCTTGCAAGTCAGCCTCAAGCAGAAGCACGAAAATTTACAAATTTGTCACTTAAGTCTAGATTTCTTATTTTCTAACTAATTTCACCTCATTATCAACTTTCTACTATAATACTGAAAGAAATAGGTTGGTTACAATCCTAAGGGAAATGCCCAGCATTTTCTATCTCCTATACAGCTTTAAAGGTGTGGACAGCAGCACAGACTGACTAATGAAGCGAGGTGTTTGAACTGCAACTGCAGATTTCAGTCCCCAGATCGACGGTACACTGCAGGCCAGTTCAGGTATTAGCAAGCAGGTGCCAGACAGGGATGAATTCACCTCACCGTGTCAGAAGGCATCTTGGAAAATAAAAATCTTGCTCTTCACATCACCTTGCTCTGCTGGGGATGAGGGAAAACGAGCACTGTAAGAAGCCTTCTAACCAGATGATTCACTTACTTTTTTCCATTTCTAGGACAGAATCCCCTATATCACCTTCTTTGCTGCTGGAAGACTATCCCTGCTACACAGGCTTGGTGGACCTATCCTCCGAGAGCACTGCCTTTGCTGCAGGCAGGCAGATGTTCTTCCTGTCCTGGAAAGAATAGGCATTGGAGAATGCTGCTGGGATTTTTCCCTAAACATCCTTAGGAAGTAGACTTCAAACAGAAATGTTGCTACGCTAAGTACCAGATGTAGCTACGTGCTCCGCAAACATGTTTTAATGATTCCAAATTAGGTAGAATGGCAGGATGGCACCAACCATCTCTAGAGCAATTTATATCAAAGTAATGACTGGGGGAGGGAAAGTAAGAGTAAAATGGTAACCTGCACTTTGAACATTCAACCAGCAAGCACAACAATATCAAGGGTGTGAAATGCTTTGGAACACAGTGAAGAATGAATCACCAGGGTTCCTCTGCCTACAGAAATCTGTGATGCAGAAAGCTAACAGATTTTACTCAGATCATACAGAGCTTTGACATGGGCTATAGGTACTTCCATGTCCAGACTGCAGACCTGATAGATTGGGAAGTATAGAAGAGGGCCCCTCCGTATTAATACTGGAATCTACCACAAAGATTTTTGTGTGTGTGCGCTCTCTGCTTACAGTGAGAAAGAAAATTCCTAGCCCTAGAAACCAAACCCAAATGGTGCCTTATATAAGACCCCCAGCTTCGTATTTTCCACAATATATTTTCAAGAGCTTTATTCTTGCAATACATAGAAAGTATTTGAAAAGCTGTGACCTGAAAGAGCACAGAAGTTCATAGTGACGCTGACATCTGCTTAACCTCACACCTCTATTTTTGTTCCTACTACAGCTATGACTGTCACTGATTTTAATCAGTGTCACAACCTTTCATACTAGCTCTAGAACACAGAAACATAGAACAGGGAGGGGAGGAAGAAAAAATATGGCCAAAAAAAATTACTTTCTGTATTTAATTATCAGCATGACCCATCTTTAACCCAAACACTAGGGTTAATAGGTTTCCTGTAGCCATCATGTGATTAGCAGCTCTTGCACCTGTTGGTGTATTTAGGCATATATTTTTGAGTTAACAGCCAGTGTCTCTTTCTAAAGAAGCCACGACTACATTTTAAATTGCTTAAGTCAACTTCCTCAAGCAACCACAAAGCAAGACGTTCTCGTGGGAAAAAAAAAAAAAAGAAAAAAGTGCTAGACATCAGTTTTCAGCTCAGAAAACCTCAACTAAATCCACCAATTATTTTATCAGAAGAAGGAAAAAGCAATTAGAAGCTTCCTGATCAAAATAGAGAATAAGAAATATAGAGTGGGATAATAGGGTCACAGGTGGAAAAATATCTTTATCTACGTTTTATCTTCACTTTGAAGTGCTGTTGCTTTACCCTGATTATCATAGATAACAAGTTCTCTGAGGGCAAATATTGTAGTATTCCTCTACAACTGCTCAGAACAATATAACTAATTCCCATTTGGGGAGAGAACAGAAGACTTCTGGCACACGGCACCTCACAGAGTTGCTCTAACAACTCTCTTATGTGTTTGCATTTGGAAAATAATACCACCAAAAAAATACAAGTTGGGGGTTTTTGGTTTGTTGGGGTTTTTTTTAAGAAACAACAGAGTCATTTACCCTATTCCTCCTTTCCCTTGAGCCTCAAAACATTGTTATTAAAATAGTTTTTGTCTTCCAGGTTAGGTTTCAGGATAAAATTTTGTGATCATAGTTTACGCTACTCCCCAAGTAACACATTTTGATCTCATCCTCACCTCCACTCTTTCCTTTCTCAACCTCCTTGATGGGGCAGAGCTGGATTTTCACTCCCTACCCCAGCAGCCACACCCAGCTCCCTTCCCACCAAAGGTGTAGGGGAATGACTGTGTCTGGGGTGGGTTTCACCCAAAGGCTTTGTACGTACTTTGGACGTAGTGTCACCACAAAGGGTCCTCCCTGGTTACCAGGGAGTCACTGTGACTGCATTTGTTTGAGAGCTTTGGTACAAGGACACGGAAACAGCATTGTTTAGGTATCTTCCACTGGTATTCGTTCATGCTTTCATATACAGGAATGAATGGGAAGAATACTCCAATACCAAATACAATGACACTGGCACTACCAGTTCAACTGTATTTGTGGGTTGCATAAAATACCATCCTTTGGAATAGTTAAGGCTGTGTGTTTATATTTTTTTCCTTTTTTTCTTTAGCATGGATGAGACCGAAGATACTGACTGTCATTATCAGATTCTGGCTTGCAGTCAACTGATCCCTTTGTATGTCCACACCGAGCTTTTGCACGAGCTCTGACTGGGCACAGCCCTCAGCTCAGGCTGCTCAAATTGAAGCCAGCACTTCTTCATAAAAGGCTGCTCTGTGCTAAACACGCAACCACTGCCCAGCATCACATGGAAGAGAAAGAAACAAATTGTGAGTCTTTCTTCCAGCTCACTTTTTTATTTGGAAAAGAAGCCATTTCTGCAACAGCTAAGGGTGAAAAGCAAACCTGTTATCAGGTCTGACTTTTGCCCAGGCCAACAAGGAGGTTGGTAGCTTGTAGAAGAATTTGGTAAAGAGATGATACAGAAGTGAAAGAGGGAATCTGCAGCTTTCACCTTGCTACAGAACACAGCCTGACAAATAACTAGCAGAATAAGTAATCTAACCCACCACAAGGACAAACCTGGGAGTTTGTTGCCATCATCATCAGATAAAGACCTTCAATTTTTCTGCAGAAATTGTGTTAACCTTCATAAATGCCTCCTATCTCATCTCCCCACGAAGCCATACACTTCCGTATATCATTACTGCCTGTATAATATGCTAGTGACAACCCAAGATGTGGTTATGTTGCCCCGGGGTTTATTGCTTGATTTCTGTTTTTGAAGTTGCTGTATCTGCTCTGAGTACTAATTATGGTTTTGTATTTATGGTTTGAAGAATGAAGTTCAAAAAAAATAGCGAGCAAGAGCAGAATTGCTAATACGGAAAAGTAGTTATGCTGGTTTCCCTTAGGTTTCGCTATATAGTTCTGACAAGGGTGATACACGTATTTCTCAGGCACTAGGCACATTGGGTAGCCATGAATTAGACAGCTACAGATTTGGGGTTTCCTGCTTACTCACATTTTTTCCCTTAGCTATTTAAGAAGTTGAAAAGAAAACCTCGGGGGTGTTAGGTTATGTGATAAAAATTCATTTGCACATGCCCAAATAAGCACAGAGAGATGGCGGCAGGAGGGGAAGCCTAAATAATACCCAGCCCTGGTTAGTCAAAGGAGCCATGAGCTCACCGCAGCCTGATCTTCACAATCCTAGAGGAATACAGAGGCAACAGGGCAGGAAGCCAAATTAAGAAGAAGAGACTCTACCTTGACCCCTCCCGGGGCTGTCCCAGCAGGGCTTCAGGCCCAGTGTCCAGGCAGGAAAGCCATCAAGATGGGTCAACACTAGAATGCCTTTTGGACGGAGGGGGATATAGGACGCATTGTGGAATATGGGGGCAGAGCAATTTGGGATTGCACAAGACTTTCTACAGGATGTTAGGGAAGGCACCAGAGGTGGAGAAAGGAATGGATTTAGGTTATTTGGGATGAACAGATGTGGGGAAAATTGAGAGATAAAGGAATATAAAAGATTGGTCACACGTAACCAGTTGGCTCTTTGGTACACTTGCCTGGCTGCACCCACCCTGACTTCTTATCAAATTAATTTCTAGGTTTTATGCTGGGTGAGGGTTTCTATTCAGTATGCACACGTGTGTGTACAGGGATCTGAGTGCAGCTACTAGAGTCAGATCCTGGGTTAGAGTGTCCATGTATCCATGGAGTGAGCGCAGGTGTGCAGGGGAGCATGCGAGTGCAAGCAAGGCCTGAGCTGAACTAGCTGGTGAGGAGGTGAACCAGCCTGGGAGCCAGGGGTGTCTCTAGAAGCTAGAATACAAGGGAGTCAGCTACTGGAAACCAGGGCCAAAAATATGTATACTTTTTCCCCCACCCCTCAGTAGAGGACCTCTGCCCTGCTCAGATGGAAAAGGGAGCAGCATGCAGCCTTTACTAATGCCTGGGAATACATTGCTAGCCTCGCTGATGGCTGGGCCCGGGAATGCAGCTGCCTCACCTATCTCGGGCTACTGGTGATGTATTTTCCCCTAACATAGTACTCTTTTCTGGGTTATTATGACTTGCACTTAAATTGTTGTCACTACTCCATACCACGGGTATGTTTCATAAAGTACTCTAATCATCAAGAGGGACCTATATGCATTATTGTTTCAGCATATTGCCTTCTCAAGTTCACTCAGACTTTTAAAAAAAATATGCAATGGCTACTATATGAGTAACTCTCTGGAACTTAGATCGAAGTGATTCAACTGGGGAAAGAAGACTCATGAGAGAAAGAACCATCTATTATTCACAGGAAAGAGTAAATGCGTTTGCTGTTCACAGGCAAATCCCTGACTGGGATCATGAAGGATCTCCATATCTCTTAATTTATCCACTATCACACGTCAAGAGCCATAGCCCTTGGATGGCCACAACTCTCCTTCAGCAAAGAAGAGAAGTAGACTTTCAATACTGAAAGCAGTCAAAGAAGACTCTGCCTGAAGGGTGTGCAGGCTATATAAACAGGAAAGGAAACACAGGCAGGGAGAGGCTGAGTGCCTTTCCCCAGGTCATGCGCCAGAACCTTGACAGAGCCAGAAATAGCACTCTGGCTTCCTGAGCCCCCTCCATCCCACGGCACACCTGGTCTCCCACGCAGTTAGCCTGCAGACATCAGTCTCAGCTAGAGACACCCTTTCAGACATCAGGGCATCTGGAGAACAGAGCAGCAGCAGCCTCACAGGAGCAGCATCTCTACTCTTTTCAGGAACTGAAGTTTTAGGAGAAAGTATTGGGACAGGACATATTACACAACAACGATGATATTTTAATATTCTTAACTCCAAATCAGTTGTCTATCCTTTCCTGGATAGCATTTAAAGGATTTGGTCTTCATTGTAAACTCGCAGTTTCTCCTCCCACGCAAGAGGCTATTTTTAATCACTGGACAACATCACCATAGAGCTTAGTTATATGTCTGCTGAAAAAGCTCCCATTTTAAGCACTAATAAACCAAAAATCATAGCACAAGAAGAAATCGCTCAACTAGACAAACATCAAACACAATATATAGCATTATTGTTTGTCCTTCCCTGCAAACAGTGGAGACATTTCACCCTGGAAGTCATTCTTAGTTAAGCAACTGAAGCACAGAAATACTCATTCTCCTCATTATTCCATGTGATAACAACCGCATTGTCTGAAATGAATGCTGGGGTCCCAGGCCTGTTTACCCACAAGCAAAATTCATCAGGTGAGAGTAAGATCCATATTTGTTCTTCTTGGCCCTTTTCTACCAGATGCAGGGCAGTGCTTGGGTTCATCAAGTAGCTCAGAAAATCAGGGTGCAGGCAGTGGTGTCTCACTCAGGAGCAGCGTCTGCGTCATTCCCACCCAGCAGCATATGAAGCTCTTCTTCATACCCCCAGGATTGTCTGGCTGTGTTAATGCAATAAGTAGGTGTTTTGGTTTCAGCTTTCTCATTTCTACCGTAGCAGAAGGATTTGGGGGAGGGTTTGAATTGTAACCTAGGGAAATTGTATAGAAAATTTGTTCTTGAGCCTCTGGGCTGCTTTCTCTTCCAGAGGAAGCATACCTCGGCTAAACAAAATGGCCCCTCCCTCTCTTCCAGGTTTGAGCTAATTACACATCCGTATTATTCAGTACCCACAGGTTACTACCTCTCTTTGCAGTAACAACAGTCATTCAAGAACCAAAAAATGTAACATTTGTGAGTGCGCCCTGCCTCAGTGCATGCAGCCATGCACCACCACCACACCAGTGTTACTGGGAACATGTCCTGCCTCATGCCATCTCCTGCTACTCTGCTTCTGCCCCTGCCTCCATCCTGTACATTCCCACTCTACGGCTGAAAAAAACCTGACTATGAAGCCTCCAAGCCTTGGGAGCAGACTGCTGTCACCTGCTTCCCATAGCCTTTCAGCTCCTTTGTCCTCGAGGTTTTACTGTCTTAGCCGAGCTCTCCTAGGGATGTAGCAGGAGTGGCACAGCCTAGGCTCCCACCTCCCCACAAGAGTGGGGCAGGGGGAGAGGACAGCAAAGCACAGCTCTGTGCCCAGCTGCAGCCTTGGACCAGGCAAGGGAGACGGGCACCAGGCATGCCGGGCAGGCTGCAGCCTGGGGAGGAGCAGGGAAAAGGCTCCTCTCATCCCATTTCTGTTTTGAGGTGCATTACTCTCACTTGGCAAAATCTTGCCATTCTCCTCGAACACCAGGCTACTCTGGGGCTGAAGAAGGAAGGGCCAAATGTTTTGATGATGCACACAGGGCCTGGAGTAAACCAAAGTGAATTAATAACGCTACACCTGGGCACTGAGTGCACACGCGGCCTATTACTCGGAGGCTGCAAGCCAAATGCCATTAACCTCCAAGGCAGATCATTATTAGACCATAACACCCAACCTGTCATGTATCATTGTTTCATTAACACAGTTCTGGAAAGCCTCTAATAAAGTCAGGGAAACTGTTGCCTCAAAATTAGCAGAGATTACAAGATTTTCCACGTGGATACTGAAGAGAAGAAAAGGAAGTTTATTACAATAATTTTAAGGGCATTAGAGATAACGGTGATAATTTTGCTTCTGATCTAAAGCCCACTGAAGGCAGTAAACAGGCTCCTATCCTTTTCTTCTGAAACAGTGATTTTATTATTATAAATATGATTCTCCCGCACTCATTTCTTAAATTAAATTAGAGGTTGCCCAGCCCAGAAGAAACCTGTAATGCATATGCCAAAATATTTGCATGGCTGACAAGCTCTGTCTTTGAATCTTCATGAAAGGCATATAATTGTATTTAATGCAATTTATTTGTCATTAAAGAAATAAGCTTTGATCCAAACATCTTTGCAACAGAGATCCAAAGAAACTAAGACTCCAGGTCTATTTTAAAGCAATGTGCACTTAACATTCATTCTTTTCCTTATCTGATTAGGAAATTTATTCCCTAGTAGATTATAAAAATATAACAACAACAACAAAAGGTTATACTTACATAAGTTTATTAATGCCTTATAACTTATGCCTGGGCTGGTTTGCTGTTGGACTATTCATTGTTTTAAGAAGGGTCATTCTCATCCAACTTACACAAAAAATCTTCAGAACAAAGATTATTGACCATTCCACCACCCCGGCAAGTTTCAGATAGCAGCTAACCAAGTAGGCTTCCAGTGTTTCAATGGGTCTCCCAACGTCACCTGACAAAAACCCCCAGAAATTTAACTGAGGAAAGAAGGAGAATGAGAGTTTTGAGAAACTTTAATTGAAACCCTTTTATGGATTATTTTAATGACAGTAGCAGCTTGTCTGCATTTAAGAACCTCTGCAACGTGCGCAGGGCCAATGTGGTCATGGTACTTCTGTCCATAGGGGAGGAAAAAGTTACGGTTTTGGAGGTTTTCTGTGTATGTTTCTTTTTTTTCCTTCTTTTTGGTTTTATCCAGATATGAGCAAAGTAAAGGCTCCAGAATGTGATCAGTTAAAAAAAAAAGGAGAGAGNGAAAAAAAGAAAAAAATAAGAAAACACCTCTGTAATAAAAAAACCTGAGTTTTTTCCTCTGCCAAATGCCTCCAGAAAACTTTCTGTGGGAATTAGAATATTCATCTCCCAGAATCTGGCCCCTAGTGAGAAATTGCAGTGTGCCAAGCCAAGAGGGGAAAGGGTAAAAAAAATTGAAGCAAGTTCTACATCGATTGTGAAACAATCCAGATCATCTAATTTCCTTCTCCATCTGTGAAATATTTCTTTGAAAGGAGAAAAGTTACTTAGAAGCCATGATTGCCTAAGGACAAAGAGAACATTTAAAGATTTGACTTTGAAACTGGTTCTTATCCACATGAAATTTAGTTGTTACGGTGTCTAAAAATCACTGACATGCAGTAGATGGGCCCATCTTTTGGCCACATCCATCTCTGCAGCCTGGGTTAATCTGTTTCTGACACTGGCAAATACCAGATGATGGGGGAAAAAAGCAAGACTAGTGCAAGCACATGGTGACACCTCACCAGATTACTCTGCCAGGATCAGCACGATTCACAGGTCTCCTGTGAGACTCCTTAATCCCACACTCCTGAACACATGTAAAGTTCTAGTACCTCTAGCCTCTGCACAACTGCTTAGATGACATTACAAACCACGTCCCCTTGCTTTAAATCCCAAACCCACTAAAATTTTTCACATTTCCTGGATCTCCGATTATAAGCAGCAGCAAGAAAATTTCTTTTCATCTTCTTGTTCTTTGTGACATCAAAAGACTCCTGTCCATCCTTTCTCAGTAGCTTCTTTCCCAAGCCTATCTGCTGTACAGAAGTTGTTTGGTGTCTTTGACAATTACTGTTTCTGTAATCTGAATCTTCTCTAGTTCTGATCTACCTTCCCTGATGTGGATCAGAAGTCTTTAGACATTTTCTGTGCTGTTGGCTCTTCACTACTTATCCCATTTTGTGAGGCCTTAATGCAGGCAACAGTGGAACCAAAGGCCCTTCCAAAGATCAGGAGTGAGGAAATCTGGGTTTTACACTCATCACTTCCTCAGGGTCTGGCAAACAAATAAATGCATTCTTAAAAACAAACTAATACCACACTCCCAAATTCCCTCTGCACCAAAAAAAAAAAAAACCAAAAAAACCAACAAACCCCACCCTAAAAAAAAACCCTCCAGGAATTCCAGGCTTTCGTTCCAAGTCATATAATTTTTGAGTGAGGCTGAGTCAGATTTGTTAACCAATTAATTCCATTTTTAAAGAAGAGAAGACAATCCTAGAACAGGCCCAATGATATAAACAGACTACTTAAATCAAATTTCTAATGGTACCGTGCTAGTTTGAATTACTATTATGCATATCCTTATAATCCAACCAAACCAACATAGAAATTGTCCTGCTGTAAAGACAAAGCTACTTTAGAGCACCAGCACAGTAGAAAGCTCAGTCCCAGTGAAATTTTCTCTAGAATACACTTGTTAGTTTAACCCTACTTTATAAAGGACCTAAAATGTAATGTCAGGCTCCTGAGTGCAAAAGATCCATTCTGGAAAGGCTGCTTCTCCATTTGTTTTTAAGGGATAGCCAGCACATGCCTTTGAGTGTCCCAAGAGGTAAACTTGGGTTTCTGTCCCCAGATGGAAGGACAGAATTACCTGCTTCTGCAGACATTTTCCACTCCATTCCCTAGGTTCACTGAGCTTTTCAA
This sequence comes from Pachycephala philippinensis, assembly GCA_013397055.1. Classification (NCBI taxonomy): domain Eukaryota; kingdom Metazoa; phylum Chordata; class Aves; order Passeriformes; genus Pachycephala; species Pachycephala philippinensis. Next base: position 20,248 of record VWZT01010244.1, on the reverse strand, counting down.
TCATGTGGGTAAGGATGTAATGGGGGTGGGAAGGGGAAACATCAGAGTATGAAATGCATTCCCCCTTGTCCCATAATGACCACTGGCTGGATCTTGCAGGAGGATCCACACAGGCTTGTTATTGCTGTCAGACCCAGCGCTGATTCAGGAAAAACTGTGCTTGTGGAGAAGCAGAGTCCAGGCTGGCAAGTAAATACAGCTCCACTAGAAAAACATCAGTAAGCGAAGAGTCCCAGCTCCACAGCGTCTGAATTACAACACAGGGACAGTTTCAAGTCCTTCAGGTCTCACCCCAAGTCAAGCGAACACTGAATAAACCAGGAAGTTTTCCTTATAACTGGAAAGATCCAGGCCTTTGGCATGTTTTTTAGGGAATAGTTGTAGCTGTGATGACATTTTAAAAAGCCGTGGAAGCCCAGCCACAGATGCAGAGATGAAGCATTCATAGCATGCATTCTAATAATTTTTGTTTACACAGCTTAGGAAAAAAAACCTAACTAAAACTAATTCCTTTTTGTGTGGGAATCTGCTCTGGTTTAACTCAAAGGTCATTTTTAAGTCTGTGTGCATTTACAGTGCTAGACAAATATTTGTCAAATATACAGGCTGCTGGTCTCGTTTGAAAGATAAAGGTTATGGGGGGAGGAGGGGAGGGGAAAAAACCCAGCCAATGCAGAACATCGAACTGGATGAACCTTAAGGAAAAGTATCCATCTGCCAGTGAGAGACACATTCCTGCTAGCGGAGACTGCCACCTTTTGGGGAACCGCTTCAGAGGCCGAGCAAAGAGGATGCTCCACCTTTCCCATAAATTTCCAAGCTTGGTTCCGCATTTGCGTGTACGTCAGAGTCAAACGGCCTTAATTTCTCAACTTCCAGTAGAGCTAAAAAAAGAACATTTACAAGAGGATCTCTGAGCTCCTCTAGGTTTTTCCTTTGTTTCTAAAAAAGCAAAGTATATTTTGTTCAGTCTTTTCATCTCTGCTTCTAGTATTTTTAATCTCAAAATTGCTAATGATTCATACCATTTGAGCTAGCAAATCTCAATCAAATTTCAGGGAAGGGGAAATACCTCAGATCCCCAAATCACAACTCACTTCCTAAGAATTAGCAGCTGAGAAAATGAGGTACATTCAGATTCATGCTTCATTTGGGGAGAGCAAAGGAGGAACGTAGCAAGGACTCTTCTTGGCTGGGAGCAGGCAGCCAGCCAGCCTGGATGTGGCTCTCCACTAGCCACTGCAAATACTCTTTTTTTACCCCAGTGCTGACCCCAGACACACAAACACAGGGGTCATGACAGTAGGTAAGCAAGAAGCAAAATATACCACAGATCAATTGGATTAAAACGTCATTGACTCTGCTACTCTTTTGGTGATTGACTTGTTCATGCACAGGGACAGAGACCACAGGGAGAAAACGAAATACTTTCTACTCTTCACACGTGTTTTTATGGGTGCTTTTGGAGCATGTGTGACACATCATTATTAAAGACATTGCCTTAGGATTTTTGGATATGTTTTACCTGCAGTCTGACATCAAAAGAGGTCACTGGGTTTAAAAAAAAAGGTCAAAAATGAAAAAAATAAAACCAAAACTGTTGTTAAGAAAAATAATCTTACTATATCTTTGAAGTAAAAGCAGAAAATTCGGTAATTTCTGCTGTCCTTCTTGCCTCTCTTGACAGAGAGGCTTTGGGGTTTATTTTCCCTTTTAAAATAAATATCTGCCCAGTTCCAATTTGACAGAGACCTCAGGGATATTAGGTTCTTGTAAGAGTCCTGACAATATGTAGGGAAAGGAAAGAGCCTGAATGCTTCATAGAGGGACAGACTGCAGCCAGAGCTAAGCCACACCATTAGCTGCCAGGGGCTGTGCAGGAAACAAGGTGTCACATTTTATCTCATAGCACAATCTGTAGCTGTGCCCCACTCAAATCCCTCTCCTGACCTGCCTTTTTCTGGTTTTATAAAAAACAGTCTTTGCACTGACACTGCCTCTCCCCCACTTACTCTCTGGAACAGGGACCCTTGCAGTCTCAAATCACAGCAGAAATCTTCTGTACAGCCCCTGGGGGCAGTGATGCCAATGTGACATTTCACAGGAGTCTGCCCTCCAACTAGACTACCTTCCAACCCTGTGAAACTCTCTCTTCTATCACCATTCCTCATTCATGAGAATCAGAGAACATTGCCTTTCAGAAGGTCAAAAGCACCTACTGTTTTCCTTGCATTACAAAAGGGAATAAGGCACAATACTGTCATGTGCTGTGTCTCCCAGAGCAATCTTTCCCAGCTGCTGTCCCTACTAGGCTGCTACCTTCTTGTCCTCTCCATCCTGCTCCTTGTCCCCAAGCTGAAGAGGGTACTGCAGGAAAAAGAACTTTGATTCAAATGTACCAGCCCCAGAACATCAGTGGAGTGGGAGCTAAAAGACACCCTGCTCCTCCTGTGCTGATGATTTTCCTCTCCAGCAAGAAAGGGAAGACAAGAGAAAAAGTTTTAATTCTTGTCTCACATGAAACATGCTGAGAGCTCACTGGTTAGAAGCCACAAGCCCCAGATCTGGAAACATCAGAAGAACACAAGATATCTCTATATAAATCACTACAAGCTGTCCTAGTCTTCAAAATGCAGTGAGATGTGTTAAATGCTACCAAAAACTGCCTGGCTACTTATTTCCATTTTCTATGCTGAAATACCATGGTGGCTACAAGCAACTGAAGCCCACATAAATCCAAAGCCCAAGCCAAATTTTGCAGCAGCTATTCTAGATTGTATCCAATCAGAACAGCACTTGTTCCTATTTTGATGTTAGCCAGGGTTCAGGACAACAACTGAACCTAAAAGATTTGTTCCACCATAGCTGAAAGTTTAAAGCATCGTAGGGAAATACGTTCTTAACACTCTTGCTATTAGAGTGGCTACTTATTCAGCACCTCTGAATTAAGGTTTGAGGCCAAAATAATTTTCCACCCCCTACAGGCTCTGGAAGGAACATGTTCCCACCACCACAGGAGAATGTTCTCAGACATCCACTTGTGGGGGTAAAAGAAAAAAAAATCAGGCATTTTCTTGTCTTAATAGACAGAGGAATTGTTCATTGCACAGGAAGAACACAGAAGATAACTTATTTCACCCTTGAAAAGCTAGTCTTGTCAGAGACAGGCATTCAGAATAATCCTTTTTAAGTTGGATACCTTTGAAGGCTCCTGTGATTTTGGTGAGCCAACCAGTGTTAATCAATTAATTTCCTTGTTCTCCTGTGAAAATACAAAGCATTTTCTCCATTGGAATTACTGTAGCAAAACCAAAAACAGACACCAATCCAGTGAGCTGAAGAGCATTGTTGGGAATATGTGACAGCTAAAGGCTTGAGTGAACCTTTGTTCAGCAAAGAAACAAGCTCTGGGGTAATCCCAAGTTTCCAGTATTTTATTAAGAAATGCCAAATAATGTGACCACAGACAAACAAAAAAAACCAACTTAGCCCCTTGAAGTCTGCAACCTGAAGGCAGGTAGGCTCACTCTGAGAAGATGCCCCTGAAAACAACTGAAGTGAAAACAACTGAAGTGAAAACAACTGAAGTGAAAACAACTGGAGCTGTTGTGGCCTCCTTGAGCTGCCTTCAGCACTGTCTGGATTACCTCCCTTCTGCAAGCCTGACTGTCTTCTGCCTCTTGGTTTACTCTCAATGTCAAGGACATGTTGGTTTGGTCGGGAACATGGATCAGAATGTCAACAATCTCTCCCCTGGCCTCAGGATATCCCATGAAATTGGCCAAAAATCAGGCTTTAGGGGAGTATTGTAGTAAAGGAAAATGAATATGCTCCTAGGCCAGCAGAAACATTCAAATTTGTCTTCTCCCTAAAACAAATAACAAGCTACTCACCAAAATCTGTCAAGTCAGGCTTTAACAGCAGGATAGCAGAGTGTTCTCAACCATACCAAGTTTGTGTCATGTTAAATCACCTGGGAAAATTATTTTTTAAAACCTTGACAGACAAATAAAAGAAATATTTTCTGGTTTAGGCACCAGAATGAGGGTGGATAAACAGGTCTAGCCTAACTTGTCAATCTAGCTAAATTTAAACAAATATTTCAGCATTACTTTAGCTAAAGAAAACTTTTAGTCCTTATACTTTCTTGTTATCCTGGTCATATTACTAAAAGGATGTTACGTGAAACATTTAAGTAGAATGCAGATCAAAATCATCCTATGGGATCAGCTAGAAGATTTAGGACACTGCACATTAACACAGAGCAAGATTTCCTATGGCATGGACATCCTATGACATTGAAATCCCTCCCAAAATTCAGCAAGGTTTGGTCATCTACATCCCCTTGGCTCCTTGGATCTCTACCCTTGCTAGATTCAAAATAAACGCTTTGAAAGATTGATTTATTTCTAATCTTCTATCAATTTCCCTTGTTTCTAAAGGAAAAGAAAAAATTAAATAAAAAACCCCAACAGCTAGAAGACAGTTGTCTATCCCGGGGTGAATATAGCAGAAAGTATTTTGAATTATTTTGTAACTGTCTAGTGATTTCTCCAGAAGGGGAACCAAGCTCTTACTCCAGTAGGAAAAAAGAAAAAAGGAAAAGGAAAAGGAAAAGGAAAAGGAAAAGGAAAAGGAAAAGGAAAAGGAAAAGGAAAAGGAAAAGGAAAAGGAAAAGGAAAAGGAAAAGGAAAAGGAAAAGGAAAAGGAAAAGGAAAAGGAAAAAAAGATAGGATGTAAAAGCAACTGATGGCCTCCAAGAGAGGGCAGTCTCATACTAGGGATGGTTCACAGAGAACATTGCTGTAACACCTGTTCTCTGCCACACTTTATCGTGTGTATCTAAGAAGCTTGATGTTTAAATACCACCATCCATCAAAAAATCTTGGGTATAAGTCAAAACTTACAAGTTGGCCTGCTGCAAGTTTCAAAGAGGAGGGAGATATTCCCCTTTTACAGATGCTGTAACATAAGGAAGAGTGCTCCACAGATGGATTTAGTTCAACAAAAATGGTTCATAAATATTGCTCATCTTTAAACACACCATCAATTTTATAGAAGCCAACTCACTTTGCTTCCAAGTTCACCAGCAGCAAGGTCATGGTAAGATACAATCCCACAGATTCTGCAAGATCAAACACCAGCAGAGCGAAAATGATTAGTTAAAAATATACAATTTATGTAGCATTTCTCCTCAAAGACAAAGGTTCTCTGAGGCTTTTTTGTTTGGTTGGTTTTAAGTCAGAAGGAGCTAGCTAGACTATGCCAGCCCTGCTTTCCATTTTTCCTTCTGAGCACAGGCTTGACTACCTAAACAACTGGGGAGAGAAAGCTACACCAGACCAGAGCCTTCTCTACTTTTCTTTAAAGCCATAATGTCAGTCCCCAAATACAGTCCAGATCTTTCTTACCAGTGAACAGACTGGCTTCTAGAAAGATGCAAACCTTTCCACTAATTTCCACCACTTCAAACACCTCCAAAGCTTTAGACCCCTCCTTTTAATACTGATACTTCCAGCCAAAGCACCAACTGACTGATCGTGGTCTCCAGGCCCTGGGGAGACACCACATTTTTGGTGATTACACTCAGAAGACAAAAATATCATTTCCTGGTTGGAAATAACCCAAGCTGTATAAGCCGTTTACCTCTGCTTAACCAATGTTGAAGGCAGAGCCACCAGCTGACATGCAGGAAGCAGCATCCAGGGCTCTGGGCACCAGGGGCAGTGGTGCTTGTGTTGGAGCCATGCAGAGCAGCAGTGCACTGGGGACAGACACAGGCTGCCCTCAGGAGCACTGGAGAAGTGCTTACCAGACTAGGGATGGAGGAACAGCTGTGAGCATGGCACTACTTCAAACTATTTAAGTAACAAGATCCTGATTAATGTCTATGAACCTCCTGATAAGGCCTTTAGTCTGGCTGCACACCATCACACTTAACACCTGTGAGATTCATTTGCTCTTGCCGTGCAGGTGGCAAAGCCCACAGACAGGTTCACCAGTCAGAGAAACTGGAGTCCAGGGAATTTTGTTCCTTCAACCAGAATCACCCTCATCATCTCAGAGATGCACCTCGTACTTTTTCTCTATCTCGCTCCCTAAAGCATTCACATCTTAGTTCATGCTGGTGACCAACTTCAACGAAGTCCCATTTCATTAATTTCATAAGATGGTGAAACAAGTCACACACTCATGTTTTTTCTCCAGTAAGGCTGACCCATGTGGATGTCAGGAGTTTTAGACAGCAGTGAAACTTTCAGGGGCAGAATGCAAAAAAAAAAAACAAACAAGGACCTATTTTCTTGCTTCCCTCACTGAGGTACTAAAAAATCCTCCAAACAAACACTCCTTTGCCACAACAAACTCCATCTTTGCTGGAACAGAACAGCACCATGGGAAACACCAAACCACTTTTATTTAAGGTGGTGCCCAGTGTGCAGACCCGGAAAGTTTTGTGTCTGAAATGAGACTTTTACAGCTACAAGACACCATTGGCCTCTACAGTGGAAATCCCCTCGAGTGTTTTTATAAGCCAGAAGAGGTAAGCTAGCTACCACTGAGGTTAACAGAATGATTTTCACTGGTTTCAGTGAAAGTTAGCCTCAGTGCTGCAGCCTGATCCATCTGCATGGTAAGGTCCTTGGAAAAAAAGCGTCAAGGCAGGATTTTAATAAAGCAACAACATATCTCAAGATATAATGGCTTTTAAGAATCCCCATTTCAATAACACACATCCAAAGTTGGGTATTTCAAGTCATTTGAAAGGATTTGAGTCCATGAAGTGCTAAGCAGGCTTCAAACAAGTAGGGAATCCCAGAAGTGCAGAGTTAATTACCCTAACCACAGCACTACAGACACCTTATTTTTTAGAGAAAAGCCAAGAACACAGGTGTTTATGCAGACGTGGTGCATTTCTGCACCAGAAAGGTAGTATCTTCCTTTTAGACATGCAACACATGTCAAAGCCAGCCCTTATACAACCAAGCACAGACAAAAGGATAATTCAAAAACCTTGCTGTAATTTAGCTTAAATGGATCTTTGGAAAGAAAATGGAAGATGACAGAGGATTTAAGGTGTGAGGCTCTTTGAAGGAGCCTGAGTCCAGACCAGGCTATGATCAGTGGCATCCCAGGTGCAAACACTTACCCAGCCAGGCCTCAGTTCCCACCACAAAGAGGAAGCCACTTGCATACATAAACCCACACTTTTTACACCTTAATATTGTACTTTGGAGAGTCATCCTCAGAACTGTAATGCAAATGGGAACCTACCTCATTCTGTAACACCTACAAAGAAGTTTATATAGCTGGAGGCAGCAGGCAGGACCTAAAATATTTTTCTCCAGCAGCAGTTTATGTTAATCTAAAAAGTGGTCTCAGATGACCTGAAAGCCTCTTCTCCCCACTCCCCCCAAACCCAGAGTACATACATTACACCTAGAAGCTGGCTACTTATGACTACTAACAAGTGTTGTACTGGCCTTTAAACCAGTCCCAAATGGACCTGGAGCAAAAGCATCCAATCAAGAGCAACAGCAACTCTTTATTCAACTAGCAGAACTGCATCAAACTCTGCCTCAGACAAATTACTCCATAAAACCAGTGGGGCAGGAGTCCTACTACCTGCCTTTACTGACACTGTCTTTCCTCACCTGTTCCTAACATGCTCTGAGTGACAAGGAGCACACCTGAGCACCCAGGCACTGCTGAGCACCTGGGACACTGCTGCAGCTTAGCAGAAACAATTTTTTTCTCATCCTATCTCACCTCACCCCTCATAACAGCAACTTGCAAATCATTCTTAGCAAATTAGTACAGGTTTTCTATCTGAGCAACACTTCTGGGAGTGCATTGGTGAAAATAAGTGAAATTAACATTACACTCTTCTGAACGTGAAAATCCACCCACAGCATTCTCCTTCCTCTTACAGAAGAGCTGGAATCACTCACCCTTGCATAGTACTGAACGTCTCCAAAGTTTCTTTGCGCCCCGCTGCCAGGGCCAGCCGGCGCTTTCCTTCCGACGGTCACTCCGATGCTCTCAGCCAGCCCCTGAGAGCCACAGCCTGCCCTGCCCTGCCCTGCCCCGCTCTGCCGGGGCGGGGGTCCCCCCCCCCCCCGCCCNNCCCGCCGCGCCTGTCCTGGGGCAGTCCCGGAGCTCCCGCTCGCTGGCGAAGCGGGGAGCTGCTGGCTCGGTGTGGTGCCCCGCCTTCCCGGCTCCTGTGGCTGCGCTTTGCTGGCGCGGCGGGAGCCAAGGCTCCGGCTGGAGCACCGGCCGCCGTCAGCCGGGGCTCGCCCGGCGCCCCGAGCTCTGCCGCGCTGGGACCGAGCGCTGCGGGCCATCTCCTGGAACAGTCTGCCTTTCTGCTGCACTGCCCGTGTCCTCTCCCCTTTCCTTAGCCTTCCACTGCAGAATAAAATAAAAAAAGAGAAAAAACAGGAAGGTTTTGATCAGGTTTGTTAAGCCTGTGTAGAGGTAGGAGCTCACCTTGGGCTCCAAATGTCTGTCCGAGCTCTGAAGTCGCCAATTCACTCAGAAAAGTCTGTGCAAA